>CM073122.1:15111947-15494447 GCA_037039145.1 Fundulus diaphanus | reverse complement strand
TGTGTCAAATGAAAGAAAGCTGAGACGCTTCCACAGTTTATACACAACGTGACAGTGTGAGGGTGTGTGCTGGTCATACCAGGGACACACTGGCGCAGCCTCTGTGGTATTTACACATTTTTACTGTCACACTCAGCAGACATAAAGCAGGACACTTACGTCAGCAAACGAGTTCACAGATACACATGGAGTTCATCTCAGCCCACTCCCTCAACTTCTTTTAATTAAGCTCGCTGCATGAAGTAAATGGTCCGAGCACAAATCTCAAATCGTTATATCCAAAACATTGTCTGACTGACGGTGCCCATAAATAAAATTCAGATGAGAGTTGGAGTGCTGGGAGTGAAGAACATTGCAATTAACAGATAAAACGGAGCTGTAGCTAAAAAGAGAGACCAAAAGAAGCTGAGAAACAACACATAGCTCAGAACTGTCCAACGCCATAATGGGACAGCGAAGGAAATTTGTAAATTAATAGGCTCTGAGCTATTAGCTCATGTGTGAATGAATCAGGGAGCTGATGAGAACTTAAAAGAACATTTTTCAGTTTGCCGTTGTGGCTGATGGTATTGCATGGGGGGGAAAATGCAATTGCCTGGAAAAAAAGATGCTATTAAAATGTTCTTTTTTAAAAAACTTCTCAAAAGAAACTTATGATTAAGTTCAAATCTGTTAAGTGAGTTTTGCCCACGCAGGAATACTATCTCAGTTCCTAATTTCCATGCTGAGACAGAGATAAACAATCAGGTATTGACATATTAGTCACAGTCCAGTAATGTGTGGGTTGATGCTCTTCATTTATTAGTCTAGCGTGGACCAGTGTCTTGTCTGACTCTGACATTTTCAGCTTAACAAACCAACTTAATCACCTTGTGTGGCAACTGCAGACTCAAAGCAGTGTCTCTCCGTATGATGCGCATGAAACATTCACCTCGGTTTGAGACTGGAGAGAAAATTAGCTTGTTAATCTTAGGAGGAGTGACACTCTTCTGTTCCCAAAACCAAGCAAGCAGACAACAGCTTCATGTAAAACTCATTTATTAGTCTCGTTCTCTGTCTGATCTGATGTTGACATTTTACACAGACATGAGGACTCAATAAGCAAACAACAGGAATAAACGAAGCCTGAAAAACAACAAACAGCCTTCAGAGGGAATCACTGCAGAGAACATTAAACCGTTTGACAGTTCTTCCAAGCTTGTTGGCAAATGTGTGTTTTTAGGTGAGGGTGAGGTTGATGATTTCAGCTCCTCTCTACAAATGCTAGAGCAGGGGTCACCAACATGGTGCCTGCGGGCTACATGTGGTGCCCACGAGCCTGTTCTAAATAAAGCACAATCCACCAATGAGCTGCATCTAAAACTTTATTTTATTCTGTTACTCTTCTTGTTTATTCACACTTATATTTATATAGATTTAAAAATGGCAATATCTATAACAAAGCATGAAAAATGTGTTTATTTTACATAATGTTAAGGTGAACTCTGACTCTTCTAGATCAAAGGTCAGTACTGGTAGCCCTTCGTATGACACAACACCAATGAAGTAGTTTCAAAAAGGTTGGTGACCCCTGTTCCAGAGTATTACCCACTATGTAAAACAAAAGCATGGCTGCATTTGGTGTTGTGGACAGCATAATTCAGCTATTTTTGACTGTAAAGCAAATGTAAGTCTAAATCGGATTTCTTGGCTACACCACCACAGTGGTTAGTCCTAGCTCAGGTTTTTCCGAGTAGCGTTAGCATGCTCTCGATTTCCATCTATGTGTTTTCTTGAAGTTTCTCCAAGCATTTGAAGCTGTAGTAAACACAGGATAGGCCAGACTGCCACACTTTTCTTTTTAGCATGACAGAAAATACCCCTCTGCATCAGTCTGCATAAATATAAGGACAGGGAGTCACTCACCTCAGCATGCCTTATGCTTGAAACTAAAAGTGAAAGTGGTAGCTTGACGTATTTTCTGATTCATTCAACTAAAAGTTGTCTGACCGCTTGGGGCACTCATAAAAATGTTATTATAGCTATATCTTAAATATATATTTTTTTAGTAAAACAGACAGTGGCATCATGGCAAAAGTAAGGTACCTCATCCTGATGCAAAGGAATACTGTAAATGACACATCCTTGATCTCAAAACACATGCACTATTTAAAAGGGGAGCTCTTTAAAAGTGACATTTATCAGACATGTCAGGACTTTCTAGAAAATCCCCTTAATTTCCTTATGTTTAAACCTCCATAGCATACATTATTTTAAAAATGCAGCATGCATGGCAAGATAACAATAGTGAGACATCATCTTTCTTGATCAAGTAGTTGGGCTCCTCTACAATTCCTTTTCAAAAAAAATCACTAGCAACAAATATGGAAATTTCTTTTGTTTTCAGTGGAGGGTTTTTTTTGGCAGTTTAAGATATGAAATACCTTTATTGCCCCACAATGTGGAAATTCTGGTGTGACAGTGGCAAAAACACAGAGTTGCACACTACATCAGTAATGAAAAAACAATCTAATTAAATCTAAAGGTACTTTGAAAGCAACAAAGAATGATCTTATCAGAAAGGCAAAAATAAAACCAGAGTAGGTACTGCACAATTATTGGTAATATGGCATCTTCAGAAAAAAAATAAATATTCAAGCTAAACAGAGGAAAGACAGCAGTCGATTTACATGATGTGAGAAAAATATGCACTATGCATTATTGTACAAGCAGACACCTCAGAGTAGCTAAAGTGTGTGCAAATTATTCATGACCAGATCAGAACCAGTGCAACCATTTGCATGTTTGGAAACACTTATTGAGTCTCTTGTGAGCAGAGAGGATGAAGGACCTGCGGAGGCGCTCCTTTGAGCATCTGGGATGCAGCAGTCTGTCACTGAAAGAGCTCCAGCTCTGCAACAGCTCCATACATGGGGTGGGAGACATTGTCCATCAATGATGTTATTTTCCTTACAGTCCTTTTGTCTCCCATCACCTACACTGGGTCCAGAGGGCATCCCAGGACAGAGCAGATCAGCTGCTGCTCCAACAAACCACACCATAGAAGATGGCTGATGCCACCACAGAGTCTAAGAAGGTCTTCAGGAGCGCCCCCCTGCACTCCAAAAGACCTCTGCCTCCTCAGCAGGTAGTCTGCTCTGACCCTTCCTGTAAAGAGCTTCAGTATTATTAGTCCAGTCCAGTTTATGGTTCAGGTGAACACCCAGTCCACTATCACAGCATCAGTTCCCTGGATGTCCACCTGTGGCAGTGAGGTCGGTCTGCGCCTGCGGAAGTCCACCACCAGCTCCTTTTCCCTGAATTTAGAATGAGGTGGTTCTGCTGGCACCAGTCTACAAAACTCTCTATCCACTGTCTGTACTCTGTCGTTCTCATCTGTGATGAGACCTACTATTGCAGATGTAGAGTGCGAGCAAAAAAATGATGCCACCATAGTTCTCTGCGGCGCTCTTGTACTGCAGACCAGCCCGTCAGAGACACAGCCCTGTGTCCTCACATACTGTAGTCGACCAGTGAGGTAATTCCAGTACCACTGGGACAGGTGGTGGTCCACTCCTGACTGCTCCAGCTTGTCCTTCAGGAGTCGTGGTTGGATGGGGTTGAACGCACCGGAGACATCAAAGAACATGATCCTCCCAATGCTTCCAGGATTCTCCAGATGGACCAGAACTCAGTAAAGCAGGGAAATGATGGCATCATCCGTCCCGGTGCCAGGCTGATTACTGACAGGCGAGATATGTGCATTTCTGGGTAGAGGTCTGTTTTGACGTTGTGGACAATCTCTGCATTTCTCAACTTTTCTGTATCATATGTTAAATTTACATTCACTTTTTGTTCTCTTGGTTCCAAAAAACACAGAATGTCCTTTTATGGCGCTTTCATTTTTAAATTCATCATCCCTCTTCAGTGTGCGCCCATTCTTAAGTCTAAATCCTCTGAGAGATAACATTTTAACTTCGGAAACTTTTTTCAGTCCAATTCAAAAACTTGCTATACTTTTGATTTTAAATCATAGCTAGGCAAGACCTATTAAAAATTTTTCTTCACTGCCTTATTTACTTACAAAAAGGTTTTCAATACCGATTTGGCACAATCTTTAATTTTTACAAACATATTTTGCTCTTAGAGCAAACACCCGCTTGGTGCTTGGTGGTTGTTTTGCAGTTTCATTTACAGAAATCCATGATGCTAAGTTTTTCCTCTCTTTAATGTAATTGGAGTTTTTGCGATCCCCTTTATGACAACAAGGTTTCATATTTACAGGTCGCCCCAAAAATCTCTCTAACGGCATGTGACTTCAGTGATGTTCTTGCAGAGAAATACCGCGCTGCTGTGTGAGTGTAAGGGTGAAATGGTTATCCGGGAAGACACGGCAAATAGTCTGCCCAAATGATTACTCTGAAACATTGTGACAGCCACTTTAGTTCATTATATCTACCTGCTGCAGGCCCCCCTCTGCACGCCACAAGCAATCAAGTGCAGCGCTGCTTTGTTACAACCTAAAAACACTGAAATTGCTCCGAGTTGCTGAATGCGATCATTCACCTTAGCTTAGGAAGGACCTTAATGGGAAGGATGGAGCATGAAGTTTCTGCATCACTCTTCTGCAGCTTCTTTAGTCGTGGTAGGCCTTTACGAAAAAGGAATATGATCAGTGCTCCAAAAACTAAAATGAAGTACATTGGATCTGCTGTCACAGAAACGTCTTAAGAAATTGTATATTTTCAGCTAATGTTGCTTCATTAAGTGACTGAGATGCATGAAAAGAGATCACAAATGAAGCATAACAAGGTTTTATCAACACAGAAACAGTAGAAACAATAATGCTGTAAAGGAAAAGTAGCGCTGTGAGAAGTGATGATATAATTTTATCTTTTAATAACTTGGAAAACTTGGTTTGTTAGAGCTTCTATACTTTACAGCCAGTGGCTGCCGGAAAGACTACGAGCACATACCCCTCCCACTCAGAGAAAACACACAAAGATAACTTATGAAGAACAAATAATGGATATTCTCTCTGTTATTTCAAATAACAGAAAAATTGATTTTGTGTTTATTTATACAGCAGTTTTCCTTCTGATAAAACCAACAAACAAACTCTATTGCAGCCAGCAACAGCAACACATATAGAAGAGTCAGAATTACTTATTAAAATAACGTCCTGCCTATTTACTTCCTCATTTAATATTTACCTTCCAGGTTTGCTGATATTTACGAGGAAGCACAGAGGAGTGAAACCCAGTCTGATAAACACTCCGTTTGAGACGATGCTAAAGGTTAAGAGGTTTTTAAGATCAGATCTTCACTGCTTAATGCTGTGAAAATATTGGTGTCACAGATATCGTATTCATAAAAGAAAAGAGTGCCATGCAAAACATTTCACATCGTTTCAACTTTTCCACATTGTGCCTCATTAAAGACAGAAATCATAGTGTCTTGTGTTGGAATCGTATGCGATACCAAAACAAATGGTGCATAATTGTGAAGTGGAAAGAAAAAGATGCATGGTTTCGAATGTTTTGACTAAGGCAAAGATCCAAGACCTGCACTTTGCTGCATTTACAGCTGTGAATCGTTTGGGTTATTTCAATCCCAGGTTTCCATATCAAGTATAGTCTGAATGAGTGGGGAGCCTCTGAGCATCAAGTTTCAACTCTTGGCACAGACTGAAATAGATTTAGGTCTGGACTTTGACTGGGTCATTTTAACTTAAGAATATTGTTTGATCTGCACGTTTAGGTTTAGGATTGTTGACCTGCTGCAAAGTGAGCCTCAACGCCAGCCTCAAGTCTATTAGCTTCCGCCAGGTCCGCTGCATGGCGTCGACAAACTTTTAACTTGATTTCTTAGAACTGTCTTCCCACGAAGGCTTTTGTCTTGCCACTCTTCCATTAGGGCCAATTGATCATTGTCCTGTTAACAGATGGTTCCACTTGAGGCATCGATCTCTGCAGTCCCTCCAGTGTTACTACAGGCCTCTAGACTGCTTCTCTGATTAATGCTCTCTTTTCTAGGACGACGGCCATGTCTCAGTATGATTGCAGATGCTTGGTGACATGATCAAAGCTTGGGATATTGTTTCACAACCAAACCCACTGCTCTAAATTTCTCCACAACTTTCACCCTGCGCTGTCGGCCACACTTTTTAGATTTTCTTCTGTGAAAACATTTTAATAGCCACTGTATCGTTATCCGTTAGTTCCACAATTTTGCTGTCTTTGTGTACACGTCATGAAATTTAAAAATCCACTGAATTTTGTGGATATAATGTGACAAAATGTGGAAAAGTTGAAGAGACACTGGTGTTTTTGCATGGCTCCATATATGGAACAAATGCATGCTGTTTAGTACTCTGTTCACACAGATTATGATGTAGCTGTATTACACTAAATAAAAAAACTATTGTGGACAGGCGTACCTGAGTGGGTTTACAGCTGTGGGTAGAGATTACTAACCTTTGTAATGGGATACCATTTTCCACTGCAAACCAAAACCACTCTGTGAATCTAATCATTGTACGCCTACTTATTTCTAAGAGCTCAGACAAATTGAACGTTTTTTTTTGTGTGTGTGTGATTCCTAACCCCCAAATATGATCTAAAGCAAAGAGAGATTTTATTTAACTTTATTTTGTGTGTGTGTGTCTTGCCATGGCAGTAATAAACACAGCTTCAAGTTGTGTTTATTTTCATGGCCAGTGAAAGAATACGAGAGGCTTTATTTGCAATAAATCAAGACCTGTTTGTTTTTGTGTTACGGTGGAAATCCTTTTGCAGTCCCCTTCAATCAGGGAGGCCCACCTGTGGTTCATCTCCTTCTGTCCAGCAGCATACCTCAGCCGATTCACTGGCCATTCTCAGTTTATCCTCTAACTCCTGCCAGCCTTTGTGTGTGCCCGTCTCCTTTCCATTCTCCCTCCTGACAACTCTCCCCAGCGCCTTCATCGCCGCAGAGCAATCACCAAAATGTTTCAAAAAACATTTCTGTCTTCACTTAATAAAGTCAAACAGACACAATAAAATGCCCATTACATTATAGTAAATGTTTCCTGTGTATATAATTTGTAAGTAGTGAGAATTTATATAGATAGATAGATAGATAGATAGATAGATAGATAGATAGATAGATAGATAGATAGATAGATTTTTTTTTTATGAATCTTGCCTTACAAAAGTATTCACACCCTTGAACTCTTCAACATTTTGCCACATAATAACCTCAAACTTCTAAGCATTTTATGCGATAGACCTACAGCAGGTGCAAAAGTTGCGAAGCGGAAGAAAAATGTTACATGGCTTTCCAACATCTATTACAAACAAAAATCTGCGTGTGGCCTGCATTTGTCATTAGCTCCACCCATCTTCCTAGCAACTCTGAACAGCAGTATTAGTTTTCCTTCTTATATACCTTTTTGCATGTAGGACCAAACGTTTTAATTTGGTCTCATTAGACCAGAGCACCTTCTCCCACATACCCATTGTGTCTCCAACATGGCTTGTGTCAAACAACAAACTGTCTTATGGCTTTCTTCCATCATCGACCACACAGGTAACAGTTGTCTGGTCAGTACATTCTCCCACCTGAGCAGTGGATCTCTGCAGCTCCTCCAGATCTACATCCACTTCTCTAAATGATGCTCTCCAGGCTCAGCCAGTTCAGGTTCAGGTGTTTAGGTTATTTCTGATGAGAACTGGTCGTGCTAGGGTTTATTCAAGGGTAAAAGGAGGCTGAATACAAATGCACGCCACAGTTAGCAAAATTTTTATTGTAAGAAATCTGGAAAACCAACAATCATTTTCAACACTTCATGTTGCTGTGCTACTAAATATGGAAAAGTTGATCCTTGGTGCTTTTGCGAGGCACCAGGTTTGAGTTTTGAGAACGTCTGAGCTGAAAAGTAAGGTTCTGCAATGAAATGAACTTCCTTACCTGCATCCAAATGTGTACGCAGCTAAATGAGCAACACTGCCTTGATTTCTGGGAATCATAAGATAAACAACACAGTCAAAAGGCAGATTGATGTTTTAAATGTATTATTTTAAATATACTAAATTTAAAAGAGATTACCCTCTTGTGTCGAAGAGTGGGCTCTATTCAGTATGTTCCCACAGTGAAAATGACATAAAAGTCGTCTTCTATTCATTATTTGCTCTGCAGCAGCTCACTCCAGCCCACTATGCAACAACACAGATGGCAGCTCATTCATTCAGCTACTTCACACTCCTCATACTGAATCAAATCAGTACAGATGGGTTTTTTTTCCTGTAAAAGTCTTGTTTTTTAAAAAATTGTTTATACAGAGCAGAAAAGCAGACATTTAATATTTAGCTAATTATTTGAACATTTGCTTAATGAATATTCAAACCAGCAGCAGGCAGCGTCCCTCAAAGATGCCGATCAGCTCTGGACTTTGATAGGATTTGTGCGACGAATGGGAAGGTTGTGAAATTTATCATTTGATAATATGTCAGTTGGTTATAAGTTTTTGATTTGGTTCCTGGACAGCAGCTTGTCTGTGGCGGGTCGCATGAGATCGCTGGTGTGACTCCCGAACGATGCTTTCCTGTTTGTTCTGATCAAGTTGTTGCAACAAAGCTTGTTACAGTCAGTAAATGCCACACGCTCATATTAAGTGGTTCATTTTACTCACATGATGTTCGACCTGCAGAGCGCTGACACCCTGAGTGCTGAGGATTGACAGACTAAGGATGATCCCGGCACAGATGGGTTAATGTGAACTGTTGTGTTAAGATGAGTTCAGCATGATGAGCAAACCTGGAGCACACAGTCTGCCACATTAGCTCCTTGCAACACAGTCATGAGTAATAGTGCTGCAATAGTCTGACTCATTCTTGAGCCTAATAGCTCAACTCTTTTCAAAGAAATACAAGAATTGTTTAATATTTTAAACCCACACACATTTCCAGGACTTTCATAATGGATGATTCATTTCAATTTAATTTATATAGCACCAATTTACATGCGTTATCTCAAGGCACTTTACAAAGTCAAATTCAATCGAATCATACAGGCAGGTTGGTTAAACTGTTTCCCATCTAAGGAAATCCAGCAGTTTGCATCGAGTCTTTGACAAGCAGCATTCACTCCTCCTGACCTGCATGAAGCCACAGTGGACAGTCGTCTGCATTGTCGATGGCTTTGCAGCAATCCCTCATACTGAGCATGCATGAAGCGACAGTGGAGAGGAAAACTCCCCTTTAACAGGGAGGCAGCTCATTTGCGATTACTCTCAGAAAACATGCTAATTACACAAATTTAAATACAGATTTTTAAAAATATCAACATTACCTGTTTTACAGTTTAGCGCTCCTGGCGACACCTTGTTGGGCAACCAATGCTGCTGCTTAGTTTGCTTATTTTATGGGCCAACTCTGGTGATAATTGTCCTTTTTTATTTGTTTTTTAAACACATTTTTGAAATGAAACTTAATAGCATTTTGGACCATTTCCAAGCTCGATAGTAAATGGTAATATACTGTTGAACTTATATTCACACATCTTAAATTGCTGTGATTCAGGGGATTTCGAGCGTAGACGTGTTGATGAAATGTTATTGCGTTTTTCATGATTTACTCAGTAATGAACACATTCAAAAGTAAACCTTTTTTGTTGGCTCCATGTTTAAATGTGAAATGATGTTGACTCCCACGTTTGAAAATCTGGACTTTGAACCATCAAGGCTACATCACCTGCATCATGGGGACTGCACTCACCTAGACACATTTAAAAGCTCATCATTATTATGCAGAAAGAGATCAAAGGGTCATGCAGCTGCTTTGTTGAATATGTGGCGCTAATGGGTCTACAAAGGACCAATTACCCACCTGCCGTTGCATTTGACTCTTTTTTTTTTCCTCCCTCTTTAATTCTCTAATTTGGTTGTGACCTTTTACTGGGAACAGTAAGAAAGGCTGAAGCCATCCAGGGAATATCCATCAGTGACAATGTGGCGAATTTCTGGTAATCATGCAAAAAGCATCAGGGTTTGCAGGCAGTGACCCTTCAGATCCTTGTAACGTGAACTTGAACAGATAGGTTAAAGTTCCTCCTGTGTTTTCTGAGCTTCACCTGTGACTGACCTGACTGCACAGCAGCCATCCCATCATCAGAGGGTTGGAAATACACAATGAGTCTGTCCTACCTAACAGCCTAACAAGGCTGATGTCTTTCGATAATATTCTGTCAGTATTAACGGCAATTTACCACAATTAATCCAGAATTGTGCGATCAAAGAAATGATGCGGTGAAGACAATGAATATCTCAATCAGTTTGTGTGTTTCAGCAAATGTACCACAAATCTAAAGATAAAAGAAAGATGTGACGTTAAAGCTCTCTCAGGTGGATATCAAATGCAAGATAGTGGATCCCAGTTGTAGGAGGAGAATCAATCTTGCCCAGCTTTCCGAGTCATCTGTTTGTGTCGGACACACAAAGTTCGGACTGCAGGCAGCTGTGGACATTTCCGAGGTGTAACAACTTATCAGCAGTGGCAGCTTCGATTCACAGACTGCCTCCACTTGTCAACCTTGGGTGATCCTGGCCGTTGAAGGCTGCTTGTCATGTTGTGTAAAGTCAAAGCTTGTTTCTCCTTGCCATTTAGAAACGACCTCAGTGGACCACGCTGCTGCACAAGCCACAGAAAATCAGTTTGCAGCACTCATTTAAATACCAATCATTAAATACCAATTAAACAATCATATAATAAACACTTTGATAGCTTGACATGTCCTGTTTTGTTGCGTAATTAAGAAAACAACAAGGCAGAGAATTTTAGCAGAAAATATGAACTGATAAAAAAATGATAGACGACCTCCGGCAGACGGTTCTCATCTCTCTCCATAGCTGGAGCTGCGACTGACCCTGTAGGACATCAGCATCTGGCTTTCATTTCTCATCTGGATGCCAAACCTCCCGCACATTTTCTTCTTTTCTGGCGTGAGCAGCACAGGTGACTGATTTTCGATGCTAAAGTAGAAGTAAAGTCCTGTCTTCTCACCTGTTGAAATACAGACCTCTGTCTTTTTAAGGTTAGACTTTGTAAAGTTCCCACAGTTACAACTTTAGCAGGGATTTAAAAAAAAAAAGGCTAAAAAACAGCCTGGCAGGGAACACACTGCGGTGGCTGTGTTCATTGGCCAGAGCGCAGCAAGGTGCAAAAAAAAATAAAAAACAATAGAGCACATAAAAAATGTACAATAGTCCAAAGTCCAACTGTGCTATACAGTAAGTGCAGGACAAACACATTTCATAGGGAGAAGGTAATGCACCTGCCTAAAGATGTGTGTGTCTATATTTTTTCATATTTCCCTCCAAGCAGATTGAAATTACTAATGTGTTTGAATTCATCTTTTTGGGAGCAAAGGCTGGGTGTGTACACTCTATATTGGTGTTTTAGGACCTGTCATGCTGCCATTTAAAGTTTACATGTTGGCTGTCCTGGTCTCTGTGCAGCTGTGTGTTGCCCCCCCCCCCACCCCCCCCCACCCCCAAGTATGTTATTGCCTGAGCCTGGAAACGAAGTGGACCTTAATCCCCATGTCTAAACAGCCCATCCATGCCTATTATTTCTCCTCATTTTTAAAACACTAATAAGTGAACACAGTTACAGAAGACGCACATAAAGCTGCAAATGTTAAATTCATGTGAAAACAATACACTGTATTTATTTATTGTCTGGCTTTTGTTTAGATTACACAAACGCTGGACTCACCTGTGTGTTGCAGCTCTGACCTCAACAGACACTAATTATGATGATGGAAGGATTGTTTTTTGAAAATTATTTTTAACATGTTAAAACGTTTAAGCGATCAGCTGCTTTGGACGTTTCGTCGGATATCTGATGACCTCTGTTGGTCAGACTCTGCAAAGGCAAATCTGGTCAAATCCAGCTGCATACGGAGTGTGGAAGGTAGCTTTACAGCGTGAAGGTCAGCACTTTTATAAATTCTAATTTAAACACTAATTATTCAGTGGATGTCCTTAAGATTTTTGCATGCCCCGGGATTAACACCGTTGCTGGCTTTCTCTCACGCCTTAATCTCATGTTGGAGTTCAATGTTTAGGTGTATAGCCACTAGGCGGCAGCAAAGCTAAAATAATTGTATTTTTTTTTCTTTACTAAGAAAATGCAATTAAACAGAATATAAACACAACTCTTCAAAAGGGAGCAGAAACAGTTTTAAACAGCAGAGTATACAGAAGCACAAGTGGGTGAAATAAGTACAGCTTGAGCAAAAAAGGTTGGGGAAATAAAAAGATTAAAATAACAAGTGTTTAGATATATTGTTGTAATTTATCTTTGCGGTTTTGCCAGCTTTCAAATTTTTTTTGAGAAGAAAAGATTTTTTTAAAATATTTCAAAAACCAATTAAACCAAGGCTTAGTTCCTCTCCATTTACAGCAATTAATCTGAATTACCTGGGTGTGTACGCTCTGTTTTGGTGTGTTAGGGCCTGTCATGCATGAACAAATAATACATTATTTTATGTATAAGTTACAGAGTAAATTTATTACTATTATTATTTTCCAAAAAGTCAGTTGGGTGGGTGGGTGTGTGTTTCAGAGGGAGGAGGCCAGCTCATGGCCGCCGCTCTCCCAGCCATAGACATAATATAAGAATTCAGAAGAAAAAGGAAATACAGAGGAGGAAAAATAGATAAAAGAAGAAATAAAGAGATAGGAGAAGCTAACAAAAAAGCAGACCTAAGAGAAAAGAAAAACAGAAATCTCAGAAAAGAGAAAGGACAAACAAAAACCGGAGGTGACAAAAAGGGAAAAGGGGCCTGTAAAAGAAAGTATAATATTAATAGATAACAAAGGCGTGTTATGTGTATGGATGCCCAGTGCATTCCAGTTATAATTCTCTTATATTATGTCTATGTCATAGATATCCATAATAAAGAGTGAATGCTGCTTAGGGATATAGATATCCATAATAAAAATAATTTGGATATCTATGGTATATGTCCCCAACCAGGAGTTAGCTCCGCCCTCGCCGCGCGTCATCCCGCCTGACCGGACCGGGCGCCGGCTGCTGGGAATGGAGCTGCCACACGCTGCCCTACGTCACTTCCGTTGCACGAAGCTGCAAATTTTGGCGCCCCGCATCACACTCTCAACCAAACACAGGAGCGTCCAGCAGAGACAGTTTACGCGATGGCTTTCAGCACTGATGTGCTACGGTGGTTTTTAGCGGGATGTCAGAGCTGACCGCGGGCGGCGTTTGTTTGCTGATGCCTCCCAAGAAACTTCACAGTAAGATCTAAGCGCCAGCTGCACGGAGACCCAAACGGCCTTCCTCGCCCGTACAAGGCGACTATTTACTCTCAGGCACCATGAACAGGAACAAAATTAAGAAAACTAAGGTGAGTCCGCCTTTCTAGTAAAAGATCTAAGGTATAGCTTATTATTTTAGGGGGTTTAAATCTGTTACTTTTTGTGCATTCTTTAAATTTGCCGCGTCGTTTCTGTGAGCAACCACGTTAGACTTCACTGGATGAGTGGTTAATGATGCTCTAACAATGAATGTCTGTTTTCACTAATATGGAGGTTAATGATTACAGTCCAGCCTTTGACTTCTTCTTTTTACACTGGCTTTTACCTCCAGAGACCATGATCAGTAGGTCAGCCTTTACACTGTCTGTTGCCTTTCGTTGTTAATTGTTTTTATTATTATCTGTTATTAATATGATGCGCTTTATAACTTGACATTTTGATCAATTGATTTGATTTTTTTTATCTGGTTGTTTGTCTCAGGTTGCTGCTGGGTTAGTTGGGGGGCAGCAGAACATCTCCTCATTCTTTTGCTCCAAAAACCAGAAGGTAAGTCCTGGCTAGATGGTCTTAATGCTTGATCTTTTACTTTGTGCTTGGCATTAAATAAAAAATAAAATAAATAAAAATAGCCTTGGAGGAGACATCAAGCACACCTGACTCACTTGGGTCAGCTAGTTTATACATTGCCTTGCAAATGTTTTCATACCCTCTGAACTTCTCCACCGCTGATCATTATCCGTGTTATGCAGCCACCAGCTTTGCACACATGGAAGTTCTGCCTGTTCGTATAGCTCAAGCTCAGCCAGACCGTCTCTGTGAATTTCAAAGTTCGAGTCTTGCCAAAGGATGACAGAATTTGATTTAGGTCTGGACTTTGACCGTGACATTGTAACACACGAGCATGCTTTGTTCTGATCCACTCCTTTGTTAATCTGGCTTAATGGTTATAGTCGCTGTCCTGCTTTGTGGTGAACCTTTTTGAAATCATATACGTTCCTTGGCCTTCATGTTGTTTGTCCTCTTATAGTCTAAGGACTTCCCTGAACAGCTTTATCTAAACAGACATTACATTTCATGCATGTGAATTCTTTGTAATGACGTTCAAAGACAGTCATTTGCTTTAGTGGTATTAAAGTAAAGAAGCAGAATATAATTGGACGCCAAACCTTTCATTTGTAATTATTGTAATGTGTTGATTTCTTTCCACTACAGTAATTCTGTGAAGGTCTGTTGTATAAAAATCATTCTAGTCTGTGGCTGACATGTTGGAGAGGCTGTGAATACTTGTGGAAGGGATCGTATTGTTGCATAAATCAACTATCTCTCTCCTCTGTGTTTGTGTGCAAATGCAGAAGTTTGTTTCCTTGTTGGAAAAATTACAGATGGCTGTTAGTTTGCATTTGACTAATCGTATAAATTGTGGATTTCTTTAGGCTTTGTCGTTCCACAGAAAAGTGTCCATCGGCGAGGGTCTACCCGGCAAGACCGAGCCTCAGATAAAAGATGGCGAAAACGTTCGATTCAGAATAAACACCCCACCAAGGAGGAGCATCCTCGGCGACCTCGAAAACCTCCTTTCATCCTCCCCAGACCTTCTCCTCTCAGTGCCAGAGACGCCCAGCAGTCAGATCACACTTTCCTATTCTTCTCCCTCCGGCGGGGCAGGTCGGCAGAACTCCGAGCCGAAGCTGTGCCAGCTGTCCCCCGTCTGTCGTAGTCCCAGCTCCAAAGGCACAAGAGTGGGAAAAATAATGACTGAGGAGGAGAAAATGAATAAGAGTCCAAACAAGTCGTCTGGCTCTTTGAAGAGACTCTTCAGACCCAACGAAGAGTCCCCCAGTGCCAAGAAAGCAAGAACCTCACCCCAAAGAGCTTTGGTCGATCGCGCAGGTAGCAGCCTGAGGCCTCCGACTGGTCCTCTGAAGACACCTCCTCTCCCCGCTGACCAGCTGTGCCTCTCTCCGGGAGGAGACGCGAAGCCCCAGGAGCACCTAGAAAAGGCAGATTCATGTTTCACTATGATAACAGAGGCACGAACTGGCAGACATGTGCAGAGTTCCCCGGATAAGGACTCTTGCGCTATTGCTGCTCTTTCACATCAACAAAGCGAACAGGCGGTCGGAGTGGCGCAAGAGTCTGAGGTGGTCCGGGAAGAGAGGAAGGCTACCCTGGAGACGCACGGAGACGAGAGCACGGCGAACCCCCCGGAGCAAGGCAGAGGTACGAATGCATCCTGCTACCCAGCGATATGACTGCGTTAATGAGAGTCAGCAAGCAGCAGTGATCTGTGGCGAACGAGCCGGACCGCAGATTCCAGATTATTTAAGAGTGGCGTGACCTTGACAGCAGCCGCTAACGAGGAAAAACTAAAGAGTCTACACTGTGGTGAAGATAATTTACATGTAATTTCTGGAACTTTACCAAATTCCCCAAAAGCAGGGCCTTAAAGAGCATCGGTTTGTGTTGTGTACGACCAGGAATTAGGCTTTGAAATGGAAAATCCCAGCATTGTGGACACAAAGGAAACCTCCACTCACTGCCATATAGATATAAACATTGTTTTTCTCCTTTTCCGTTACTCTAAGCTGTTTTAGGCATGCTTTCTAATGCTGCTTTTGCTCCTCATCAACCAGGTGAGGCGGGTCCGGCGTCCGCCTGTCCCACCGAGGAGGGCCTCGAGGAGAGCTGGTTTGATGACCAAATGGACGAGGATGAAGCCCCCGAGGATAAATGCAAAAAGCATTTGTAAGAAACACCCGACGTCCTTTTCTGTAGCGGCCAGCAGAGTCTGTAAAGTGTGACTAAATATGCATGCACTGCAAAAATACAGCTAAAAATAAGAAACTCTTCCTTTAAATTAGTGTATTTTTCCTTTATTTGAGCATGTAAATAAGATAATTTGCCAATGGAATAAGATTTTTACACTTAAAATAAGAACAGCTCATCTCCATCATCATATTTCAAGTTTAGTTTATCTAATTATCTTATTTTAGGGGTAGAAATACTCATTCCATTGGCAGATAATCTTATTTACATGCTCAAATAAAGGACAAATACACCAATTTCAAGAAAATTTTACTTATTTTTAGTTCAGCTTTTGCAGTGTGTGTTAATTATTTCACTTTATCTAAGACACAACCCAATTGTTTTTACAGTAAGGTACCTGACCATGTGATCCTGTCTGGGGGACCAAATAACCGCTATGTGGTTTTGGATGTTCAGGAGAGACCTGGCCACAAAACGATGACCATCTCGTGCTGCAGGTCGCTGCATCCAACTGAGACCTGCCTGCTCAAAGATGGATGGTAAAGCTGTCTGCTTGCCCATATTCATTGTATTTCTCTCATTGTTTTCCTTGCAGTTCTCAGAAAAGCTTTACACCTTTTTTAAATTTTTTTTTATTTACCACAACGTTTTAATACTAGAGTATATGGAGCTAAAACAGTGACCTCTTGCAGCGACGCGGACAAGAGATTTGGCATTGTAAAATCAAACATATCGAAAAACGAAGCATTGTTGGAAAGTAAAAACTTCTGATAATCTAATTTTATGCTGTAGCTTTTTGTTCAATGAGAGACGTTTTCGTTGTCACTGCAGGTTTCCTTCAGCTATGATGTCGCTACAAGCTGGCACTGTTTTGGCATCGGGGGGCGGGGCTAAATCGAAGGCCCCTTCATGGGCCATCCGTTTTTCCCTCATCTTCCTGCTGTCACGGGTTTAGCTCCATTTCACTACAATCATTAGCTATATAAGCTAATGAAGATAATATTAATGAAAATAATACTCCTTCTTGTGGTGGCGCAACGGTACTTGACCGGAGCTTTCCATAAGTTCAATGCAGGTAGATGAGGAGTACCGGGAAAAACTAAAAGGAAATAAAAAATATTGTAGAAATGAAGTAGTTGAAATATTGAGCTTTATTTAATCCAAAAGCCATCGAGTAGACGTGTGTCAGTGAAAGTGTGACGTCGCCGTACCTTGTTGAAGTTTTTATCCGTGTCTTGGTTCCTGTGCTATCCTCTCTTTTCTTGCATTTCTGCATTGTGCAGCCGTCTCAAGGTGTCCCGTCTTCTCGGCTCTTTGCAGGGAGTTGACGCCTGTTTGTCGTGGCGATGTGGTCCATCTGGAGGGCTGCTCTGATGGTGGGACCTGGTTGGTTGACAGGGAGCAGGGCTTCCTGGTCCTTCAACCCGACAGCCTCGTCTCGGGGACCAGCATCTCCAACTCCATCCGCTGCATGAGGCGAGCGGTGCTTGGAGAAATGTTCAAGGTGAGACTCGTGGACTCTTTAAACGATTCCTGCGGTAATTCGGTCTAGATATAATGATAATCGCTTCTAGGCGATACATCGGTGGATGTGCATCAGGCCACATGTATCAGGTAGCTGTGTTTCAATCTCGCATCTCGCTTTACATTCATGCAGAGTTTTGACGGCGGCTCTAAGCAGATGCTTAACGGCACCATGGTCCACGAAGTCTTCCAGAGAGCAGCTACAGCCAAAGACTTCTCTCTGCAGAAACTGTCCCAGCTGGCCGATGAGGCGCTGCGCAGTCCTCGCTACCTCGGAGACATGTAGGTGGTCGGATTATACTGTAACACGCCAGCGGCTGTTTGCTTTAAACAAATTTAAAACTACAGTCGGAATGAGTTAAGCACCTGCTAAACTAAGTGTTTTATCTGGCGAGAAGTTCTTGACATGAGAAAATAACAAGTCTTGATGTTGTTATTCAAATGGTCCATGTGACCACAGACATTAGTCGTAATAAATTGTGTCACGGATTTGTTTTCATGGTTTTCCATCTGGCTGGATTCGTCTGCAACGTTTCCAGGTATACTTTGGGTGTAAGTCAGGAAGAGATGAAGCGGGAACTGCAAGAATACCTGCCATCGCTGGAGCACTGGGCGAACGAATACCTCTGTTCCTCAGCGCCAAAAGCGATCAGCCCTAAAATGTAAGAATTCAATTTTCAATTCAACTTTATTTATATAGCGCCAATTCATGAAACATGTCATCTCGAGGCACTTTACAAAGTCAAATTCAATCATATTATACAGATTGGTCAAAATTTCCTATATAAGGGAACCAGTTGATTGCTTCAAAGTCCCGACAAGCAGCATTCACTCCTGGAGAAGTGTAGAGCCACATGGGAGAGTCGTCTGCATTGTACATGGCTTTGCTGCAATCCCTCATACTGAGCAAGCATGAAGCGACAGTGGAAAGAAAAACTCCCCATTAACGAGAAGGAAAAACCTCCAGCAGAACCAGAACCGGGCTCGGTATGAACGGTCATCTGCCTCGACCCACTGGGGGTTAGAGAAGACAGAGCAGAGACACAACAAGAGAGACAAAAAAAGAACCACTTTAAAAGGCCCCAATTACCGACATATGCTAATTAGCTGATTGTGTCTCGTCTGCTTGATCCCAGTCCCAACAGCAGCAGAGGTCTGAGCAGGCGCCAGGCCCCGGCGGCTGTTTACACTCTAACCGGGCTGGCGGACATAGAGGAGAACGTCTGGTCCCCCAGATTCGGCCTCAAGGGAAAAATAGACGTGACGGCGAGGGTTCGAATTCAAAAGCCGTCGAACGGCTGCCACCGAGCCCCCGAGGAAAAGACCGTCCCGCTGGAGCTGAAGACCGGGAAGGAGTCGAACTCGATCGAGCATCGCAGTCAGGTCGGTGGACGTTCATGGGTGTGTTTTCTTCAGGTGGTGTAAAAAAAAAAAAGAAGTTTTTTTTAAGTCGTGTAAAGATGCCGTGTGTCTGCAGGTGATTTTGTATACTCTGATGAGCATGGAGAGATACAGTCCCGATATCGGCCTTCTGCTCTACCTGAAGACTGGTAACATGCACCCTGTAGCCGCCAGCCACATGGACCACCGAGGTACAGCGAGCCCACGAGTCTGTTAAACAAGCAGCTTCAGTTTTCAGCCACATCAGCTCTGGGGGGGAAAAAACAGGAGATGACCTATAAGGGATGGGACTTTTTGTGTTTAAAGCTAATCTATCTTTACTGAGCGGTGCCAGGCCAGAACCCCCTCCTCACTTTATTCTGAGCTTTATGTTTTGGACGGGTCTTGATCTGCGTCTCTTGGCTTTGTGAAGTACATCAACTTTTTTCTTTTCTCACCCCTGCAGTTTTTCTAGTATTTCAATCTGAACACGGTTTTAAACCACGTTCAGTCAGACAGAACATTTTTACAAAAAAGAAACGACAACGAAAACATGTTTATTTACTCTCCTTTTGATGAGCAAGCATTGTGTGAGGATAGGAGGCTGCAGTGTGATGATGGGCTGCTTTGGGTTCTTGGCAGAGCTGCTGAAGCTGAGGAACACGCTGGTTCACCACGTTACCCGCTGCGTGGAGAGAGGAGCCGACCGGAGTCACCTCACCAGACTTCCCGACATTCTGAGCAACAGGCAGACCTGCCAGTATTGCCCTCAAAAGCTAAACTGCGCTCTATACGAGAGGTGCATCTTCCGACATCTCATGCAAACATGAAAGTCGGTGATTAAAAAGGGAACTTGTCAATCTTCCATTTCTTCTCTCATTCCTCTATTGTGTCTCATCGCGTCTTCGATTCAGGGTGGTGGACTCCACCTCTGCAGATCTGAGTGACGAGGCAGTGCGAGCCTTTCTGCAGGAGGAGACCGACCACCTGACTCTGCCGCACCTGAACTACTTCGCTCACTGGCTGCTGCTCTGCAGCCTGGAGGCGTCCAGCATGGAGGCCAGAAACGGCCGACGGCGCGTTTGGCTGCAGTCTGTTCAGGAGAGGTAGCTTATGAGCCGGGGCCCTCATGCACGAAATCCTTTTTTACTCAGTTTTCTTTTCTTTTTTTTTTGTTTGACGTGTAAAATGGTGTATAATTTATTTAGGGATTTATTTTAAAACCTTTTATGTGGTAGACTCCGTCGCCTCGTGTGGACATTAACGCATTCGCCCTCTTCAGATCCTCCCCCTGCTGAGGCTTCCTGCATCTATTTTTTTTTTTGGGCATTTAACCAATTTCAATCATTCGGATTTTAAAATCTTCAAATCTTTCTGTGCAATCTGCTGTACTTTTTGATATCTGTTTTAAAAACACTTTCTTCCCGCAGGAATGAATACTTGCTCTCAGCTAGAAACACTGTTCAAACTTTAAACAGGACACAACACGTTGGGGTATTTTCAAGGGTTTATTTTTTAAAATATGTTGAAAGGCTGTTTTAAAATCCCAGTTTAGGTTTCATGAAATAGTTTGGTTAAACCCTGTCTCAACAAAGTCTTCAACGCCTTCAACAATAAATCAGTAATTTAGAGGTCTGAGCATAGAAAGGTTTGTTCCCCACATTGTGATAATGGTTACAGCCTCTTGAGGAGTCAGAGGAAACAAACCCTTAATGCAAGCTTAAAGCAACAAATCTGATCAGTAGTGGATAACTGATCGCTTTCAGCTGATTTCTTCTACGATTTATGCTCTCTCTCTCATCTCTGCTCTCGAACATTTTCTTTCCATTCGAGCATCTTCAGCAGCTCATCTTATATTTGCTTGCAGTGAGAAGAATGGCAGCTGTGTGGGGAACGTGCAGCTCGGCGGCTCAGTGACCGCTCTGTCTGACGGCGTCTTCCTCCACCGTTTCCTGCGCCGCAATGCTGCCTCCCAGCAGGATGTGGCTCACTGGGGTCTGACTAGCGGAGACCGCATCGTCGTCAGCGACCAAGAGGGCCGTCTTATCGGCTTAGCAACAGGATACCTCAGAGAGGTCAGCGGGACGTGGGTCAGCTGCACCCTGGACAGGTGGGCTCAGGATCCAGGAGGCCTCTTGCTGTGCTCAGCTGAAGTCTTTACCTGAGTCTCCGTGTCTTTATCGGTTTAACAGGGACCTGTCAAAGTTCAGCGGCGTGTTGTTTCGCCTGGATGGCGATGAGGGAGTGGTGGGCCTCAGCACTCACCTCAGCAACCTGTCCAGGCTGGTGGAAAAGTCTCAGGACAGGTGTGATCAGGGAAATGTGATTAGACCGGCATCAGATGCCGTCAGAATATTTGGCTTTATTTTTATTTCCTTGTTTTGCTTGCACCTTAAATCTGCCTCCCTGCAGCGAGCGTCTGAGGGAGCTGGTTGTTGACCTTCGACCTCCGGAGTTTATCACCAACCTGAGCTCTGTTCTGCCCAGAGAGGCCAAGGACACGGTGGCCAGCATCCTGAAAGGTGCTTAAGCTCAGCTTTTGTTTTCTGTTGCACGTGACGCTCAGGTTGCTCTTATGGTGCAGAGGTGTAAACTGATTAAGCTCTACTCTCTGCTCTCTGGCTGCTCCTCTCCATCCAAGTGTTTGGTGGCACCTGATATTATTACGACTCAGATTTTGTTTTAATATTATTGTGATAAAAGGAGAACGAACAGCAATGACGCACAACTAAATTAATATGTTGAATTATTTCAACTGCTTTTAAGCCGGACACTTGCAGCCACTGCAGTCTGGTACCAAATGATCAGCTTGAGTTGATTCTCTGCTAACGACCGGCGCCAGTGAGAGCCTCATTTATAATGCACCTCGCATAGTTTTCACACCCCTTGAACGCCTTCACATTTTGTCACGTTACAAAACTCAGCTTGCAGAGGTTGGTCTTCATGGAGCCGTTTGTTCTGTGAAGTTTTCTAACAAACCTCTGAAGCCTTCGTAGAAAAGCTAGTTAATCACACAGAATTTACTAATTAGGGCACTCTTGAAGGAAACTGGTTGAACTTTATTTTTATTTATGGGTCAGATCAGATTAAAGGGAATTGAATAAACGTACATGCACCTTTTTTGTTGGTCTGTCACAATAAATCCAGATAAAATCCACTGAAGCTGCAAGGCACTGTGCAGGTCAAAATCACAACTGGGCTTTAAAGATGGGATATCCTTTGTCTGATTTCTCTTGCTGTGAATCCAATCTGTGTGGGCTGGACTTTATTTTTTCATGGATTCAGTCTCAGATCCTATTATTTTATTTATTTATGGATATAAATGACATTGTAATCATGGACTAGTAGATGGTACCTTTTTTAGTTCAAATGACCAAACCCTTACTATTACATATGAATAAAATCTGCTATCTATGCGTCATCATTCATGCTGTTTAATCATTTAATGCGTCTGTGTTGTGTAGGTCTCAACAAACCCCAGAAACAGGCCATGAAGAAGGTTTTGCTGTCCAAAGACTACACGCTCATAGTTGGCATGCCTGGCACCGGCAAAACTACGACCATCTGCACTCTGGTAACCCCTCAGACGAAGCCGAACCGTAGCTCTGCTCTCTGTCGGAGCGGTGACCCGCCGCCGCTTTGCCCTTTCTCCTCTCGTCTAACCGTCGTCACTTCTTGGCTCAGGTGCGCATCCTGCACGCCTGTGGATTCAGCGTGCTGCTCACCAGCTACACTCACTCCGCTGTGGACAACATCCTGCTGAAGCTCAAACGCTTCCGGGTCGGCTTCCTGCGTCTGGGCCAGGGGCAGAAGGTGCGCCGCTGTTAACCGCCGGACGTCAGCACAAGTGCAGTGATAAACGGCTGACGTGAACTTTCTCCAGGTTCATCCAGAGATCCTGCCGTACACGGAGGAGAGCGCGAGGAAGAAGGACGTGCGCACGCTTGTGGAGCTGGAGCAGCTTTACAGCAAGGAAGTGAGGAGCCGCAGCGAGACGATCTAACGGCAGCGCGGTTTTGCGTTGTTTAATCGTTGGTTTCCTCTGAAACCTTAAACTCTTCGCCTGTTGTTCCAGCTGGTAGTGGCAACCACGTGTATGGGCATCAAGCACCCGATCTTCACGCGTCGGCGGTTTGACTTCTGCATCGTAGACGAGGCGTCACAGATCAGCCAGCCGATCTGTCTGGGCCCACTCTTCTACGCCAAGAGGTTTGTTCTGGTCGGAGACCATCAGCAGCTGCCACCGATCGTGCAGAACCAGGAAGCAAGGTGAAGGATATTTGATTGTTAATGAGGTGTGCTTTGATAGGGATTCCAGCGGGAGGGAACAGACCCAGCCAGGACACGAAGAATGCGATGAAGCTAACGCTGCATTGTTTTATTTTATTTGTCCCGTTCTCCCCTTAAGGTCTCTTGGGATGGATGAAAGTCTGTTTAAGCGGCTGGAGCTTCATAGTGAGGCTGTGGTGCAGCTCAACGTCCAGTATCGGATGAACAGGTGAACGCACCGTGCTGAGATAGAACCGGATGCTGCAGCTGTTTTACATATGTTGAGATTATCGCACTGCTTTGCTAAAGTCATCCACTTTCACTGCATTGTAAAGTCGAAGGAAACAAAAAAACAGGGCTTACAAAATTTCTTTACAAAGAAAACCTGGAAAGAAAATCTCCATGTTGTGCTTTGAAAGCGTACATTATCTGGTATACGGCGTGTATTGGTTTCAGATTTTGAAGAAAATGTGAAAATTTCTGTAATTTTATCTGAACTTGTAAGACATTTAATGTAATCTTTGCACAATTTAATATGCTTCCTCTCTTTGCCTCTGAAGAGCTTTAAAACTCATCTAAGAATGTGGAAATCATTGGTTTACGTCGCTTGACGTGTCCTCGAAGATTCAAAGTAGCATCTTTCTGAACCAGTTGAGCTCGATATACATGAAAGACAAAATTCAGTTCAAAGCGCCAGCTCTTCCATTCTTGCTTTCGCATTTTTCCAAAGAAACCCTTTTATTTATTTATTTATGTAACTTTTGGTCCTCTCCTCTTTATACAGACAGATCATGTCTCTGAGCAACTCTCTGATGTATGACGGCCGACTGGAGTGTGGGTCGGAGAGGACGGCGTCGGCCCTGCTCGCGCTGCCCTCTCTGCTTTCTGTCCAGTCGGAGCTCACTTCCTACTCGGAGACTCATCCCCAGCTCGACTTGTCCTGGTTGCAAGCCGCGCTGCTGCCCTGCAACCCTGTCTGCTTCCTGGACTGCTCAGCGGTTGGTAGAATAAAGAGAGAACGCTTCTAGTGCAGCTGTTTTTATGTGCTCAAGCAAAATGATTTCAAAGATGAGATGCTGTTGGGGTTTATTTAAAATGTGCAAATGATGCATTAAACTGTGCAGACCCTATTAGGTATACTTGAAGACCTGGTTCATGTTGGATTATGTCTAAAGGTGTCGGTTCCTGCAGGTTCCTGCCTTGGAGTCGGTGGAACAGGGAGGAGTGAGCAACCACACTGAAGCTGCTCTCATACACATCCTTCTTTCTCTCCTCATAAGGGTTCGTTTGCTTCTAAAACATTTTATGTTCATTTGGCCAAAAATAAACCTAATGCAAACATAATACATACAAAATAATCTTAATTTCAGTGTTTCTATGTCTGGTCAAAAACCATGTCTGTTCCCTCTGGCCACCAGGCTGGGTGTAAACCCGGCGATATCGGCGTTATCGCCCCCTACAGGCAGCAGCTGAAGAGCGTCTCTGCCCTGCTGCAGTCCTCTGCGTTCATGGGGGTGGAGGTCAACACGGTGGACAGATACCAGGGCCGGGACAAAAGTCTGATTGTGTTTTCATTTGTCAAAAGCACAGCAGAGGAAGGAAACGTAGGTGTTCTTCTTCCCTTCTCCTGTAAGATGTTTAAAGGGGGCGGGGGATGCTTGGATTGGGAGCCCGTCCTCATTGTGTCCCGTTTATTTCCTCAGTTGGGGGAGTTGCTGAAAGACTGGAGGCGCCTGAATGTGGCCATCACCAGAGCTAAGCACAAGCTGCTGATGGTGGGCTCTGCTGCGACGCTGCGGCGCTACTCGCCGGTGGAGAAACTGCTCCGCCATCTCCAGCAGGAGAACATGATATCCTTTATAGTGATTCACTGCCTCCGCTGAACATTACGGCCTCTGATGGGCGAATCGCGTGACACTGATGATCTTTTCAGTGTATTGGAAGCAGGACAAATTGGCTATTTTAAGGATTTGAAGGAATTGGACAGTGTTCGTACTGTGATGGATAGATGAGCTGCTGCAGCTCAGTTTGCTGAAGATATAATAGCTGCAGTTTGACGCTTTGGGGCAATGTTTTGCTGGTAAAACGTTAAATACAGTCCTGCCATTTATGAACGTTTTTACACTTATATAACCTATGAAGACCAGGTTAATAGATTATAAAATTTTATGAATACACACTTTGCATGCCAATAATACATTCAGCCTGTTGGCTGCAGTCTCCTCTGTCCACACGTGACACAGACCAGTGTCCGAGTTTGTAAAAGTCACCCAGAGGAAAGACAGGAGTGAGGAAAATGTGGATTTATCAATAGTAACTGCTTCCTCCTTGCGATATTTTTACTTTAGTGTTTCCATCACTTTATTTTCTAATGTAGCACAGCCCCAAATGAACATACTTTCATGGAAGCGCTATTCCCTGATAGCCGTTGCGTCTTGCAGCAGGATAACGAAGTCTGACGCAAAGCAAAAATGTTTCGGCAGTGGTTTGAGGACCACAGCAGGTTTTAAGTGTTAAATTGGCCCCAGATGTCGATTAATGTGGGCGTCTGTGGGATGTGCTAAAGCAGGAGCGGCAAACTCTTCTGCCTGTCCTGTGCACCCCGCTGCAAATTCACGGATTCATCACGGTTCTGATTTTACCTGCAGTTTCAGGAGCATCTTATTTTGAAGATAGATAGATAGATAGATGTCAGAGCTTGATCCACATTGTTATTCTAGAGTTTCTCTATGGAGCTAAATCAGTGACAGCTTGCATTGATATTAAAAAAGAGATTTGGCATTGTAAAATCAAACATTAAAAAATGAAACATTGAATAATCAAACATTGCAAAGTCAAACATTGAAGGCTCCTTCATGGGCCTTCTGTATTTCTGGTACTCCTCGTCGTCTACCTGCAGTAGACTTATGAAAACCTCCAGTTCAACTACCCCTGCTCGACCACAAGAAAGGTCAGTATTTTCATTAGTATTATCTTCTTCAGCTTATGCAGCTAATGACTGTAGTGACATCGTAGCGGAAGAAACTCTGCAGTGACACTGAAAACATCTCTCGTTGAATAAAAGCTGCAGCATAAAATGAGAATATAGGTTTTTTACTTTCTAATAATATTTGAATTTTCAATGTTTGACTTTCCAATGTTTAAATTTACAATGTTTAATTTTCAATGCCAATTCTCTTTTTCAACATCACTGTATGCTGTCCCTGGTTTAGCTCCTTATTTCTCCTTATATTTCTTCAGAGTTAATGCCACACTGCTTCACAGCAGCACGGTGCAAAGCAGAGGTGGGGCTTAAAGCCACCGCGTTACCAGGTTTGTTGAAAAGCGGTACGGTGGAGCGGAGTTCGGGCAGGACGAGTAGAGCGGTGCTGGGTAGAAGGGGGGGGGGGGGCATGGAAAAGTCCCATATTTAAGTCCATGCATCAGGCTGTCAGGGCTGTTTTGGTCACAAGAGGGGGCCTTACACATTTAGATGGTCATAATTGTATCCCTTTTTAGCATATATTACATAAAATGTTAAGTACAGATGTTTTTTGTTTTGTTTTTTAACTGGTGCTCTGCAGTTTTTTTTCTTTGCCATGTATGTTCAGTGTTTTTCTCCTGAACCCTTTCTTCACATTATCCAGCTCCCACCAGCAGCTCACAAGGCCCTACCCAGCATGCACCTCTGAGGCAGACCTGACGCCACACCTGGCCAGCTCTCTGGGATGTAGCTGAAGACTGGATCAGCTCTAGTGTGCAAAATGGTGAAAGACATACCTCCCTGATGACTGGACGTTCACCAGGAGGCACAGAGCCTCTGTATTAACGAGCGAACAGAAAATCAGAACAAAGTGAATTTTGTTTTTACCTCAAACTAAAATATTTCATAAAACGCGTGTTTCATATTGGTTTCTTTAAATAAAAACTTTTAATCCAGACCAATATGTCAATTTTAATTTAATTAATATCCACTTGAAGCAATATGCTTCTAATGTGGATCAAGGTACTAATATATTGATGGGTTAAAACCGTTTCACTGCTATATCGAAGGTAAATGTGAATAGTTACACTGTGACTTTTCAAACCGTTAGTTTTACCAAATGCCTCTTGTGAATGCACTAATGGTACTCTAGTTATAATTATTGGTGCTGCGACATCATTTAGTTCTGCCACGGCTCAGATAAGCTCATTCTTTAAATACCTCCGATTACTTTTTCTCATGAATGAAAGACCAGTAATTATTTTCACCACCTGAGTAACAAAACATTCAGCACCTCAGACGTGTAATGGTACAATGTTTTTTTTTTGTTTTTTTCATATAACTGGAGTTTTAACTATAACCTGTGGGACTGTCTACTTGAAGAGTTCCCCAACAATAAGGCATTGTGTTATTAAACCTGGTTATTGTAACTGGTCCACAGCTAATGAGAGCTAACGCTAACCTGTCTGATTTCAGCATTTAGAGCAGTAACGACAGGTTTTTACATTTTCTCTTGATCAAATGTGTTGAAACAACAGACCTCCAGCGTTACCAGGAGTGCATTTTTATTTTAAACTGGGTACAGAAAAAGTTGTTTAGCATCAGTGACTTTAACTGTTGATTACAACTTCTATTCATTGTTTTAGATTCATAAAGCTGCATAGCTAAAAAGGCCTGACTGTGATTACTGCTTTTTCACCTGTTTACTTGGGTGATCTCGGATGTTATTCTCTTGTCTTGTAATTTTTTTTGCTTTTTTTTATATAATGTGAATAAATTGTGTTTACCAAAAGTGCTGTTTAGTTCGTGTTGCATTTAGTGCTCCTTAACACACCACATTACACAGTTTTAACTGCTTTGATCAAGGCCCTTGTAGGCTTGTAGATACTCAACAAGAGAAAAAACAACTGAAAAATGTGGTTATTATTCATAAAATGACAAAAACCGGAGCAAGAGTCGATCAGCATGTGTGTCAAAGAATCTCTCGTAAGCAGGAGCCAATTTTCTAGCTGCAAAGTTGATGAGCTGGTGAAATCATCGTTCCAGTTGCCATGTGCTTATTTAAGAGGGATTTCTGCAGATTCAGTGACCCGATCCAATCAGCTACGTTTCCTGAGAAAACGTTTTACCAATTAGAGAGAGGAAAAACTGAATTTAACTGCATTATGCTATAACTAGGAACAAATTGGAATATATATAATTGACTTTGAAATGTCGTTGGATTGATCCAAATATATATTTGTCAAAATAATGACTTGTGAATCAGAGCTATATAAATAAAATGGATAAATGACTTTTAACCAATGATTGTTTTTATTCAATAATTAGTATTGGACTGCTAATAGTTTGGTGAGCTTGAATGTGAAACAACCCTCAGCCTGATGGGCTGGGGTTTCTATCTTCATGGAGGGTTTTCTTTTTGTTTGTCTTCATTATATAATGTGTTAAAAAATCTTATCTGGCTACTGTAACATGGCTGCACATTGACCAAGGGTTGCTTCCGATTGGCTCCTCAGGGCCACGGGACGACCCATTTCCCAGGAAGATACTAGAGATTAATTGAAACAGAACCATCAAGACGTTTACCTAGCTTCGTCAGAACCAGGGCCTGATCCACGGTTGTGTAGTTTGGTTGTGACGCTTTGTACCTTTCGTTTTTCATTTTCGTGTTAAATCCCTATTAGGTTTTGTGTTTTTGCTTGATTACGTTGATGTGCTCAACATTTCTCAGTTATGTTATATCGGAGCATTTTCTTCCCTTTGGGTCCAATTGATTTGGCTCAAATTTGGGAGTGACCCAAAGTGGGCCACCAGCCAAGCACAACCATTTGAACCCAAACCAGGAGGTTTCTCCTCGAGTGATTCTCCTGGGAAAACAGAACCTCTACTGAGGCCAAAACAGACCATCCTCTCAGGCCAGAAAGGTTGGAAAATGTTTCTTCCACATTCCCCCAATTTACGTTTGGTATTAATTCAGGATCTTACACCTTGAAGCCCTTTATTTAAACCCCTGGGAAAAGACAAAACCTTTGATAAAAGTAAAACTTTAGCCACTTTGGGCAAGATTTTGAAAATCAATCTCTTTTTCAGCGAACCTGATACTTTTTCCCAGTATGAGTAGATTGTGTTCAGTCTCTTTGTTTTATCCAGCTTTTTTCTCAATTCAACCAATAGGAAACAGTTCTTTAAATGTTTATTAAAATTGTCAAATAGGAACATGAAGAATTCATCCTCCAGATGCATTTTTGATTGATTATGGGGCTGATTAAAAACGGATGATTTACCTACATTAATACAGATTATTGAATCATGTTGAATTCTACATCAAACTGAGGTGTAATGAGAACTAATCAATGTGGCTGGTTATGAAATGATTTAAAAACATTTCACTCTTTGACGGTTTGACTTCCTGCTCATGTCTCTACAGTCTGATGACTCCCTGCAGTACGGCGGTGACCTCTCCAGCTATGTTGATCCTTCCATCGTCTCTCACTTCCAGTTCCAGCTCCCCTCCACGACTTGAGCACTGGTAAGCTACAGATACAGAAGATCAAGACTCAGTCATCAGGGAAGATAAGCGCTGTCAAAGAAAATTAAGAAGCAGTTAAAGTAACAAAGTCATGGAAAAATAACAACCTGGGCTCTGCACAGGATATTATTGAATTATATCATCTTAAAAAGAAGAACTAACGGTTATTAATAACATTCTTTTATAAGAGATAAGACCAAAGTGCTAAACTATGTGAAATAAAATATGATGGCCCATGAATGTACATGAAGTAGTGACACCAATAGGGAAATATGTGCAACATAATCAAACAATGAAGACATTTTAAGTTCCCTTTCAGTCTGAACTCTCACTACAACCGGGGCCAGCACAAAGTATAGCAAACTAATCGGCTGTATGGCCTCGGGGCCGATAGGGGCACCCAAGAGTAATTAAAAAGAATATATAAAATTTTGCATATATAATTATTTCTATATTGTAACAAAAACAATTTCATTATAAAAATATCATTTTTAAAATATATGTTTGATCATGTACAAACTATGCGCACCAGAAAGTACTTTTTTTATTATTATTTCCATTGCTAAACACAGAGGAATAACTTTCCACTCCTTTCTGTGGAAAAAAGAGAAAACCTTCATATTAGTTCGTTGCATAAAGTATTTCCACTTCAAAATAAAGATTCTCGTTGTAGATTACTTTTCGACTTGTTCAAATGATTGTGATTAAAAGGCTATATGACAAAAATGAGTACATGTGCCTGACAGTCAAGGTGCTATGCTACCCCCATGGCCCCCACACCTCAAAAATGCTACTGGTTTTACTCACAGGGGAACCTTTTAATTCATGCCAAACACCAAATGTGTTTGGCATTTGCTTTCTTCTCGCAACCCCTCTTAACAGAATCTTCCACCTGATCGGTGAATCTCTGCTGCTCCTCCAATGTTTCGATGGACCTCTTAGCTCCTTAGTTGCCCTGTTAATTAAAGAGGGCGGCCATGTCTTGTCAGACTTGCCGCTGTGCCATCCCCTTTCCATGTTCTGATAATAAATTGAACCCCGCTCGGTGAGATGTTTTGTGACCTACTCCTGCTATAAACATCTCCACAACTTTCTCCCTGACCAGTCTGCTGTGCTCCCAATCTCTGTATAAATACAGATGTACTTATACAGAGATTAAATGTGATACAGACGTTTTTTTTTTACTAAAGAGGTGATTTGTAAAGGGAACTAGTTGTCGTCGGTCTTATTTAAGGGTATCGGGATAAGGAGGGCTTAACACAAAAGCATGTCACTAGTGGCTGGGCAGTTGTGTTTACATGTTGTTGATTGTTGCGATTAGAGAGAAACATTAACAAGCATGCATATCTTTTTCTCCCACACGTTAATATCTAACTTCACAGTGAAACTTAAGTTACCATGGTGATGACCCCAATAAAAAAACAACCAGCTCCACAACAAAAAACCTGCAGCTTAATTTGAAATTATCTGTAATGGAAAACCCAGAACCTGCTCTGTCTATGTACATCAACTCACCGAGCATTTTCTTTTTTCCGAGTTTTTTTGACCAGTAGCCACCCAGGACGGTGTGGGCAGACCCTATAAAAGCAGAACATACATGTGTACTGTATTTCACATGAAACATGAATCACCATTTTTGCAGGGGTGTAAAAATGGAATCTGCATTATTTCCTTTTAACCTGTTGTTAGCGCTTAACATGAAACTGAAGGATGATGTACACTACAACAGGAGGGCGATAAAGTACAGAATTAGGGTTATCTGGGAGAGTGCTCATCTTACCGCAGACAGGATCTTCTGGGATGCCGCACCACGGAGCAAAGTACCTGGAGTAGAAGTCAAATCCTGGCTTACAGTCAGGGGACCCTGATGTCAGATTAAAATATATAGAAACGAGCTGAGGGGATGAGGATTTTATTGATTCGACTTGATGACGGATCAATCTAAAAAGCACTTTCTATTGGTATTACTGGTGAGCTAATGAGAGCGGATTTTCAGAAGACAACAAGTTAATGTTGCTCTGCTGCAACACTTCTGACAGAGCCGGTAGTAAAACTGACCGACAACAATCTTTGGTTACCTTTCATGGTGACGATCACTCCTCTGACTCTGCCACTAGAGTCACTGTTCAGGAGAGCAACGGGGTCAACTTTCAGACTGGTGAGCAGTGACCTAGAGACAATACACGCATACACTTTTTGAACGAAGGGAAGAAGGTGGGAGATTTAATCGGTTTGACATTCTGGTTGGATGTGATTGTGTGCATGCTCCCACAAAATGAGGGCTTTTACTGGTGACCTTTCACAGCTGTCCGGCAATCGAATCATCAGCTTCTTTGTGTCCCGGCTCAAGCAGACTTCCTGAATTGGGCGGTTTCCTACTATCACCTTTATTAAAAGTAAAAAATAAATAAAATACAAAAAAACGCACATGTAATCGGTCTGAAGAGAATTGTTTAAACAAATGGGCTCATCACTGGTGTGGAAATTTAATTACTGACCTCTATGATATCTTTAAAGTCATTGTGATCCTGCGATATAAAACAGATTCAATTTTAACAAATTTTGAAAGAATCGCGTCTACAGTAAAACTGCATACATGTTAAAGAATATGTGCTATTTCAGGTAAAGCTGAAATTCAAAAAATGTTTTATTCAAGTTTAAAAACCTTAACAGAATAAAGAAAATTGTTAAAAATGTAATTATGAACAGCAACATAATCTTTATGAAGATTGCTCTGACCACTAATACGTCCAGATTTTCAATAAATCATTCGTTCCTGCTTTCTCTTCTGTGTCAGCATCTCATTCACAAAGCAAATAGCACTAATCACAGGTCAGCAGGATCACACCTATCATATTTAAAAAAGGTGATCAAAAACTATCCTCTTCACACAATGCAGATACAAGACAAAACGCTTTACTCATATTGAATAAAGTGTTTTCATCTATAAGGTATCAATTTAGGAAGTAATTCAAAGATTTCTAGCCCTGCTATATTAACTTGAGTATACAAATTTATGGAAAGCTTTTCCCTTAATTTCTTTTTTTTTTTTTTGGGGGGGGGGGGGGTTGTTTTCGGTGTTCTTAACTAAATAAGTCAAGAACATCTATCAAGATAATGAGAAAGCAGATGCTGCTGGTGAGACAGCCCATATCAAATTGTTGACATACTGTAATCTATATTATTATGTCTTATTGCTTCTGAACAACAATACATCTAAACAACTTTGACTACTCTTCCCTAAATGTTAAATGTCATTTAAATATCGGCAAAATGAGTGAAAACACACTACTTGGTTGTCAACAGTTTTAGGAATAAATCTCCCTTTGTGAATTAGATTAGCAGTCTCTGGTTTGCTCCTGTCCTGCAAGTGAAAAAACTGTGCAGACCCTAAGGATTAGGTAGCTAATTTAATTTTTTTTTTTTTTTATTTAATGCTCTGACTTTGTGAAGCACTTTGGGATTTATATTTATATTAATGAAAGGTGCAAAATAAATAAGATATATTCAATTTACTTACCAGACAGAACATATATTTCATCTAGAACATAGATTTTCTGCAGCTTTGTCTCGATGTGTTCATAATGTACCTCCTTGGTGGGTGGGTTCAGAGGAAAGTCCATAATGTATCCTTCCTTTTTCTTGCTCACAGCTAGAGCTCCACTCCTGGTCTCAAAGACCAACGTTGGATTAACATTATCTGAGGAGCGTACATGATGCACTTTGGTTTGAAACAATGTTTTTATGCTGCAAAGAATGTGCTGATTAAAACATGCTGTACTTAACAACATTTTACAGTTTGCAAGCTAACACATTGTTGATCTTTAGTGAATGACGCGCTCTTAGCCCCCGTGTTGCATTTACACGTGTTTCACATATGGCTTACTTTTGTACTGGAACAGCACTGCTGCAGAGGCCAGCGTGGCATGACCGCACAGATCCACTTCAGTTGTTGGTGTGAACCACCTGAGTCGAAATCTTGTTCCTGTTAATCAAGATGTGCATTCCTGAACAGTCTGCAAGACAGAGCTTACTCTGGCAGAGGTCACACATTTCTGCTGAATCCTCAGCAATGCAATGTCATGTAAATAACTACCAGAAGTGAACGTATCTGCAGGGTTGATCAGGGTGATGAAAGCTGTCTCTGACAGGTTCATCTCTGCTGCAATCTTATGATACAAATCCTCGTTCAGCTCCTGTTGAAAAGCCCAGGATAATACAATGCACACATAATAAATATGATGCAATTGTAACCAAGACTTGAGGCTCAGATGCAGGTTAACATGTGGAGCTGCCATCTTAAGACAAAATGGTATTATCATGTAACACCTTTAACCTGAAACTGTATTCTTTGCTCATCGTTGAAACAATAAAGCAGCTCTCATCAAATAAAGCTCATTCTCTTTAATTATGTCCCAATAAAGAGTATTAGCAATGTAGTCCTTCTTAGTGAACTTTATTGCTCAGTGATTGCGTATATATCTTCTCAAGTTGTTTACAAGCCATGTGACTAACAATTCAACATGCAAACTCACATGCAAGAGTGGACAGACAGCCGCAGGATTTCCTTTGAATGGTAAATTTGTGAAGGCATCCAGCGTATAGACGGGAATCTCCATTATTACTTGGCCTAAAGCTGAAATAATATGGACAGCGTTACTGTTTCGGTGGGCTTGCTCCTTGGACTTTCACCCTCCTCTATTCGGTATGCAGACTGGTGCCCCCCCCCCCCCCCCCCCCCCCCCAAAACACACACGCACACACCACCACGGCGGCAGCCTTCCATTGGTTCAGCGCAATCTGAAGCAATTTGCGGTGTCGCAAGTTTATGGAGCCTGACAGGGGTCAGAAAGTTTTTGTATCCTGTGAAAATTAATGATTGTTGTACCTGAAAATATTTTTTAACTGAATGTCAAGTCCTCAACCCCAAAAGATGACAACAGAAGCGGCAAGAGGAAAAATAATGCAACTAAAACAAAGACAGGAGAAACTAAAGTTTCTTTCAATTTGAATGAAAGTTTTAGTCAGTTTAGATTATTTTTCATTTAAAAATGCAACATGTTTTGAGTTCAACTTGGTGAAATTTAAATGTAATCAAATCTGTAATAAGTGTCGGTGACTACTGACTCGACTCTCGCCAGATGATGTGTGGAGCTCTGCGGAACGAAATCCATGAAATCTATAATTTTATTGAATGATAATGGATAATAATATTATAATTATATCTGGTTATTGTTTTTGCATGAGATTTTTCTTATTTACTGTTATTTTCTTTATTGATTTCAATGTGTGATATTTATGTCAATAAACATGTTTTATTTGGCATAACGGCTAGCTTTGTACACCAGTTAATCTGAAGTGTCAGGAAGTGTCTATTTGCACTTTTCCTTTTACCTCTCAGCCTCCATGATGCTGTAAATTCTGCTTGAATATTACCCTAACACATCCCTCCGCCAGATGTCCCCAGCTCATCCTCACCAGCCATTTGGTTTTACCAGGTCGGCCTGGCAGTTATATGCCAGGAGAGCCAACTCACTACCAGGTGGTGATCAGTTCAGAGCTAAGCCGCTCTCTTCACAAGAGTTTCTGGTAAAGTAACACTGCAGGTCTGGTGAAATTATTACAAAATTGATCATAAACCTTTGGCCTAAATTGACCTGGTACCACGTACAGTCATTTAGCACCTAGTGCTCCCCTGCCTAGCACAGAACCAGTCTTCTTAATCACACCCTCTGGGTAACTCTATTGTTGGTTAATTTGAACAGTGGAGCCTTGTAAGCATCGATACACCTGCCTGACTCCTCTCTGGGAAAGAGCAGTCCTCCTGAAGGCGTTGTGTTCCAGAGCCTAAGATAGGCAAGGCAAGGCAAGGCAAGGCAAATTTATTTGTATAGCACAATTCAGTACAGAGACAATGCAAAGTGCTTTACATGATTAAAATACAGGAAAATAAAACAGAATATAAGCAAGTAGGAATAAAATGTAGAAACAAAATAGAACATCAATAAACAGTTGGACTAAAAAAGTTGAACTAATGCTGTTTCAGTAGAACAGTTTAACTAGAACAGTCAAAAACAGTCCTAAACAAATGTGTTTTTAATCTCAGGTTTTCTGCACTTTTACAGTTTTCTGGAAGTTTGTTCCAGATAAGTGGAGCGTAGGAACTAAATGCTGCTTCTCCTTGTTTAGTTCTGGTTCTAGGTACGCAGGTAGACGTAGGGGTGTGTATATACTATATATTTTTCTAGCTGGAATCGTACAACCTCGCACAGCTCCTGTGCCAGTAAAATGACGTCTTATATCCACATAGGCAGACAATGCCACCGGGAATTAGCATCTGACGGCCCCCCACTCTCGTCTGCCACTCATGTTGCAGGACACCCGATCCCAACGTTCCTTCCTGCAGCTGATAGGCCTTTTCTACGGAGTCTTTCTGTAGCTTCTTCAGACAAAAGTCTGAAGAAGCCATCACCAAGGCTCAACCTTGCCAGCTCCCTCCCTCCCACATGTAACTCCACGAAGAAGGCCCGGTTCCTAGTTTGGGTGAGACTCGCCTCCTCTTGTGGTCTGGCACAATCTTGTTTTGTTTTTTTGATATTCATATGCCCCACTGTATCTCTTTCTGACATCCCCTGTTGGCTTTTTATGAATCAATCTGTGTATTTATCCATACACATTGTGCAAGAATACTTTAGCCACAATTTCCGGACACATTTTTGTTATTTACTGATAGATTAAAAGATTCATTACACACTGGAACAGTCGTTTATATTAAAAACCACATAATAGCGCAAAGGAGAACCAGAGATAAGGGACCAGTCTACAAATTAGAACTGATGGGAATACTCTTATACTGTGGATGGAAGAACAGAATTACTGGAAATATATGATAGCTCCTGATAGGATTTCAGCTCTGTTAAGCATCGCAGTAGGTCCTTCACCAAGAAAATATGCTATACTGCTATAAAAATATTTTTTTTGAAGACCACAAATCTGTTAAAAATGTATTATTTTTGTTCCTGTTGAGCTGCTGTAAGTACCCCAAGGCAATAGTTAGTGATAATGTATACTAATGGTCTGCCATCCATCACATAACACCTACTGTAGAGGAAGAACATTGAAGTAATATTCTAAAGAAAGTGGGTGAATTTGGAAAGTGTCATAGAATAAAACAAGAAGGGGGTGTTACATCAAGGATGATATTTGGTCATACTGGAATAAATAGCAAGTCTAAAATAATTAAACATATGATAGGAAATTGTGATTACTGCAGACAAATGTAAGTTTGCATTTCATCTACTGTTTACTGTAGATTGAAATAAAGTAATAAGAACAAGAACAATTTAAGAATAAGGGAATTACATAAAACAACATCAAGGAATATAGTATTGCTTTTTAAATTTTAGAATAAAAAAAACAGGAGTTCATACTCCCGTCCAGAAGGTGGCGGCACTTAGAGCTGTTTTCTTTCTTTTTTCTTTTTTTTTTGTCAAACGCCTTAAAGACACAAGAAGAAGAAGCAGTAGCAGGTTGCTAGCCGAGCGCGTTTCCCGATAGTGAAACCTTAGTGGCTGGAAAACACCGGGGTAACGTAATTTCTGTTTGTAAATTGTTTTTATTTGAAGAGTAATACATATTGCCCTAGGTGTACGTTGATCCTCGCCTACATTTTACGAGCTTTTAGTTTGCGGAACACTTAGCCTCGTTGGTTTTTCTGCTGTGTCGGTCCTGCAGTTGGCCTGCTAAAGGCTAGCACGGTAAAGCTAACATCACCGCGTTAGCCTGACAGACGAAATGCGTTTGTTTAAATGTATAAATCAGCTTATACGCAGACAAATGTTCTAATATCGCTTTATGAACAGGTAGACAAGTTTTTTTCGGGGGTAGAAGCGATAGCGTTATGAATGTATTGTGTAGAGTGGTTGAGTTGAGCCTTGGTTACGGTAATGACACCTAACGACAGATGAACGTTCATCTATCGTTGTAAGCCTTATACAATCAAACGCTGTGTGCTTTGGTGTGACAGGTTTACCTTTACCGCGTATGTTTATTTTATGTCCAATTATTTTATGTGTATTTAATTAGCTGTTTGAAGTACACAACGCAATTTCAGTCATCTGCCATATATTTTTATTTTTGCCAGAAGCTACCATTTGAAATGCCAATAAATCTTGCCAATAAATTCCGACTAGTTGTGTCTGAAAATTGTCAAGATTGTTATTTTTGCTATTTTCTCCACTCTCGGTTTTTTGAGAGCATCAATAAATAGCAATACATTTACAAATATAACTAAATGCAGTTACTTTATGCAGTTGGGTAATAAAAATCACCCATCTTTTTGTAAGTAGTTTTAATGTTACATTTTTATAATATAATTGACATCCAGTCACAGCCACACTGCAAGTTGTTGTAAATAGTCTTTTATAATCACTTTTATTGTTGTCACACACGACCACAACCTACCGTGATGAAATTTAAAGTTCATATTGCCCACCCGTACCAAGGGTGCTGGTGGAACTGTTGCCATTAGACGTTTTGCAAATGTTCTTCGATAAATCTGGTTACAAGTGGTGTTACAAAAGTCCTTCATTCAGCCTTAAAGTGAAGTTTGTTGGTAATTAAATATAATATGAACTAACAGGGATTCATAACTTCATTGCACAACAACGATAGAGAAACAGCTTTTGAGAGGACAGTAAAAGGTAGTAGCACATTCACAGATCAAGTGACTGGTGCAAAAGTCACACACTCGCTCATAGTAGCACATACCATGTAAGAACACTGTAATTAAATGTCTTTTTCTTGGTTTGTGTTGTCTGTGGCAGAAAGAATGTCTTCAAACGATGATGGGTATGTGGTCCGGATCAGAGGACTTCCCTGGAACTGCTCTCGGGACGAGGTGGCCGGTTTCTTCTCTGGTAAGAACAAACAAATTTACTGAAGCACACCATCAACGTCTAGTCATGTTGATGCCAATTAACAATTGTTTGTTTTAATATATTTAGTTTTGCTAAAATTACTCCAAGTTAATATGTATCCCTATATTTATACACACACGTTGCTATTTTGTCTCTTTCTACTTCCATTTTCCAGCTGGGAGCAAACCATTTTATACCTACGTACTTAAACCATGCCACATTGGCATATTTCTCTTAGACTCTTAGACTTTGTGAATTTTATATATATATTTATATACACACCATATTGCCAAAAGTATTCCCTCACCTGCCTTGACTCACATATGAGCTTAAGTGACATCCCATTCCTAATCCATAGGGGTTCAATATGACGTTGGTCCACCCTTTGCAGCTAGAACAGCTTCAACTCTTCTGGGAAGGCTGTCCACAAGGTTTAAGAAAGCGTTTATGGGAATTTTTGACCTTTCAGCCTGCAACGCATTTGTGAGGTCACGAGAAGGCCTGGCTCTCAGTCTCCGCTCTAATTCATCCCAAAGGTGTTCTCTCCGGTTGAGGTCAGGACTCTGTGCAGGCCAGTTAAGTTCATCCACAGCGACTCTGCCATCCATGTCTTTATGGACCTTGCTTTGTGCTCTGGTGCACCATCATGTTGGAAGAGGAAGGGGCCAGCTACAAACTGTTCCCACTAAGTTGGAATTGTCCAAAATGTCTTGGTCTGCTGAAGCATTCAGAGTTCCTTTCACTGGAACTAAGGGTCTAAGCCCAGCTCCTGAAAAACCGCCCCACACCATAACCCCCCCCCCCCCCCCCCTCTCCACCAAACTTTACACTTGACTCAAAGCAGTGAGACAAGTACCGTGCTCCTGGCAACCGCCAAACCTAGACTGGTCCATCAGATTTCCAGATGAAGAAGCGCGATTCGTCACTCCAGTGAACGTGTCTCCACTGCTCTGGAGTCCAGTGGCGATGTGCTTTAAACCACTGCATCCGACGCTTTGCATCGCGCTTGGTGATGTAGGGCTCGGATGTAGGGCAGCTGCTCGACCATAGAAACCCATTCCATGGAGCTCTCTGCACTGTTCTTGAGCTAATCTGAAGGCCACATGAAGTTTGGAGGTGTTTAGTGATTGACTCTGCAGACAGTTGGCGACTTCTTCACGCTTCAGCATCCGCTGACCCCGCTCCGACAGTTCACGTGGCCCAACACTTCGTGGCTGAGTTGCTGTCGTTCCCAAATATTTCCATTTTCTATATATATTTAGGAGCAAATAAATTTCACGACCGGTTCTGTTGCCCAGGTGGCACCCTATCACAGTTCCACGCTGGAATTCACTGAGCTGAGAGCGATCTTTCACAAATATTTGTAAAAACAGTCTATGTGCCGAGGTGCTTGATTTTATACACCTGTGGCCATGGAAGTGATTGGAACCCCTGATTTCAATAATTTGCAGTGTTTCCCGCCGGAATTTGGTTATGCGAGGCGGTTCGACTCGCGGAGCGGGGGGGGGGGGTTGGGTTGGACGACACGTTGCCCGCGGACCGACTCGCGGAGCGGGGGGTATCCATGTGTTTTTTCCCTGCCATTCACGCACGCGCGAAAGCAACAACAACAAACCGCGTGTTAACGTCACTTTTTTTTTTTTTTTGGGAATGTTGGCGTGGCGGTAGCGTGAGTTTGGCGTGGCAGCCGCCACGCCAAGATAGCGCTGCGGGAAACCCTGATTTGGATGAGTGAGCAAATCCTTTCAATAAGGCGGACGTGAGGCCGTGTACAGGTGCGCGCAGAGCTCAAATTTACGAACGCGTATGCGACGTCTCTATAAACTGCTCAGTGGGAAGAAGTCTTCACATCGAGCTGCTCCGAGGCAGTCGCGACTTGCAAGCACCTGCGGCATCAGCCTCTCTGTGCCACGGACTGACAGGTGTGCGGTGATTGCCTGCTGTGGGAAATGTAGGAGTTTGTCACAAGAAATGTAGCCAATAGGTTTCAATTATGACATTTAAAATATCTGGGATACTCAGCGCGGTACAAACAAGTGTGCAGCCGCCTTTAATATTTCTCCTAAGCTAGTCGTCACTCCTTTACTTTCAGCTCAGTCACCTGCGTTCGCACACAGGTAAACTCATATTCCCGCCAGGAGAGAGAGAGCGCTCAGAGTCACGACATATTTTACCTGCTTTGGTAAATGTTTCTGCGTTTTGTAAACAGGCCCAGTTTCTGAGGAAAAAAAACTCCCATCGAGTCGGGAGCGCTGAGCGTCTCCAGGCCGTGAAGACTTTGGTCTCTGTTCTGATGGGGGAACAAGGGGCGTTCATTACAGAGAAACGCTTAAATTACCAAGAATTATCCCAGACAGAATTAGTATTGCTTGTGTCAGGAGCAAGAATTTATTATCCAACCGGATAAGTTGTCAGTTGTGTGTTACAACAGGAAAAGAGACGCTTTTGTTTATTTCACGTGGTGCCCTGATTACTTCAATATACTGAGAACGTTTGCCTAATATTAATATGAGAATGATCACGTCTGTATAAACTAAATTATAAACATTAACGCTCCATGCAGCACGTTCTCAACAAGTAAACGGCTCTATGGTCATTTTCAGATGTCCTACAGAAATAAGATTGTCGCACATCAACAAGTCTGTCTGTTGGAGAGAAAAATCCACCTTCAATGAAATAAGATGCTGCTTTGTTCTTGGAAAACGCATTTTGTTGATAGATAGACCCCATGAATGGATCAGAAGCTGATCCCGAATGTAATAAAATTAAAATGTAATAAAGTTCCGCTCTAAAATATTATAAACTTTGGCAGATCTAGATTTTAAAGAGACTTTCATTTAGTCAAGAAGTAGGAGGGAAGAAAGGCAGGTAGCCCTCAAAATATAACCGTGTATAAAGATACATGATGGAGACAGAAACTTAAAAAGAGAGACAGAAAATGGATAAATAAGAGGGGTTAATAGAAAAGATGGCTGCTCATATGAAGCTGTATTCTGGGATATTAATTGAAAGCTAAGTGGAAGAAAAATCTTTTCAACCACCCAAAAAAGAAGCAGGAATATATTAATGCTGCAGATGTAATTTATTAGTCATATAACCATATTTCCTTACAGTAGACTATAAGTAGAGCATTAATCATCACATACATTTGTTGGTTGTCAATGTGCAGCAGGTGACGTACGTCAAAACGTCGTCTGGTAAACGGCACCGTTTTGTGGCCAAAAAGCTCCAAAGGTAAATGAGGATTAAGTGATGAAATGAGCAGCACCTTTTGGCATCTCTTTCAAAAGTCTTTACAGATGCAGTGTTAAACAATCAAATCAAATTAAAGGCCTTAAATGTGCAGAATTGACTGATTTATTCGTTTAAGGCCTTTGCTCCTCAAGCGTTCTGTTCAGCCAGTGTTAGATAAATGCGTTTTTATTTTTATTTACAGCGGAGTGGAAATCTGATCGTGGGATTTCACTCAAACTGTTCTCCGTCTACGCTTTCCCAGCACAGACAGAGTAAACATGAAGAGTAGAAATATTTAACCGATCTGTTCCTGCAGACTGTGACATCGTGGGAGGCGAAGATGGAGTGTGTCTGACCTACACCAAGGAGGGCCGTTCCACTGGCGAGGCATTTATTGAGCTGAAAACCGCTGAGGATTACAAGAATGCTCTTGCCAAGGACCGTAAATACATGGGACACCGATACGTAGAAGGTAAGACTGACAAACCTCCGAGTGTTGGAGTTGTTATTGACAACAATATCATCTAAATTATCGCAATTTGTTTGTAAAATGATTACTTTATTATTCAAGTGAGGATTTTGCTGTTGCCCTATACCCCAGTTTACTGCTTTAATTGTCAATATGTACATGTGTGAATAAAGTTACTTGTTCGATCTTGTCCTTTATACAAAAAACTGAACGTGTTTCTTTATTTTGATCTAATTATCCTTTTTTTACATATCTTGTGTTATGTTCATATTTTTATGTGTTTAAAACAGTGTTTAAGTCAAAACATAGTGAAATGGAATGGGTGCTGAGACGCAGCGGCCCTCCTCCTGACAGCTGCAATGGCTGCATGCTAAAGTTAAGAGGACTGCCCTTTGGCTGTAGCAAGGAAGAGATTGTCCAGTTCTTTTCAGGTACACAAATGTTACAATGTTTCTGTAGCTTCTCTGATGAATTCTAGAAAATTGCTTCACTTTAAGTTTCTGTGTTTCTTTGTTGACTTTGTTGGTTGAGTGCATAGAGGCCAAGAAAGGAAAGGCTATTAAAACTTGAAGCACATAGGCACAGTGTATTTATTTTTTTCTTAGGTTGATATTATGGTCATAATTTAATGGGACTTATTTATAAATAGTACTAATTCACACCAAACATAAACTAATGTCGCTTTGCAAAACAAACAAGTCCGATTCATATCCAATTATTTACAGTCTAATTAGGTCCAAATTCAAATCAGTCCGGTTCATTGTAGGATAACCCAACCACACTTAGATTTAAATGTAATTGTATTAATTAGGAAACTGTAAAGTCAAGTTGAATTCTTTTTTTATACATGGTAGCATGCAGTAAGTTTTAGAAATAGTTCAAATAAAACACCTACAGTGCTAAGAAAAAGCATTTAAAGATTTCTTATCTTTTTTTTAATCACGCTTAAATGTTTCAGATCAGATTTTACTATCAGACTAAGATAATTTGAGTAAATACAAAAAAACAGTTTTCAAAAGATTTCATTTATTAAGGGGAATAGTTCTCCAAACCGACGTAGCTCTGTGTAAACCATTCACTTCCCTCTTTTTAAATCGACAATCGACAGATGAGCCGTGGTGTTTGGTTTCACTTCCACCCACCCTGGACGACTTTCTGACACGTGGACTCAGGAAATCGCTTAAAATGAATCCATCTGACAACATCTCTACACATTATGCCTTCATGGTTAGAAAAACAAGGTCATTGGCATCTGTCACTCTGAAGACATCTATGACATTTTGTCCTGAAGCTGTTTATAAAGCTTTGGGACAAAAGGTGGGACTTTTTCCCCAAGGGTGTGTGCGGCGTTACATTTGGGTTAAAACTAACAGTCAAACGTGGTGGGGGTTGTGTAATGGTCTGGGCTGCTTGAAGGAGAATGTCGGATCAACACTTTGACCTTTTAACGTACTCGGGTCATACAGCAGGACCAGGACCCAGAGCTCACGTGTAAGTTTACCTCTGAATAGTTTAGAAGAATAAAATGAATGTTTTGGGCGTGTCCTAGTCCAAGTCTGGATCGATCCAGTCAAGATGCTGTGTTTTGACCTTTAGAATGGCCATCAGTGCTCTGTAACCTTGATTTTGGCAAGGTTACAGTGGCTGAATTAAAACAATTGTGCACAGAAGAGAAGATAAAAATTCCTCCACATTTTGCAAACGACGGCAGTTATTAGGTTTAAAGGGCAGTTACTTCTTCACGTTGGGTCAGACAACCTTGTTCCCCTCGATGACTGGAATTATACTCTGCAAAAAAAAAATTTATATTTAATCCGGTTATCTTTATCTGATATTGCAAATTGTGCTGAAACATGTACGTGATCTTTATAGGGGGCAAATGCTTGATTTACTGCACTTAGATTTTCTTTTATTAGCTTATTTCCTTATGAAAATTATTTGAAAATAGTTTTTTCTCTCTTTTTTGTGCTCGTGCGTCCGCTCCTCCATAAGTAGAATTGTTCCCCCGTTAAGTTTGAGTATTTTGAATGTATAGTGGGGTGCCAAGACAAACAACGGTAGCTACCAGAGAATGTCAGCCAATGGGAAATGAGGATCTACTTAAAATGCCCAAATACTGCAAACTGCACTTTGATTATTCTTATGATCCAAAAGCTGAGTATTTGCCATTGGTTCTTATTAGATGCTGTGGTGCTTGTTTGTTTATTATGCTTCTATGACACTGATATTATGCCTTTTATAAAAATGTTTAATTTAATGATCTGGGCTGGTTTGACACAGTCCCATAAAATGGATCTGGAGTCAGTATTATCAGGCGGAATCAGGATCATAACCTGCATCGTCTGTCTCAGATGATACCTGAAAAGATGAGGACTATCGCCTACGACTAATTTTAACATCAACCTGATGAAAGGGTATGGGGGGGGGGGAGCGGACTGTGGCCATCTGCATTTATGCTACAACCTTTTTAGTTTTTGCATTCTGATTTACATACTGACTCTAGACCCACTGTTGGTCAATGTTACTGCTGGGGGCGTAAATGTAAATCCAGGCTCCTGAAATTACAATGTGTGTGTGTGTGAAGATGCTACTGACAATGATCAATGATGACACTAATCCTGAAAAGTCCACTGATGCAGTGGGTGTTGTTCTTCTCAATCATTCCTACCAGTCTACCTACCGACCTATGTATTTATGTGTGCTTGGGTTGAAGGGTTCAGAATCGTGCCAAATGGGATAACTCTGCCAGTGGACTACCAGGGGAGGAGCACAGGGGAAGCCTTCGTGCAGTTTGCTTCAAAGGAGATAGCAGAAAAGGCTCTGGGGAAACACAAGGAAAGAATAGGGCACAGGTGGGACGGATGGGAGAGGGACGGGCTGGACTGGGTTGGGTTTCTATGGCATTTTATGGATGATCATTTTAGAATAATTGTGGTGTTAATTAGATGGGTTCAGGAGTGGGTGAATGATATGTACGGGTTTGTGGGCTGGAACATTTCTGGGGGAAAAGGGGGGAGCTTGGGGATTTAAATGGGCGGGTTGTTCCAGAATATTAATCAAAGGTTTTAAAGGGTCTCCTGTTATTAGCCTAAATATGAAGCTGGTGTGGGTATTTAGATTATTCACAGTTTATGGTAATAACGTTAGGCAGCGACATGTAGAGCTGTTAGATCATTTATCCAAAGCTGATTTACATGCTGAGCTATCTGGTGCAGAAGTATTCACAACCCTGAACGTTTTTTTTTTTAAAGTGTGTAGTTGTAATGTGGCGGCTTGTCTGGGAGGTCGCAAGGAATGGACCAACACAAAGTAGGACACAAAGTGAAGGAAAATACGTTGTTGTAAATTTAACATTTTAAGGGCTGACCCCATCCATCCCCCTGGATGATGTGGAGGGTTAGTTTTCAAACCACACATTGCATTTTAAATGCCAGCCGAAAGGTTTCACTCTGGGTCAGAACACCGTCTCCACAAGTGTCTCCATGAGTAAAGAGGACAAAAGCAATATCCAAAAATTTTCCTCCTTTAAGGCCATGGAAGCTGTCCGTTGACGCTGATGGACAATAAATGAAGCGCACTTCAGAGCGGTTTTGTAAGAAACCCTGTTGGAGAAAGTGAGAGATTTCATTTAGGCACGTTTTCTTTTCAGCAGGACAATTTCCCTCAACACAGTGTTGGAATGGCCCAGTCAAAGTCCAGACTTAAACCTGCTTAGGAATCTTTGCCAAGCTTTGAAAATTGATCTTATTTGCTTTCCATCCGGTCTGGTGGAAGTCTGTAAATCTAGGTTTACCTTCACAATCGTGCTCTATTTTGTGTGGGTCTAAAACATAAATATCCCAAAAAAAATACTTTGCGGTTTCTGATTTGTAATATGACAATATGGAAAGAAAAAGTTCAAAGGGTGTGAATAGTTTTGCCAACACTTTAGATACCCTACAGTGGAAATAAGGCCATCAAAGCATCACAGTGATGCTCAGCAGAAAAGTTGAAGCGATACCTAAACACCCTGTAAGGATTAAGCTGTAAGCATCAGTGGTGAGGTTGAAGTAGAAATCTCTCAGAATAGGCAAATTTCCAGCTTATGTTTTGTTATGGCTGTGTAGGGATGTTTATCATGTCTCTTTGTCGATGATCTGCTCCTGTGACAAATGTCTTTTCTGCACTTTAAGCCTCTCATCTACTTCCCCACTGTCCCTTGGGCCTCTCGTGTTGCAGGTACATAGAAATCTTTAAGAGCAGTCGTTGGGAGATCAAAGCCCACTATGACCTTCCCCGGCGGGGAACGACCTCCCAGAGACCCGGACCCTATGACAGACCCGTGATCGCAGCCCCGAGGGGAAGCCTGTACGGGCCTGGTCGTAGTGTGGGTCTGATGGACAACATGAGGAGTGGAGGTGGTTATGGGGGAGGTAAACGACCATATTTACAGTCTGTAAATATTAAGTGTACCTTTACAATCAGAAAGTATTTATTAGCCCAGAGGAAGTTTGTGACTTAAAGAAAACGTCACCGTCAAGGTGGTCTGTCCCTGATTGTGCTGGCTGAGCAAAGGGATCTTCTCTTCAGCTGACATGTATGTCTGCTACATGTGCTGAAGTGCCGTCTTCTGTTTTTCCTCTGTGTCCAGGTTACAGTGGCTTTGACAACTACAACGGTCTGAGTGATTACTGCTATGGTGACGGGATGTTTGATGACCGGTTGAGAGGAGAGAGGGGAGGAAGAGGTAAACGTCTGTGATTTACTCTTGAGATTTTGGCAAACATGCGTGCCTATGATTCAGTCCAGCTAAAAGGAGAGATGGTTTTTGTAATAAATTAGAAATGTAAGCATTTAAGGTAAGTTTACAATTTGGGTCATATTTTGAAACACCTCCAGGATATGTTTATTTTTTAGGCTATTTAAGTTGGACTTATGTTCTGTGAAGATTTGAGTGTTTTCAGAAACATACTGACACTGTAACATTTAGTTTTTTAAGCTGCTTGGTGAATTTCTGAGGTTGTGTTTGTTCTCCTCAGGAATTGGAGGCCACGGTTATAGCGGACTATCTGATGGTAACTCTGGTTTCCACAGCGGCCATTTCGTGCACATGAGGGGTTTACCTTTTCGGGCCACCGAGGGCGACATTGCAAAAGTAAAAACACAGTTAATTTGAAGATTTCAGAGTATTTAAGCATTTCATCAGCTTCAGAGCACCTGCAAACGGTAGTCCTCTTAAAGAGGGATGTAATGGTAGCAATGAAAGGTCTTCAGCTATTAGTATTCTCTGCAGTAGTAAGTTATTCATTTTCTTTCTAGCCCTTAAAATAAACAGTTTTAGATTTTAAATTTGCAGAGAAATTAGAGCAACTGCAGCTGGATGTAAACTGTAGAGCTGGTAGTAATCGTTGTCACTGATTTTATTTAAATTACAAACCTAAAGGCAGCCAAAGTGCTGTACAGGTGAATAACAAATAAAATAGAAAATAAAAATAACTCAAAGCAATTTGCGATAAAATGCCATTAGCCTCCAGAAAACACTGCTGCAGGATCATAGCAGTCTCAACAATTTTTTGTTTTTTTCAGTTCTTTGCTCCTCTGAATCCGCTGAGGATCCACATCGACATGGCGCCTAACGGGAAGCCAACTGGAGAGGCGGATGTGGAGTTTCGCTCCCATGAAGATGCTGTGGCAGCCATGTCCAAAGACAAAAATCACATGCGTATGTATCGCTGACTTTTTGTTGGCCTAGAATTGATGACGGCATGAATAAAATAATGCCAGGAGTACTGAAGATGGGATAATTATGTGTGTAAGAAAGCTTTGGGCCAATCTTGCCAGTTTTCATTTTGGATATTGGAACCACATTCAAAAACAATCAGTTGAAATCCTCCAGATGTTCTTCCCATCTTATATCATGTTGTCAGCTTTAGGAACTCCATCCAGCAGTCCCTGTTTTTTTTTTTTTTTTTTCAGATGTATGATTTCCAAATATCTCCCTTGGAAAGCTGAACAGGATAGAATAGAAACTTTGCTGGGATAAGTTGAACCTTTCTGGTATTTTTCTGATGCCTCACTCAGTAGCAGCCTGAAAGGGTGGTAGAAAATAGTTTCCCTTCCTTAAGCTTTTGACACTTTTAGTGCTCCCTTTGGTTTCACATGTAAACACCTCACTGATGCAAAATAAGGTACATTTTAGTCTTCACTCAGTACCAGCATCTACACTGAAGGGTATTGATGTCAGAGCAACCTGTTAGTGCTTTATGGTATGTTCACCGGTCAAAACAAATACCTGATTTTTGAGTTTCACAGTGGGGTAAACCTGGAAATCGGTGAATACAGGCACCAGCTGATTTCTCTGGTGGCCTCTATCAAGTCACCTTAGTATGTTCTGGCAGGAGTGGGGAGGTCGGCATTAAACAGTGTAATAAACGTTTGCATGTTTTCTCCACAGAGCATCGCTACATTGAGCTGTTCCTTAACTCAACAGCCAGTGGGGCAGCTGAAATGAGTGAGTTCTCATTCAAAGTTTAATAAATCACTTGTGCTTGTTATCGAATACCTGTTGTAGTCCCAAGAAACACTTCTCTTCCGTTAATGAGCTTGTAATGCTTTCCCTCTACTTTCTCAGGCCGCGGCGGAGGTGGTTACTACAGCAGCTCAGGGGGAGGTGGAAGCTCTCGAAGCAGCGGTCTACGCGGTGTTTACTGATGTCCCCCAACGTTCTCCTGATCCATCTTGGAGTTTGTGTGCGTCTTTCCAGACCAGTTTTAATACTATATCATTTCTAAGCAGGAAAGCTGATGGAAAAGTCACTTATTGGCTTCGTCATAAATGACATCATTTAGAGCAGGGCTGTGGTAGTTTCACCCCACATAGAAGTTTAGTCTGCAGCTCTGTTTTTACACTGTACCTAAGGATGTAAAACGAAGGACAACACTTTGCGCCCTTTGGTAAAATCTTAGAGCTTTAGTATCTGCTGAGCATATTTGTATTTGACAGTTTGTTCTTCTTACATTTTGTATGATATTTGGGTATTGTAATACAGTTTATCACAAATATAAAAGGATGTATTTGCAAAGCGCAACGAACGGTACATTTGGCTTTGAGAAAGAACATTTACATTGTTTCGGTGCTGTGGAAAAAACCCCAACAAAACAGGATTTCATTCCAAAGATTATTAGCTTCTTTTTTTTTTATATATAACACAAGACCGCTGCAGTGGAAAGGCAGAGCATAGTCTGGTCAGACTGCAAACATTACAGGAATATGCTGTAAAAATGTTCTTTCTATTTGATGTTTTTTAAAGGCTTTCTTTTTTAATTCTAGTTAGAATATTTTCTTTGTTAGACCAGTCTGACACTGAGAAAAAAAGATTTCAAATCAGCTTTCCTGGTTTAAAAGGTTTCATAATTGAGTGTTTTTTTTTGTTTGTTTTTTTTATTAAATGTTTTCACAGTTCTTTACAGAATTTAAAACTTAAGTTCAATATGATGTTCACTCCTAATGAGTGGAAATAAAATAAAATCTATATTTGAGCTGTAAGATAGCCTATGAAGCTGTTGTACATTTGCTTAATAAATTTTGTATTTAATTGTCTTCCAAATTTTGACTTTTTTTGTGTGTGTGAAGAGCTGCAGATGCTCAGCTTTGAATCAAAATGAATTAATACAAAAATTATTTTATCTTTCATTTGAAGTTGAGACAAGAGCTAGATTTACTAACAGGCAGGATTTATTAACGGGGTTTAGTCATGTATTTTAACCACAGAAAGAAAACAACTTGCAATCTCGTTAGAGCGTCACGAGGCATAACTTTTATCATTTAGTGGAACAAAAACAAAATCATCCTCCAGGACATCTGTTGAGTCAGCAGTCTTCCCCATGACTGTGGCCTACTGACCCAGGCAGGGAGACCTTTGCAGATATTTTGAGTCTGGTTATATTTTATCTGGTTACGGTGTTAGACCCTAACTTTCCAGTATTTGACTGCTTCATAATTGTTTTGAAAATTAATTTGGGGTTTTCATTATCTGTAGGCCACGAATATCAAAATTACAAGAAATAAAGACTTGGGAATATTTTACTCTATACAATAAGTTTTACATTCTGGAAATGGTGACAAACTTTTTCAAGATATTCTGATTGTTGAAAAGTACCTGTAGTGCTGTATCGAAATTCATAGTGGGCATATACAGACATTGATATATTTAATTTGGTTTCTTGGAATAAATATCTCATTCTTTTCAGCAAATTTCATTATGACTTTGCTCAAAAACTCCAAAATAATATAATTATTTAAAAAATGGGAAAGTCCTAAGAGAATCTTTGAAAACATAAAACATTTAAATGTGTTGTTTTCCTGCAATTAAATCAATTTATATTAGATAAATTGACAATCCAAAAAATTAGACAAACCAACATTTACAGAATATTCTTTTCACATTTCTGCATATCAAACCTATTTTTTTATTAATTTATCTTGTGACTGTCCCCAAGGGTTGCTGCAAGTTTACACCAGCACAAGAAACGTGTATCATTGTATATGAAAACAAACTGAAGGAAACTTGAATTGACATTGGAGCTATATAATATATTTATAGAGAGAGAGAGATGCTGAACATTTAATTGGATTAAAAGATGATAAAGAAAACTTCTCATGTATATATATTTTTTTTTTACCATTTCCAAAAATCTAGTTTTTATTTGTTTTTTTTTCTTCAAAGTTGACTTCATTTTTCTCAATACAAATAACACAAATTTTAATATATCTCGATACTCTGCATATGCACATAGTATACACAATAACCAGGTGCACCACATTATATGTTCCACTTTCAATAGCTAGATCGCACCTTAACATTTTAAATCACTTTATTTAAAAAAGAAATACATTTACAATGTGGAAATGTTACATCCCAAGAAAACCTGCTCTTTGTTTTTTAATAAAACATTACACAGAAAAGGGATCTTAAACAAAACACTTTTATTTTTTAATTCCTTTGAGCTTCGCACTTCCGTCTCCCAGTCTTTCTGGGGTCGTCTTCTTTGGGCGAAAGCGGTGAAGCGATCTGAGGGCAGCGATGAACGCCACCGAGCAGAAGCTGGCGGAGCTGGTGCGCGAACACCCGAACCTTTACGACCAGTCGCGCCGGGATTACAGAAACACCGTGAAGGGACACTCCGCGTGGAAAGAAATCGGGGCCGCCATGGGAAAGTCCCAGGAAGAAGTGAAGCTGCTGTGGAAAAACCTGCGCGACAAGTTCTGCAAAGCGAGGAAGCGACTGGTCAGGAGACAGTTCCCCCAGCAGGACGAAAGCGACATCCCGTGGGAGATGCAGGTGCCGGGGCTGTTCAGCCAGCTGGCCTGGCTCACCGCACATGTTAAGCTGCGGGCGGAGGTCGGAGGAGGCGCTGGGGAGCCAGAGGAGGTGGATTCAGTTTAGAGAGCCGTTCACGCTTTTCAGAGATACACCCCTGCTGACATTTCACTCTAACGCGGACTCTGACTCAGTTTGACCATTAATCGTATAGAAATAAACGAAACGACACGGAAACACCCGATCTTCGTCGTAACCAAACACGCAGGAGACAGTTGTTCGGCTGACAACGGCAACATCCGGTTTCATTCCTTCAAAACAAAAGCCCTCATTTGAAAATCCTTTATTGTCAACAAAACCTTTCCATTTCATCAACTCTTAGTACTTGTACCGGAGGCTATTGCATACAACATTTTTATCTGTTTTATACATTTAACACAACGCTCAAAATACGTTTTAAATCAGCTGCAGCTAAACGAAAACATGCCTAGAAATCAAATGACAAGGTACAACTGAATAAAATGAATGGTCCCGGAAAGGCAACATCGGTAGATGGGAAGAGCTAAGCAATGAAACATGATCATATAACAAATCCTGGATATTACACAAAACTAACTATCAAAGTATTTATTCAGATCAAAGTAATGAAAGATGTGAAAAGCACACTTAAAGATTTGCTCTGTTGCGTTACAGTACAGTAAAAATGCTAGTTCTTAAATGCACTGAATACATAAATGTAATTATTTTATTGTTTTAAGATTTTAAACAACTATGACTAAAATGACTGTGAAGCTGCATATTGAGATTAATAATACCAAGAACACCTGTAATTATAATAGCATTGCTGAATTTTGATATCACAATAATGATTACAATTAATCCACATTTCCCTAACTATTCTCTTTCTTCTCTGTCATTACAATTCCTGGGTTCCTTTGCATTTCAGCCTCTAAAAATGTACATCGGCTTTACCAGGACCAGTTACAGACCACTTCACTCCCCATATACTTTTATCATTCAGAGTTGAAATATGAAATTCTAAGATTAGCATGCAAGCAGCTGGGTTATGGCAAACTCTCCAGCTGTAATCAAATTTTAATTCAATATATCATGCTGCTCAACAAAATCTGCAAATCTGGGTTTAGAGGCTCTAATCGCATATAATTAATTCAGTTTATTAATATTGAATCTCAATTGTCGAGACACTGTACTAGACACTGCCGCTGCAATTTATTTTCAGACATGCACAAATAATGAGTCAGGGCGATGCAATCAAGTCATATAGATCGATTCCAAATCAGTTACACACATTACAATTTCTACAAATATTACAATGAAAATCAAATTCAGTGGGTAAAATGTACTACCTAGGGAGATCCAACCATTTGCATCAAGACATTGGCTTCTCAGCAGTCCCTCCTGTGAAAGTATAAGTTACGCATTGCAAATGTGTAGAGTTATAGTTTGAATTCAGCATGTACACAAGTTTTAAATTTAGGTCTTGATTTCTGGCTGATATTGACAAATGTAAGAATGTTTCTGTCATAGCTCTTTGTTACATGCTCTGTGTCTCTTTATTTCATATATAATTTGCCATTTCTGTACTAATTAGATTAAGATGGTGATATAGCACCAGAATATAATACTGAAAATATGTTAAATGGAATATTTGAAAATTATAAAAAGATTCCTTTTTGTTTGCTGAATATGCAAAAATCCTGGTGAAATATGTTATTTTCCTGATGTTTTAGACAGATTAAGCATGTCCTGTGAAAGACTTGGATATCTGTGGCTAGGATGACTTTGTTAAAAGCAAAAAACATAAAAGCAAAAAAAAACAAAAACGCTTAGATTGAGGTTGTTTAAATAGTAACTAGTCAATGTTTTTGTGGCACACAGACAACTGGAAGAGCAGATGACCTGGAAAAAGAGCAAGAGGAAGACAAGAAGAGGTTGCTTGATCCCCTCCCTGTTGTCACTACCAGTTTTGCTGCTCCAGAGCCCACAACAAGCTGCCACCAGATCACCGAACCTCCTAAACGCAGAAGACAAACAACCACAGAAACCGAGATAAGTTCTGCAGATGCGTTCAGCAGTTTCAGGGATGAAGACGAACTGTTTCTGCTCAGTCTCTTGCCCTCATTGAAAAGGCTCACCATTAAAAAAAGGATGGAGGTCCGGATGAAGTTCCAGCAGGTGCTTTATGCAGCAGAGTTTGAGGACTGAAATCTGGGTCTGGATCATTACGGCAACTGCACAGTCCCTCACAAACAGTCAGCGTGTAAATACTGTTATGAGTTGTTGATAATTATTTTGGGTATTATTATTTTTACTATTATTATTACTTAGAATGTTCTAAGTTTGGCCAAAAAGAAAGAAAAGTCACATCTTGATTCTGTTTGGCTGCCTGATTTTTAACCGATGAAGACAGTCATTGTGACAAAGTTATTGTTTATTTATGTATCTAGAGTTATTCTAGTTTTTCAACAAGACCGTGTCAGTGAGGAAGGAGTCACGCTGGGTCATCCCCAGCACTCCCACATAGTTGACCTGTTTGTGTTGAGCCAAGCATTAAGTGGATTTTCTCTAGACACGTTAAAATTAAAGAGTAGAGCACATATGTGCTGGTGATGCACGCGTTACACTTTATAAAGGATTCTGTCTCTCCAGATAAATCCAGATGACATGTTAGAATGTGATTAAGTTTTTACTTTTAGTAATCAAAAGTTTCAAACTACTTCATAAATGATTCCACCCCCCTGTTTTACATTACATATGTATTTTTATATTTCACTTTAATGAGATACTACGTGTGTATATCGCTGTTACCTTTTTCAGCAATTTCCCATAATATTAGAAAAAACTTTCACTCAGACATATACAGTGCCTTGCAAAAGCATTTACGCCCCTTTATCACATTTTTTCAAGATAACACAAGAAACTTCAATGTATTTAATAGAGATTTTGTGGTGAATAAAAATTGCATAATTCTGAAGTTGAAGGCAAATTATGCATGCTTTTTTTATCTGAAGAAGCATGCAGCGAATTTCCTTCACTCTGATACCCCTAAGTAAAATGTGACCAGTTGGTTTCAGAAATTACACAATTAGCAAATAGCAGTTGTAATGAACAATTAATAAAGTACATTATTGAAAAAGCAGCATCTCAAAGACCAATAAACACACCAGATCACCAGCGAGGCCTTGACAACGTCTCTGTTTCCTCTGTGAGCCCTTATGGCTCTCATGTTCCTAATTCTTGATATTGCTATTGTTTGGGATTGCTATTCTCACAAATGACTTTGTCTACCACCACAAAACCTCCATTACTAAACTACGTTCTCCATAGACATGTGTAAAGGTAGCATCAGTTTGGTTCAAAACTATTCGCACTTTCCTGCAGCCTTTTCTTATTGGGTATACTGGTCATTTATACTACCCCCATCACCCTCTGTGACTCCACAATTAACAGTGTGGAGTCTTTCCGCTTCCTGGGAACTATCATCTCCCAGGACCTAAAGTGGGAGCTGAACATCAACTCCCTCACCAAGAAAGCCCAGCAGAGGATGTACTTCCTGCGGCAGCTGAAGAAATTCAACCTGCCAAGGACAATGATGGTGCAGTTCTACTCCTCCATCATTGAGTCCATCCTCACCTCCTCCATCACCATCTGGTACGCTGGTGCCACCGCTAAGGACAAGGGCAGACTGCAGCGTGTCATCAGGTCTGCAGAGAAGGTGATTGGCTGCAATCTTCCATCCTTCCAGGACCTGTACGCCTCCAGGACTCTGAGGCGTGCAGGAAGATTGTGGCTGATCCCTCGCACCCCAGTCACAAACTATTTCAGTCACTTCCCTCTGGCAGGAGGCTGCGGTCCATCAGGACCAGAATCTCACGCCACAAAAACAGTTTTTTCCCATCTGCTACCGGCCTTATGAACAAGGCCAAGAGCCGCCCGTGACACTGGACACTGCCTCTCTCCCCCGTTCAGGACTTACAAGCTTCTGCGATACATTAACGCACAGTCTACTGTGTGTATATAGCTTCTGTATATATATCTATTTTACTTTATTTTATTTTGTCTACACCGTCAACACCAAGTCAAATTCCTTGTAAGTGCAAACCTACTTGTCAATAAACTTGATTCTGATTCTGATTTATAGGGGTTATTTTTTCAGCTGCACTGTTAGCTGCACAGTCATTCACTTCAAAACAAGCCAATAGCTTCACTGCATTCACAAGGCCCTCCTTCTCCTTCCCCACCCGATTGGCCGGCAATGGGTGTGGCGTTTTCATTCATCACTTTCTGCATTTCATTCAAGCATTCTGCTAGCCTGAGACTTTCCATGTAAGAAGAAGGGAATGCATCTCTGGGTGTTTTCCCTTTTCTGTGTTTTCTTTAAGGCAGCATCACTCCCATCGCCTCTTTGCTGTAGTTCTCCCCCTACAAGCCTCCCTCCTCCTATATTATTCCCGAACCCCTCCCCTCTTTCATCCTCCCTGCTGTCTTGTCATTGGGTGCCGTGTGGGGTGATGGTTGTGGATTCTGTCGGTGATATCCCCGGAGCATGTACCAGCTCGCTGCCTCTGAGCTGCAGGAACTCTTCAGTGACGCTGCAGCCATGGATGGACAGATGGCAGTTTTTGTTTATCGAGGCAGACATGCCTAGAGTGGGACATCTGAGAGCTGCTATTTACTGCTTTTATCTTTTGCAACTGGATGCATTACATCTTTGCTGAACATCAACCCTGCCCAGCCCAGTTTTCACACTACTGTGCGAGTGATGATCGTTTCTGTGCTTCTTCCTTTTAAGGTGAGAGACAGTGACTGCACAATAGCATGCGCATGTATGCATTTATACCCGGTTAGGTTGAGTTTAGCATTATGCAAGAAGTTGGAAAAAAAACTGCCGCTTTTGCACACACAATTTCCTACTGTTTGGATACTGCTGAAATATGTCCTTTATATGTTTGTAACATGTTGGATGTCATCTGTAGAGATTAGCTGTCTGTGCAAATTATGATTAGAACTACACCAGCATGCTGTCTCAGAGTGATTTAGAATAAGTGCTCTATCTGCAGCTTTGCTGCACCGTGGAAGGCAGGTTACTACGATGAAACAGCATCCCACACCCATTGGTGGAAATAAAAGCCCTCCTGCACTGCTTGGCAATTGGCTGGTTTAGCTGTCTCTTATTTAGAAGGCTGTTCCTTAGAGATTAAGATCTATAGAAACACGTGCAATTCTGGTGAGTGGTGGGATGTATAGCTGTGGTTCAGAGATGAGTGTATAGAGGCCATAAACATAAACAATTTGTTAAACATTTAAATGAATAAACAGGTCCTCAATAAATATGCATTAGGAAAAAAACATTTATAGTATATTGTTGTTATTTCCAAGTTGTTAATGGGATTGTGACTTTTTTCAGCTTTTATGTGAGGTGAGGGATGTCTGCATGCAGAATACAACTGGTTATTACAATCAGTCTTCATTTTCTGCTACATTACAATTCAGTAGGATTATCTACATAGTAAATTATTTTCTATTTAGATTAGCACAATACCTAACACCCTATAACTGTGCAATACTTCCTCTGGTTTCATTGTGACTTTAATTTTTGCCTGATTAGTTCATTCTCTCTTGTTTTAGAACTAACGTTAGATTAGATTAGCTTGATGTTCTATTATTGATTTAGCGCGTAACCCTGACTATGTGTTTTGGCCACTGTCACGCCCAGATTTCCCCATTTTGGGACAATAAAGGTATTTCTTATCCTATATCTCATACGATGCTGCTGTTTGCTGCCACTTTTTGCATATTTGTTCAGAGACTTACAGAGAGAAAAGGAACAACAAAACCAACGAGATGTGTGTAAGGCTGAGTCAGAACAGACAAAATGAGGACAAATGACTTTTGTCATAAATCCACACCGATTCTGAAACGTTCCAGTTTATTACCGTATGTGATGTCACCCGAGCCATTTAGATGTGGAAACTTGATTTCTGAAATGTAGATCTTAGAATAGAATAGCATAGAATAGAATAGAAATACCTTTATTGTCCCACAATGGGGAAATTTGGGTATGATGGTGGCAAAAACACGTAGACAGGATACACCAGAGTCCCACACTAGATGAAGTAATATGAATTTAAAAAAGCAAATTTAAGGTAAAGCTGTGAAGCAGAAGAGAATGAAAAAATATTGCACAATTATTAATTGATAATTGATATCTTGAATAACGAATGTTTCACAACTAAATAAAAAAACAGCCTGACCAAGACATGTTGATGTTATGGGCCACAGATAAATATCTAAGGTGGGTTTGGTTGATTTTACAGAAGTCTGTTAGCTTGAACGCGTGTATCACTACTACCTCTGAAACAAGCTGCTGAAGAAAGATATTTTAAAGCGCACTGGAGTACAACAGGGATGTTGTTCCCTCTGTTGTATGGTAGCGTTGTTTACTGAGAGAGTTGTTGTTTCTTGCAGGTTGCCTGTCTTCAGTTTAGAGATACTACTGAGACCACGAGTTGTCTGAACAAGGGTTTGTAAAGAAAAGCTTGGTATATGAAAGCCCTATTTCTGCCTCATCTGGGCCTGGGCCATTTTAACAAAGACAATCAGCTATAAAGTATCTGTTTATTTTCCCTGTGGAAGATTAAAAAAAGATAAAGCTGAGAAACTTATTATAAGGAATGCAATACTTATTTTTTAATTTGCTTTTTAAGGAATTAACACAGGCAGTACAGAAGCAGCTCCAGGACCAGTGTACTGAACTGGTCATATGATCCCTGGTCAGCCTTAAGTGATTAGAAAGGGAGAGAACAGAAAAACCACAGCAGAGGAAGAGTGACACAGGGCTTGTCTCACAGTTTACACTCTATAATAGTGTCATTTTACTGGAGAGCTAGAGGAATTGAAGGGTTTCAGGCACTTTGGGGCAAAGTGGAGCCCCATTGGATTATTCATTATGAAAAGTAAAAGTAAGTAGTGGTTACACTCTGGATTTTTTTGTTTGTCATTTCTTGGGAAATTTGAATCTGATAAAGCAGCATAAATGTGAAGGGTGTGTTTTATTGATAAGAGAATATAGAGAGAATACACAATGATGTCTGTTACCTTGAACAATAGCAGCCTGACAGCCAGAAATTCTGACATTTTGTCAAAACTTGTTCATTTTATAAAATTATAACGGATTAATTTATTGCTGAAGCATTTCTCTGCTGAGGCCTGAAACTGACAATCTGGATGTTTTAATTGTATATCATGAGTTCAATCTGAATCAATGTTTTTTTTTCCATCAGATCAGCCAACATTATTCAAATCTGCAGTGTGGCTCCTGTTGTTTTAGATCCATCTGAACTGTTTGCTTTTTATTGCACAGATCCAACCCTCCTGAGTACACCCCGTGTCTGAGGACAAAGCTGAGCAAACTGGAGTGCAGCAATCCTCCAAAGTGCAGAAGAAAGGGTCATTTGGGCTATCAAACAAACAACAAAACCTCACTTCCCTGTAGTGATTCTGCAGAATTGGCTCCAAAACACAATACCTCAAGACTCAGGAACACCTGTCAGTGAGACAGTGGGCAGACGAGTGTCCCATTCACCATGTACTCCCCTCAGAGTCTGCATCGCTGGGGCATCACTCACAGTGAGAGCATGGAGCGCTTAGCTTACGGTCAAGGTAGGCCCAAATTTTACATTTAATTATACCCAATCCCTTTGCAGTGGGCTCCTACTATGTGGTGCCTGGGAGCATTGTGGAGCTAACGGTCTTGCTCAGGGGCAGAGAGTGGCAGTCTGTGGGGATTTCAACCAGGGAACTTGCAGTCTTCCCTGGATGCAAGCACCAGCCACCCTTACAAGACTGATGTTGACCTCCAAAATATGTCATATCCAGATATAATTTAAAAAGTCTAAGGGAAACGATGCAAATCAGTGGCGGTTCTACACCAAATTTAGCAAAGGGGCAAGGGTGGGGCCAGTGTGTTTTTCATGGGGGCACAGAACAAAAGGTTGGGAAAAAAACTAAACAGGTCAATATTTCATCGTTTAATATATTAAATGAGCCAAAGAGCCAATTTTGGCTGTATGCGGACCCCTGATCCTATCTCAAAATGGCTGGAGCTAAACGTGAAACAGCTTAATTTTTAAATTATTGTTTTTAAAAAAATACAATAGGTCCAAGTGACCAATCAGTTATGGTATCTTTATTAGCATATATCATCGGAAGAAATGTATTTATCATGTCTTTAGGACATAACAGGGTCCAGGACCAGTTCTACGGGGGCACTGGCCCCTGTTGGCCCCTGTCTTGAACCGCCCCTGATGCAAAGTATTGGGAAAATACATACACATTTCTGATTTTTTTAAGTGATTTTAACAGATCTAAAACTGGAAACGTTTATGCTTAATTAATGTGAGGTCTTTTTTTATAAATAGCTACAGTAAACATTAGGTTGCCAGAGCACATATTTTAAAGTCTGAAAGTGTTAAAAAACATTTTGCAAAGTTAATGTTTCAAACTATTTTTTTTTTTACATACTTGAAATGAACAGAAAATACTAAGGGGGAATCCCGAATGAGGTTGCGCGTGAAAGGGGGTGAATTAACGCCCTCACTGGGCTGCTCCCTGCGGTTCCCACTTCCAGCGGCAGGGGGCGACAGACTGCCGACAGCCTGTAAAATGATGACGTAGTGCTGCTTGGTGCCTTTTGTGAGCTTCGTGGGCCTCCGGACGCCGCCTCCTCCTCACAGGGTGCAGCAGCAGCAGCGGGACCGTGGAGAAGCCAGCTGTCGGGTTGGGTAGCTGGCTGTAAACAAATCTGCACACCTCCGAGATGTACGGAAAAGAAACCCTTCGCGGGGACCTGTTTGCTGCGCTCTAACAGCGGGGAGAGGCGTTCATCATGTAGGGACACCGACGACGCCCGGGAGCGGTGCAACTTTTGCCGGTTTTTATTTTCTATTTTCGGTTGAGCCGATGCCAACGTCGAACCGGTGGGATCCCCGGACATTTTATTGCTATGCTCGCCCGGGGAAGTCCGCCTGAATCTCTAGCTGACTAACGGCGAAGAATCGGGATAATCTGCGTGTTTCTGCACCGAAGGAGCTTGGCTAGTTTTTTTTTTTTTTTTTTTTTTTAAACAACATTCACCTGAACATGGCATCTGCCGCCGCGGAGCACGACCTGGCTCTGTCGGAGGCGGACAGCGGCAAGGAGAAAGGCCAGGTGTTCGGGATCCTGAGGCTCCAGGAGGAGAAGTCAGGTGCGGGGGACAAGGCGGCGAGAGGAGGCGGGGGAGCCGGCGTGGGAGACGGGCGATGGCAGGCTCCCATCTTCGCTTTAGCCAGGAAAGCATCGGAGACCATTTCAGGGAGCATTCACGTCCTTCCCAAAGTGTCGGAACACAGGGCTTCCCTTCCCGGGGAGTGGACCGTCCAAGGTACGGTGCACATTCTGCGGCTGCGGTGAATGAAACCGTGCGCCAGACCCACTGTTGTCCGCATCCCCCCAGCCCGAGGGCCTCACATGATGCACGGATGCAGAGAATGACACACTTCACGCTCTGTCATCCAGCTGGTTAAACTACAAACGCCTCACAGCTTATTTCTTAGCCTCCCACCGCCTCAGCTAAATATAAACCTGTCAACTTTTTCACCACAAACCTGCTTGTAAAAACGAGCCTATAGTCCAGTGACCTGGGTGATAAGAAACTATTTGTAATTTTATATCAAGTTTCAATTTTCTTTACTTTTTTTGCATCTTATTTTGACCATTATGTTGCAGACAGCATGTAGCACAACTATTCATACGCGATGCATATTTTCCAACCTCAAATACAACGTTGTGTTGGATCGTACAGATCAAAGGGGGAAAACGTTTTATTTCTAAATGGAAATCAGAAGAATGGGACTGACCACTTTGATTATTTTAACTCCGTTTTTTTTTTTTAAGTTATGTCTTCAACAGCTTTGCTGTCTTTTTTTTGGGGATCCATTCTTCTTTGCAAAACAGCTCAAACTCAGTTCAGATCTGAAGGTGAACATCCTTTAAGTCTAGGAAGAGTTTTTTTGTTGATTGTATTTCGGTACAGACTTTGACTGAGGTGTTCTGACTTGTAAATGTAATATATTTTTAGGTAAACCATGCCATTGCTGCTGCAGCTGCATGTTTTGGTTTCCTGTTCTTCCCAAAGCTGACCTAGCGCCTCAATCTCAAGTCTTTTGCAGCCTCTGACAGGTTTTCCTCCAGGATCGCCCTGGTTGGTTGCATCTATCCTTCCATCCACTCTTGACAGTCTTCCCTTCTCTCTTCTCTGCCGGGGAAAAAAAGAGAACGACCCTTACACTGCAAAAACGGATCTTAAAATAAGTAAAATGTTCTTAAAATTTGTTCTTTTTTCCTTGATTTGAGCAGGTAAATAATATCTGCCAATGGAATGAGTATTTTGACCCCTAAAATAAGATAATTAGTCATCCTGCATTTGAAATAAGATGATGGCGATTAATTGTTCCTATTTTAAGTGCAAAAATCTTCTTCCATTAGCAGATCACCTTATTTACCTGTTCAAATCAAGGACAGATACACTCATTTTAAGAAAATGTTACATATTTTTAGTTTTGCAGTGTAGACCAAGACTCCCACCACCACGTCTCCCCGTAAGGGAGTGATGTGTTCAGGGCGCTGCGTTACGTTTTCGCCCCCACATCGCAGAGCAGTACGGCTTTTTGCAACACATTGGGAAGCGGTTCTAATTTTGTGAATTCCTGTAATAATTTCACAAAGCAAACTACAAACTAAATCTCCTCTGCAGTTTCCTGTCACAAAAGCCTCCAGTTCACGTTTACATTACGTGTTGTAGCTGCGTTTGTGTTCTGACCGCTGGCCATTTTTAACCAGCGGTACAACCAGGCACACGGTGAAACCAGCAGTCGGTCTTTCCAGGACCTCGCTGCTTCAGTCCCCTGCTAAGAAATCACTGCCTCTCTGCGTGGTGCTGCAGCTCTACCTCCTGACTCTCTGACTCTCTGTGCTGCTGGTGTTTGGCTGCACATTAACTCAAACTTAAAAGCAGGGCACCCTTAGGCGATCACAGTTTATTGCAACGTTACATAAACACATTCTCAAACTGAGCAATTTTGGGCCACGAAATTATGGTGGGTTTTTAAGGAGATGGTTGAGGATTTCTTAAGAGACGTTCTGTTAATTTTTTCAATTCAATTAAATTTTATTTATATAGCGCCATGAAACATGTCATCTCAAGGCACTTTCCAAAGTCAAATTCAATCAGATTATACAGATTGGTCAAAAAGTCTCAACAAGCAGCATTCACTCCTCCTGGAGAAGCGTAGAGCTACAGGGAGAGTCGTCTGCATTGTCCATGGCTTTGCAGCAATCCCTCATACCGAGCAAGCATGAAGCGACAGTGGAAAGAAAAACTCCCCTTTAACAGGAAGGAAAACCTCCAGGAGAACCAGGCTCAGTATGAACGGTCATCTGTCTCGAACGACTGGGGTCGGGGCAGATTAAAAGGTTATAAGCAGAAATTCAGGTGATCCCGGAGTCTGAGGCTAACAACCGGGCCGAGGGGGGCCCACGAGACCAAAGCATCTCAGGATCAGGTACCTTGAAACCATCTTCAAGTTTGCATTGAGTGGAGATCTGCGAAGAAACTGATGCATGACTACCCAGAAAATGGAGGTAGGTGGTGGTGCCCCACCAATGATCGTCCTGTGTGAATAAAGCTTTTCTGGTGAGAGTAAGTGGCTAAAAGCAACGTAAGCCAGGGTAAGACATTAACTGAAGTTGCTATAATATATTTAAGATTTTTACAGCGCTTTGCTCATTTACTCTCTCTGGTCATAAACGCTTTACATGTTCCGATCTCCAGCCACGTTTCACCCAGGAAGATTATTGGTGGCGCACCACCTCCCAGCATTCCCCATGTCAATGATCAGATTCTGGTTTTCTGTGAGCTCCTAAAAAAAAGTCTAAAAATAAATGTTCTCAATCTGTAGACTTGATGACAGTTTAAATTTGTCCCAATTTTCAAAATAAATGCTTTACAATTTTACAAAGCAATGTCAGGGAGTGGTACACTTATTACATCTCCTCATTTTTAATCAATGAGCCCGCTTCTGTTCAAACTGGTTTTAGCAAAAATGTTTTTGTTATCGCCACTAGTCGCTCAAAAGAAATTTAAAAATGTTTAACTTTTTGGGATGCTAGACGTTGGCTAAAACCTAGTGTAAGTATTCACTACAAAGTTTAAAGTTGACAAGATATATTTAATATGTTATCATTGATAAAAGTATTTATTTTCATCCTTTGTGATTGTATGTAATGTTTTAAAACGGCGTCACTTTTAAAAGGATTGACGGGTGGCTCTTTTACAGACACCTAGCAGCAGCGTATCTGTTGTTTTTATGCACGTCTCGGCTAAATCAGCTGAGTCTCACCTTTTTTGTTTGTTAAACACCGCTGCAGTTTCCATGGAAACTGGTCAAGTCTTTTACCTTTTCCCCTCCTCTTTCTGCCACCTCACCTATGCTGACTTTTCTTCCTAAGGATGTGGAGTCAGCCTTTGAAAAGGGTGACATTACAGAACGGGAACACACCAAAATATGGCAATCAATTACTTTGTATTGTGATCAGTAATCCAAATTGTATGATGCATTCCAAAACAAATGGCACAAGCTTTAGTTTAAAAAAACAGCCACACTTGCCTTTGTTGCTAGTGAGAGACAGTTGTGTTAGCATGGAGTGTGCAGCAGCAAGTTACTTTGCAGCCTTCTCTGGTACCTCATTGGACGGCTTTTAAACACAAACGGCTCTGGCATTTTGAGAACGTTACTAGATCTAGGGATACCTTGATACCGGTACCCAGACCATAGCTGGTGGCGTTCATGTCGGCATTTCTCAGTAGTAAAAAGTAACCCGAAATGTCTGAACTGTCCACTCCCCGCAGCCATGCGCGACCCCATGGCCATGGAGCGAGCCAACCTGCTGAACATGGCGAAGCTCAGCATCAAAGGCCTGATTGAGTCGGCGCTGAGCTTCGGCCGGACGCTGGACTCGGACTACCCGCCTCTGCAGCAGTTCTTCGTGGTCATGGAGCACTGTCTGAAACACGGCCTCCGAGGTAAGCGAGGGAGGGAGGGAGGATGCTGCGGAACGTCTCGGATGCGTTTGTGCAGGCTAGGAAGTCGTCTCATCTACCCCCCCCCCCCCCCCCCCCCCCCTTACTGAGCTCTCGCTCGTTCGTCTGCCTGTGTTTCGTATCTGAGAAGTCTCTCCCTGTTTTTCCAGTGAAGAAGTCCTTCCTGGGTTTCAACAAGTCCCTGTGGGGTCCTTTGGAGCTGGTGGAGAAGCTGTGCCCGGAAGCATCAGAGATCTCTGCCTCAGTACGAGACCTGCCCGGGCTCAAGTAAGGATTAAGTTGCTGTGCCGTGCGCCCTTGTTTGATCTAATTGGCCTGGCTGCTGATCTGCAGCAAGCAGAAGTAACAGGAGACCGTGACCTGAGCCAGCTCCGGGAAGTACCTGTGTGTTATTTACTTTCACTTCACCTTTCAGCTTCACTTCTTCCTTTCTCCTTTACCCCTTTTTTATACAGACACACAATAGATAAATATGCTCCCATCAGATAGATTTGACGTCAGCATAGCATAAGGGTTAGTCTAAATCATCTCATGAAATCCTTTTGAAAAAGTAATGCATTTATTGCTTTTATATTCTTGACCTTGGTGCATTTCAAAGTTGAAACACGTGGAGGATTCTCCAGACAGGAAACTAAGTGAGAAATATTCATTCTTTCTCTGATCCACCAAAATGAGGAACACTTGGTGTCTTCGTCTGCCGAAAGCACGGTCTGTTTCCCTTGCTGGTGCTGAGTCAGCAGAAAGACATGCAGCAAAGCGGCGCACGCTCTAACGTTAAGAACAACGTCTGCGCCAGAGGCTGCAAACAGGAAAAAATGAAACTTTATACTACAATGCAGAGATGAGCCTGAGCGTAAGATTCAGATTCATAAGCTTAGGAAAAACTAAATGTTTATACCTGTTAGTCCGAACAGACAGGATCCAGAGGGTAAAAGCTGAAACTCAGAGTGGAGAGGTTTTAAATGAGTTAAATAAGAATATGAATGAAAATCTTCTTTATTTCAGAAACTCAATTAAAGAAGTAAAGATCACATATAATATAGAATTATTAAACACAAAGTGCGATATCTGATTAATTTATGATATTAGCTGCATTAGCTTACAGCTAATAAAAATCCCACACTTCAATTTATTCAAAAATTTGGATATAACACAAGACCAATAAAAATTATTTGTTTGAATGAATACTACTGCCTACTGAAAAGCATGTACTGTACAGTATGTGTGTTTAATACTTGGTCGGGGCTCCTTTTGCTTGAATTACTGCATCCGTACAGCGTACAGCATTGGCTTGGTTCTTCTTGGCAACAGCTTCTGATGTCTCTGGTTTTAGTCCCTGTCCTGGATTAAGGCCGGTTCACACGGCAGGATCTTAAAACAGTCGGACGATTATCAAAACCCGAGAGACTCCACGAGACAACGTGACGGGGGGTGGGGGCTCTATGCTTGCTGCACTATGAAATGGAGGAAAGTTGGGGTGTTTTTTTCTCTCTGGGAATCCCTCACCTCGCTTTCTGATTGGCTACACGTCACATTCAACAGACTGCGAGCTGGTTTGTCCTCGGGGGACAACACGCACGCTAGGATATCGGGGCAAGACAATCCAACATGTTGACTATCCCCGATTTGAGGACCAGATCGCTCTTAACACACCACACATGGCAGGAAGACCTCTTAAGATTATCTTAAGAGACACGCTGATAGTCAGCGCCTCTCCGAATGGAGAGATCGGGGCAAAAATTGGGCCAAAAATCCTGCCGTGTGAAGCAGCCTTTAGTCTGTGTCGTGGCTCCTGAAGCACCGACTCCAGCTACAGTCTTCATCCTGTGAATCTCCCCCAGGCTCTGTTTCATAATCCTTTGAAGGCTGTAGTTATCCCTCTTGCTTTTACACTTTTTTTTTTCCTGCTCCACTTTTTCCTTCCACTCAACTTTCAGGTAATATGTTGGGATGCTGCTCTCTGAACAGCCAGCTCCTAACACCTTTGGTGTTTTCCCCTCGTTGTGGGGAGTGTCAGTCACTGCATGCTGGTCAAGTCAAAAATCGTTTTTTTTCCTATTCATAGTAAATTATAAATTTCTGAGAATCTGAATTTTGCATTTTTTATTTGCTGTTAGCCATAGTCAAAAGAGCTCTTTAAATATGCAGGATATAATGCAGTGTATAATTAATATATATTGTCAGGGTTTGATTTTTCTTTTTTTCTTTTACTTTTACTTGAATTAATGAAAAAAAATCAACTTTTCATAAGATTCTAAAGTAATAAGATGCAAGTGTATATGAATAACAATGTATAATTTGAAAAGTATTGTCAGTTTTTGCTTTTGAATAAAGTTCAAACAAAGTTTTCTATCTGTTTAGCATTTAGTGAAGTTACAACACAGACGTTAAGATCCATCACGACTTTGTCCTGCAGGACTCCTCTGGGCAGAGCCAGGGCATGGCTTCGTCTGGCTCTTATGCAGAAACGGCTGGCCGACTACCTGCGACTCCTCATCACTCGAAAAGACCTCCTCAGGTACACCCCAGGAAAAGGAAACGCCTCAGTCTGGCCGTCGTAGTTTGAAAGCAGGGCTTTGGTAAAGGCATCCCGTGTAAATCTGCTGAATCCTCATCCACAGTGATTTTTACGAGGACTCCGCGCTGATGCTGGAGGAGGAGGGAGCGGTGATTGTGGGCCTGCTGGTGGGCCTGAACGTCATCGACGCTAACCTGTGTGTCAAAGGCGAGGACTTGGATTCACAGGTAACTGCTGCGTTTAAACACTATCAAAGAGCGAAATAGATACTATTACACTCTCCTTTACCTTTAACTCTGGAAACGGCGTGTTTATCAGACTAAAAAAGGCAAGGCGAATTTATTTGTATAGCACATTTCAGTACAAAGACAATGCAAAGTGCTTTACATGATTAAAATCTAGGAAAATAAAACGGAATAAAAGCAAGTTGGAATAAAATGTAGAACAAAAATGGGAGAATAGAAACTAAAAGCAAATATTAAAAACAAAGGACTACAAAGTTGAACTAATGATGTTTCAGTAAAACAGTTTAACTAGAACAGTCGAAGGCAATCCTAAACAAATGTTTTTAATCTTGATTTAAAGGAACTCAGGCTTTCAGGAAGTTTGTTCCAGATAAGTGGAGCGTAGGAACTAAATGCTGCTTCTCCATGTTTGGTTCTGGTTCTGCAGAGCAGGCTGGAGCCAGAGGACCTGAGTGGTCTGGAGGGTTGATACACTATTAACAAGTCTGTGATGTAATTAGGTGCTAAGCCATTCAGGGATTTATAGACTAACAGAAGTATTTTAAAGTCTATTCTCTGAGAAACAGAGAGCCAGTGTAAGGACTTTATAACTGGGGTGATGTGCTCTACTTTCTTAGTCTTAGTCTTAGTGAGGACGCGGGCAGAACACGAATAATAAAGTAATTTCCGCTTGGCTTAACAAAACCTTTCTGATGCTGATGTTGTTGGGATGGTGCAACTCTGCAAATTTGTTTCATATCAACAAAGTGTTTCCTTGTCCAGTGATCAGAAACTGCCGTAAAGTTTCAGGAAGTAAAAGCAACACCTGTCTGTGAAGTGGTTGGATCTTGCCAGTAGGCCGAGGTGGAGTTGGTGGCGTGATTCCAAATGATGGGTGGAGACTTTTCTCTGAGTGTTCATCTCGTGTCCAGGCTGGGACGAAGAGCCTTATTAATCATAGACCTTAAAGATTTTGTCATATTACAAACTCAAACTACAGTGTTCTTAATTGGAGTGATGGACCAAGACAAAGGAGTGAATAACTAAGTGAAAGGAAACGGGGGGACGGGGGTTAAAGTAACGCCCGGGAGGCGTTTAGCTCTTCCAGGCATTTCTAGGCCGGTCCAAACACAAACCGGCCGAGTTAGACCCAGTAGGGACGAGCCGAGCTGGGCGGGCCAAGTTGAGTCGGGTCGGTGGAACTGCAGCTTAAAAGCTGCAAGACACCAAACCGCTGTTCAAATCTTGTATTTGAATGATCAGAATACATTGACTTGTGTATTTCATTGCATTTTGTGCTGTTTTTGCTTTTTCTAAGCGCTTCAGCTCTACAGTGATCGTTTGCTCTTCTCCTTTCAGGTTGGAGTGATCGACTTCTCCATGTATTTGAAAAATGACATGGATGATTACAGGAGCGAGGAGAGGTACCGCCTTTCACCATCGCTTCACCGTTTCCTGCAGCCGGTTTTCTGCCTCCAAGTTTGTTACACAACAGTTTCTTTTTTTTCTGTTTCCGTGACAACAGGAATAGCCAGATAGCATCCATCTTGGATCAGAAGAACTACGTAGAAGAGCTGAACCGTCAGCTCAAGTAAAGGCTTTGGTTCTTTCATCAGCTATAACTCTCCCTTTTTTTTTAATGGAGAAAAAAGGTATTTGATTTAATTTGTCTTTTTCTGTGCAGCTCCACGGTTCATGGTCTGCAGGGCAGAGTGGATTCGCTGGAGAAGTCCAACTCCAAACTCATAGAGGAGGTGAGAGCTTTGAAAGAAATGTAAATCTCTCGGATCTAAATGAAGTGTCGCGGTGAGTTTCTAACTGTTGGCCCGTGTGTGTGTGTCTGCAGCTAGCTATAGCCAAGAACAACATCATCAAACTGCAGGAAGAGAACCAGCAGCTGAGAGGAGAAAACAACCTGATTCTGCTGAAGGCACAACAACACTTGGAGGTAAACTGCAACACATTCACTGACTCCCTCCTTTTTATTACAGCTTAAACGCAAACAAAAAGGACATTTGGTTTAGCTTTTATCACACACTGACTACATCAGTATAGCACTTTATAAGGCTACTGAATTATTATTTTTGTGTCAAAAATCTAATTGTGTTCATATAAAACATTGTTATTAGTATCAGTCTCATATCTTCCAGTTACCCAGCTGATTGACTTCTGTATCGTGATGACACAGATGCCATTCATATGAGTTACAATTCATCTATGGAAGGCAGAAAGTATCGGGATAAGATCTGTATATTTTTCTGTTAATAACGTCCACCTGACAGCATGGTTAAGGTTGAACATTTATTTTTCCGCTTTTGTTTTCACGAGAGCGTCAATAAATAACATATCATCATAGTTGCCTCCTCGATAATGGGTCATTTTTATTTTAGAGCAGTATTTTGTGTTTTGGGGGCTCTGGCTGTAGGCAGAGACAAATGTTATATAGATTGGGGGGAATTTTTAAGTGTTATTTTTTTTTTTTTACCAACATCACAGGAAATACAACAGAATGCTGGGATAAAAATTTTAAATCCATATCTCTCCTTTATATATTATATAAAAAATATTTATTTTTGGAATCACATTATTGATACTTGAATTGAAATAGATTTTTTTTTCTTTCATTTTTTTGGAGCCAGTCACATTCAAGAGTAATTCAATTCAATTTTATTTATATAGCGCCAATTCATGAAACATGTCATCTCAAGGCACTTTACAAAGTCAAGTTCAATCATATTATACAGATTGGTCAGTAACTTATTACTAATCACACAAATATATTTTGATAATTAGGTGAACAAAAACATAACGAAAAACATGAAATCTTAACTGTGGATTCAAAGGAAATTCCCAAGTTGAATAACGCTCTAACTTTGTCAAGAGCTTTTTCTGTGTTTCTGTAACTAAAATTTAAATACTATGTTCTGTTCTGACTTGAAACCGACTAATTAGAGGGAAGCAGACCTTTCTGCATTTATCAGTTTCTCAGGCCCGAGCAGAGCCTCATCAGGAAAATCAAACTCCTTACTTTGGCCCAGATCGTGTTGTGTCCAAGAACCTGGTTCTTACCACCCGCTTTTCCCAAGATAATCTCTGCACAACGGCCGTCGGAACCAGGCTTAAAGTTTTTCTGCCGAAGTGTTTCTCACCTTTGATCGCTGCGAAGCAAAGTTGTACATGACTGAAAAAACGTCAAACACTTAAATAAACTTCTTGAGTGACGCTCAGAGCGTCGAGGTGCAGAGGAAAAAAACGAATCTATTAAAGTATCAAAAAGCACAGTAAATAAAAACAATATTTTATGGCAACTGGATCTTTAACGGGTTGGTCTGGCTGTGATGGTGGTCTTCTTTCTTTTACACACTCTGAGCCAGGATTAGAGGGCTCACAGAACTGTAATCGGGGAACCACCGCACCAGAGGAACTTAGAAAACTTCATGGCACAAGACACCAGCAAGCCTGAAATACAGCCTGTTTAGGCCTTTTAAAAAGGCCTAAACAGGGAGAGTTTAAAAAAAGGATAGTAGCATCTTACTGCTTATTCAAGGTTACTAACATTTAATAATAGGGAAAAACAAGCATTAACTCAAAATGTTAATGTCACCCATTCTTTAATAGCTTAATTAGCAGTTTTGCTCATAGAAGATGGTTTCAGATCAATCTAATGTCATAATGCAGGCCTTCAGGACTGGTCTCGGTCAGAGCAGAGAAATGTGCACAAACTGCACACGGTTGCACTAATAAGGAACAAGTCAGGAATGACGCATTTCCTGCCGATCTTATTTGTTCAGGTAACTCAAGGCGACGCTTCGGTGGAGCGGGACACCTACAAGCAGTCTCGTCAGGGTTTGGATGAGATGTACAATGAAGCCAGGAGGCAGCTTAAAGAGGAGTGCCAGCTCAGACAGGTCCGACTCAGGATGTTGGTAATGGACTCGTAAAATATGCATGAAGGGGACTAAACAGCAGATTACGCTCGCTTTCCGTCCACACTCAGGATGTGGAGAACGAGCTGGTGGCGCAGGTGTCGATGAAGCAGGAAATGGAGCTGGCCATGAAGCTTCTGGAAAAAGACATCCACGAAAAACAGGTTAGCGGCGAACACCCGCTTATATGAAGCTCGCAGGAAGTACTGACGGTCAGGCGGGGGAGATGTGTTGATGCCTCTCTCGTTTTTTTAATGAACAGGACACACTGATTGGACTGAGGCATCAACTGGACGAGGTGAAAGCCATCAATGTAGAGATGTACCAGAAGATGCAGGTAACGGCGCAAACACGCCGAGCCTTTTCAGACGCGATAACCGCTCCCGTGTGAACGCCACTCTGTCTCTCCCATTTAGTCGTCCGACGAGGAGATGAAGAAGAAGAACGACATGATCGTTCGCCTGGAGGAGAAGACGAATCAGATCAACGCCACCATGAAGCAGCTGGAGCAGAGGTGAGATATTCCGCCCCGCCTGTAGACGCACATCTCACCCTCCTAATGAATGAATCGGTGCCATGTGCCAAGCTAGGGCCTCTCCACCTCAATGTTTCCTTCATGCGCTTCAGTTGCAGGGGTGTCAGACTCGAGCCTCGAGGGCCGCTGTCCTGCGACTTTGAGATGTGTCCCTGGTCCAACGTGCCGTAATCAAATGGCCGATTGGCGTCCTCTTCAAAGTCCTGATAATGGCCTAATTATTTCAATCAGGAGGGTTGGAGCAGAAAAACATCTCAAAGTTGTTGCACACCAGAACCTTGAGGAGTGGGGTTTGGCACCTGTGACTTACTAAATACAGTGTATATTATACATGTAAAACAAGATTTGTTTAGTGCTAGATTACGTGATTCACCCTTCAAATGTATTAGAGCTTCTGTTAAAGATGTGAAAAGGCCTTAAGATGAATTAAGGTTCAACTAAAGTGGCAAAATCTCATTTTAAATTTAAGAAAGATTTAATATGAATAGATAAAAAAAAACATGTCGGCAAATGCTCAGTTTGTAATATTTTTTTTTATATTGTTCTTTGTTTATCGTCATATCTATAAAATAATTAATAGTAATTTTTCGTTATCCTGCCGGTATAGATGTGACGCAACATAAGAGGCTTGTTTCTGTGAGCTGCTGGCTTCTAGGTGTTTGTCTTGCCATAAGAGTGGAAATTTAAGGTCACCAGGTCACGATAACAACCAGTTAATGCTACCTACATGCCAGGAGAAGGCCTTTTTGTTCATACCATGAAAAACAATTACTGGTCAGACTGGTCTAAGATTGAGTTCTTCAGTAACAGGCAGTCCAGGTGGGTTTGCTGTGAAGCAAAGGGTGAATATGTGGACAATCCACTCATGTCCACTGTTAACTACGGCGGAGGGTCTGAGGACGTCTCATTTAAAGTCATCACTGGCCTTTGATGCAGAATGAGAGCTCTAAACTGTTGTAGTTTTTATCTTTTATTTTCTCTGTTTATATAACGTGTTCTGTGTTAGTTTTCTACATTATGCACAGACCAATGATCCGTATAAAGTACCTGCAGGGATTGAGCGAAGGGATCTCTCCCTTTCTGCTGGAGGAGAAAACAAATCGGTTGTTCAAAGTAGCGACAAAGAGCTGCTGATAAGGGTTCTTTAAAATAAACTTCTATCCTGAGTATAGTTAAATTACCACTTGAATTTGTCTACAATTAAGTGTGAGATTACACTGCTCAGTTAAAAGTTTTCTTAAGGCTTTTTTTTTGTTTTTTGCGTCTTTACTAAGAGTGCTAAATAAAACGCGAGGGGATTATAGTGGGATGCTGTGTCCAGGCAGAACAGAGGAAGGGAAGAGAACGGGGAAAGTTTATTTAGACCATCTTTCACTTCATCAATGTTCAGAGTTTCCCCAAAGAACCCGGATGCCTTTCACACGTTGGCGATACCTGACAGAGGAAGCGTTTGTGTCCCCATAGCTGCAGACATGCAGACACAGTCCAAACTTTGACCCCTAACCTAAAATAACAGCTGATTTCACCATCTGTGGGAAATAACATTCTCCTTTCAGGGATATGATGATCATATGCATGAGTATTTAATGAATAATGTCTTTGTTGAAACTCTGCCCTCCCTAATTGCTCATTTGTGAGAAGATAAGCTCCAGATGTTTTCTTGCATGCTGAAATGAAGTTCTCCATACTTGTTATTATGTGGCTGCCTGCTGGTTTGTTGATGATTCACCGGTTCCCTCCTTTGTCCCGCTGTCTCAGAGTCCACACGGTCCATCCCTCCCCTCTCCTCTCCCCATTGGTTAAGTCTCCATCTTATCTGTGATTGGTTCTGAGTGTGGTGCTCCAAAGGTTTATGCAGGCAGGCGGTGCCTGAGAGCGGTTTACCTGTGCCAGACTCTCACTCGCCGATTTAAAAATAGAAGAGGAGGGGATAAATGAGATAATTTACCAGCTAATGTGGGTGATATTTGAGATTTAGTTGCAATTTTAGTGGGTTTTTAAACGTTAGTCTTTCACTATCATTTTCTTCTGTAAGGTGTCAGATTTTATGAGATGTAGTTGTGTTCATCTGTTTTTCTACATCACATTTCCCCCTCTTCGCCTCCCAGCCTCTGCTCCAGTATTTCCAGTAAAAACTACATGTATGCAGCTTAATCCCGACTCTTGGGAACCAATGTCTCATCAACACTTCCTTCTGTGCTTGTCTTGAAAAGTCACAAAACTGTTCGGTGTAACTGGGGCCGCCTTAGCGTACCAATGTATTGACATCCTTTCTTCCTTTCTTTCCTCCCTCTTCCCTCCTTTCTGTTCATCTCATTTATGCCATCCCATTCATTTTGCTTCCGTTGAAACCTCAACATCTGATTATTTCCCCTCCTGGTTCCTGCTCCCCTCGTGCAGCGATAAAGATCTGCTCAGCCAGACCAGAACACTTGCCATGTCATTTGTTAAGTGTGCCAGCACAGACACAGAGCACCAGTACAAGCTGGTCAAAGACATCTCCTTTTGAGGACACGCTCTCGCACCAATAACTCTCTGAACTCTCAGCAACATTCCTGTTATTTAACTCACAATAATGAAACGGTTTTAGGGGCCAGAGAAGGCGCCACAGAATCGGGTAAAACACCGACTGCATGTTTGGGTTCGGTTCCCGCGACGATTCTGGGATTCACGGTGACGTCTGTGAGTCTGATGGCATTGGGTTTAACAGCTGACCCAGAGAACGGATCCGCTGTTGCGTAAGAAAAAAGGCGTCCCGGCAGTCGTTAAACTTGGCAGAGAACTGTTTGCTTGTTGTTTAAATGCAGTTAAATGAATTATACACTACTTGTATATTATTATGTCACAAGTGTAACACGCTGAGCTCCAACAGTGGTCCGTTTATATGCAGTGAGATAGTCTGACTAAAATGTAATCATTGGGTCTTTTTTTTTTACTGTTGATATTTAATGGGAACACAAACAGTAGTGTGAGTTATTTGTATTTGAGCAGCGCTTTGTTAAAATAGTTAAATTAATGCAGTCTCACGGCAGCATCTAAAGTGGTTTTTCACGTTTTGTTATATTTAAAGTAAAACTTTCAGGTTTTTGAGGGGTTTTTATGTGACAAACCAACAACAGGTTGTGTATAAATATGAAGTGGAAGGAAATTGATATATCGTTTTCAGCCTTATTTACGAATACAAAAATCTTAAAAGTGTGGTGTGCATTTGAACTCAGTCAACTTTAAAGTCCTGAAAGGAATCCAGTACAAACAATTGCGTCAAGAAGACATAATTAGTGAATGGAGTCCAGCCGTGGGTGATTTAACATCGGCGTAAATGCAGATGTTCCCTGAAGGCCTCACAGTTTGGATGGAGAACAAAGTGCGTCATGAAGACCGCTGAACACAGCGCACAGGTCAGAGATAAGGCTGTGGAGAAGTTTCAGGCAGCATTAGGTTATAAAAAATGTCACAGAGCTGTTTGAAAATGGATTTATAGGTTTAATAAAAGTAAAACTGAGGGGTTTTTGGGACTACATGCAAAAAAAAAAACGTACAGCATGAACACAATGGTGACGTGTGGAGATGGTGGTGGCAGCATCATGCTGCGGGGATGCTTCTTTTATTTAAATACTGGGAAACTTGTCAGAGTCGATGGTTAGATGGAGGTAAATGCAGTGAAATCCTGTAAGGCCTACATCATTGCAGCTGTAATTGTAGGAACAGGTGGTTCTAGAAAACACTGGCACGGGGGCTGAATACTATTGCACGCCACACTTTTAAAATGGAAAGGTTTTTGAAAAGCATACCTCCTTTTCCTTCTACTTCACAAATGGGCTGTTGTGTTTTGGTCTCTTACATAAAATCCCCGGGAAATACACAAAAGTTTGTCGCGGTAAAGTGGCGAAATATGAAAACGTTGAGTATAATTTTCATCGTTTGTTGGTGAGATTTGTTGCCCGCTGCAATGCCTGTGCCCGAAAACAACATTGTTCAGTCCTAAAAAAACAACCTGGGCAGTAGTGTAAAAGCCGACTTGTCAAACCAATTTCTCTTGCAGCCCTGATTGTCTTTTTCACGAGTCAGTCAGTGAGGATTTTAGAGCAGACGTGCCGTCAGACCGGATTGTGTTTGTGCAGCCTCGTGCTTCAGATCTGTTGCTGGTTTGTGCTGCATGTGTTCGCACTTCCTGACCCCCTTCAAAGTGGCTGTGACGACCCCGTCTGTGCCTGCAGTCAGTCCCTCCTGCCCTCTGTCTGTAGTAAAAGTTTCTTTTAGGAGCTGATTCAGCTTTTAGACCCATTACGGGATATATTTGAAAGGTTGCATTCCCAAAAGCTGAATAATGTCGTCAGAAACCGACTGTAGTCAAGTTAGGGATTAGTTTCAGAGCTGTAAAAATCTAAATTTTTCTCGTTTTTGGCATAATATCTGACTTCTGTGATCTACAGTATATTAAACAATAATCCTTCTGACAATTCTAGCTTACATGTTTATAAAACTTTGGATTTTTAGACAGAAATTGACTCAGTCAGGCTAGTTAAAGCTAAAAACTGTTGTCTTTTACCACAGTGATCAATAAATTAAAGTGTTTTCAAAGTTCTGGGTGTGGCTGGAGTTTTTATTCAGCTTGCTGCTGAAATACCTACAGTGTGTCGATTTTTAGTAATACGATCTTAAGTCAGCTGTAGTTTTGTTTTTAGATGGCTGAGATTAGTTTTTAAAAGCGTCAGTCTTCACATCCTGAAAATAAACTATGAAACAGACCCATAACGGCCCTTGTGTATAAATTGTGGGGAATTTTAAAGGAATCTTCATTAGGGGAGAAAATCTTGACTGGCCGATAAAGCTGTGCTTGGCTACCAATTATTTTACTTTATTTTTCACTTTTTTTTTTTTTTTTCTTTTCCATTGACGCTCTGTTTTGTAGCTTCAAACAGCGGTTTGAATCTCATCCCTCTAGATCACTGTTTTACTTTCTGGCAGCTTTCACATCCACCTCAGCCATAATTTCTTTCATCTTTTACCCCAGAACCAACGTTGAGTCTTCAACCCGTCCTCCCCGCCCATCACTTTTCTTTCCTGTTTGTTTTATTTTCACCCCCCACCCCCCCCCCCGCGCGCACACACGCCTCCCAGATTTCTCTCTCCACGGTCCTGAGTTTGTCCCCTGGTTATAATGGTGCAGATTACAGGAGGCAGAGAGGCACCGCAGCTCCGCTGAGGAGGGCTCCAGGCGCTTCAAGCTGGACTTTGCCAACAAGGCCGACAGCCTGCAGCGACAGATCGAGCACAGAGAGAAGCAGCTGTAAGCAACCTCCACCGTCTCAGAGATAGACCTGCACACATTCATCGCATCCCCCACCTCACAGACCACTGACCGCTGGAGTTTAGTAAATATTTTACATATTTAAGTGTGTTTTATTACTCCAAGGAGCAGACGAGTTCCCCTATCTTTAGATTAGACAATGAAGAATTAAAAAAAAAAAATTCTGCCTGCACTACTTTAATTTGTTTTTCCCCTTCATCTATGTGTGTGTTTTTTTTTTTTTTTTATGGTGACGTTGGACGTTCAGGCAGCAGCTGGAGACAGACCTGAAGATTGAGAGGGAGTGGAGACAGACGTTACAAAGTGACCTGGACAGAGAGAGAGACATGGTGTCTCAGCTCAGCACGGAGGCCTTACAGATCAACGGACTGAAGAAGGTGAGAAAATATGACGCGTACAACACGTTGCAAAAGTATTAAAAGCCCTTCAACCTTTTCACATTTTGTCATGTTAACAACCACAAACTTCAATGCGTTCTGGGCCATTTTGGGAGAGATTAACACAAACTTATGCACCAATTATAAAGTGGATGAACAATGATGCCTGCTGTTTATAATTTAATTCTATTTAAAAAAAATAAAAACTTGTTCCACTGTGGCCTGTCTCTGCCAGCAAAACACTTCTAGAAACTGACATTTTAGCCAGTTGTTCTTTTGAAAATGACTCAAGTTCAGTCAGATTGGATGGAGAGCATACAGCATGTGAACAACAGTTTCAGTTCCTGCTCCAGATTATCTTTCTGATCTGGTTCTGGGGTCTCATTTATAACACTTTGCATAGAATCCATACTAAAAGTGTACGTACGACAAAAAAATCTGATTTTATAAAACCATGCGCAGGCACGCCAACATGCAGTTTTCCTTTATAGGTCACAGCTGTACCAGGCTCTGCCTCATCTTCTGCCCTCTACAGATTCAACCATAAATGCTCAATGCAAAGCTCCTCATGAACGTTAATGTCGAAAAAAATGGGTCAGCTGATCATTTTTTTGTCATGCTGAAATGGCAACCACGAGAAAAAGCAAAGAAACTATGATTTACTGTGTAAATCAGAGGTAAAATCACACATGCTGCCCAAATTAAAATGACAAACTAATGGTATTCCCGTCTAGAGATACTCCCACCTGAGCTGTGGATCTCTGAAGCTCTTCCAGAGTTACCATGATCCTCTTTGCTGCGTCGCTGATAAATCCTCCTGTTGCCCAGCCTGCCAGTTCAGGTGGACGGTCACTCCATTACGGGGTTGCTGTTGTGCCCTACTCTTTTCTGGAATAAATCTGCTCACTGCGATTTGTTTATAAATAAATATTCTAAAAACATGTATAGTTTTTCCTCCACTTACTTTCATGGGTCCTTCACCAACATGTCAGTGAGCTACTCTTACATTTGTGGCTATGGGACACAATGTGACAAAAGCTCAAGGGTTATTAATACCTTCACAAGCCACTGAACAGCGTGTACTCTTCACAGACAGGTGTATATGTTGCTTTCACTTTCACTGTTTTTCCAGGAGTTCCACCGCCTCCAGGATGAGAATATCCAGCTGAAGTCCATCTGTGAGGACCAAGAAAAGGCTCTGGAGGAACTTGGGTCCAAACTTAGCGAGTGTGTAAACTCTTAATAACCAGCTTTCTGTCAAAAACACTTCCCGCCTGGTTTAAGTATATTGAAAGATAACTTAAAACTCTACTTCTGTTAAGAAATGGTTCTTGCTGTTCAGGAAATAATATTTAGTTTCAGTCTCTTCCACAGTTTTCTAAACTTTTTTTATTTTATTTTTTTATCTGTCAGATCTAAACTGAAGATTGAGGATATCAAAGAAGCCAACAAGGCCCTGCAGGTAAAATCCCAGATGTTGAACCCAGCTTTAGTGATTGAATGATTATAATGCAACAAAACATTATTTAGCATCTCAGTAAATTAGAATGTTATTGAAAAGTTCCCATATTTTAATAATGAAACGGAAAAGCCTAAACTCATAATACCGTGTTTTTGGACTATAAGGCGCACTTAAAATCCTTAAAAGTTTCTCAATAATTGATTGTGTGCCGTAGAATGTGGTGCGCCTTATCTATGATCACCGTTGTGCTTACTGACTTATTTTATGAGGTACAATGCGCTCAAAATCTGTTCAAATTACATTACATTACGGTACAATGTGTCACTACCTGATTGGCCCCCTGAGCTGTCCACAATACTGCCTGACTGTAATATGTAAACTAGAAGTGCATTCACGTAAAGGCCCACTGGCAGAAAGAAATGTGGGCAACAGTACGCTTGACTATGAAGGGTAAAATGCGCCCAGTACCCCGAGTATGTGGGAGCCTTTAGGCAGCCTGCACCCAGTGTACACGTTAGCAACAATAAACCTAGAAAGTTAATTCAATATAAAAGTTACGTTTATTTTGGTCTTATGTTAGAAACAGGGCAGTGTAGTCAATAATCCTGAGCTTTATAATCTGGTGCGTGTTATGGTGTGAAAAATATGCTATATGGATTCATTACACACAGAATTATTTACTTAGAGCATTTAGATCTGATGTTTTTGATTTATTGATGGCTTGTGGCTCACAGCTAATGAAAGTCAAAGAAAATTACAATATTACATAAGACCAAGAAAAAAAGATTTTTAATACAAAAATGTTGATGGTGATTTTCTGGCTGACATCACGAGGAAGACTCATCTCATCCATCATTGTTTGTATCGACTCACTAGGAAAGAACAGACTTTTCAAGGATATTCTGATGTATATAGACTCACCTGTAAACTGTAATGCAAAGACTTGTTTGCTTTCAGGGGGGTCAGGTGTGGTTAAAGGATAAAGACGCCACTCACTGCAAGCTGTGTGAGAAGGAGTTTTCCATTTCAAGACGAAAGGTCAGTACTCTGTGGCGTTTTTTTTCTTTTTTTTTTTTTTTTAAAACCATGAGTTGACCTTTTTTTTTCTAGCTATTTTAGATTTAGCCTCCAATAGAAACATGGATATCACTGGAATGAGAGCTTTAAGATTAAAATAGAGCCTCTGTTGACAGCACCACTGCAGGAACTGCGGGGAGATTTTCTGCAACGGCTGCTCCGACAACGAGCTTCCTCTGCCTGCGTCTCCCAAACCAGTTAGAGTCTGTGACACCTGCCACGCCCTGCTCCTCCAGAGATGCTCCTCCAATATAGCATGAGATAGGCCTCCACTGCCAGGAAATCGGAAATCTACTTTCAAGCTCTTTACCAGAGCCATGTTTCTCCTGGGGATTGCTGCTAAGGGTGGACCACACCAACAAAACCTTATTATATGTATAATTTTCTTTTTCTTTAAGTCTGATAGGTGAAATGAGCCTCATCTGCATGTTCCTTGAGAACCAGATCTCCCATTTGGCACAGCTTGGGGCAGTATCATCAATCTCAAGTATAATCAGGGAAAGAGGAAGCAGTGAATCTGCTCTAAGATATCGTTTTCTAGTATTAAGTTAAAGAAACTGTAATTTGTAACATGGAAAATAAGAGGTACGGGGGCACAGTTTCACGGAATTGAGGGGTTTAAAAAAAAAAAAGTCTAGCGTTGTTTTGAAGAGACTATAAAAGACATACCAGAGTGTAATATATTGAGTTGAACAGCAGGGCTGCTGTTGGTCGTGGTCTGTGGGGATCAGAGAGTTTGGATATGAAAGAAACAACAACCTTATAAAGAACTGAAAGTGACACTGCACTGAATGCTTCTGCTAAATGGGTTTCTGAACCAAACCCAGTTTTTCTCACTACTCCATCGTTATAATGCACGTGGCAAACTTTGACACCTAAACTGATGAGATTTATATAGTTAGCACAAAGTTTGAACAACGTGCCTTTTTTTTCTTCTTTTTTTTTTTAAGTACAGTCTGACCTTGAGCACCTTTTTGTGTGAAGCGAAAGCATACTGTCTTAAAGGAATGTTTACACCAACGTTAAGCCTAACTGGCAGGTTGAATTAAAATCCAAAACATGCTAGCCTAAAGTGAAATATTGGCTATAGATAGCTTTTATCTGTGCTGCGAAAACCGTATTTCTTGATTTTATTTGACTAAGGTAGGTTTAATAAGATAAACATGATCATGTTGAGACAGATGCATAGCAGAAAAACCTGCTGGACACAAACTTAGTCACTTGTGACATCAGGCTAGATGTTTTTTTTTTTTTTTATTAGTGCCATTTGAGCCAGTGTAAATACAGCCAAGCTCTTTTTCTAATGTTGCTGAAATACACCTCAATCTGTTGCAAAGACATGTCTGTAAGAAAACAATTGTTGTCTTAAAATATTTCAAAGTAGCAACACTAGCCAGTGTGTTGATTAAAGCCTCACCAATGCAGGGGATCCTCCTCAAAGGACCAGGAGGAGCAGCAGAAGCTGTTGGTGTTGATGAACCACTAACGGGGCACAAAGATATATTTGCCAATCATGTAGTTTATTAAATGTAGATAATCCATATTTATGTTTGATTTTTGTGAATTATGCACATTGATTTGTCTGAACAATCGCTGTTAACTTGAAGTCAGCTGTTAAAGAAATGTCAGTGCTGCTTCATGGTTTACAAGAAAAGTTTAAAACATTTTTGTTTTTTGTTTTTTTTGTTTTGTTTTTGTTGTCGTTTTTTTTTTATACCATTTGTTGGTAATGCAGTACAGATGCCTGTTCCTGTTAAAAATATGTTTATCGCAGAATAACGGGATGATTACCTGGGTAAAAATGCTTTGCTTTGGACATCATAAAGTGACTGTTAAAAAAACAACACCACATCAGTGTGATTTTGTCTTCTGTTCAGTTTATTTCTTCACTGTCTCCCTGTTTTGGGCCGACTCAACGTCCTTTGTACTCAGAGCTGCCTGTGGCTGGACCAGGTGAGTGGCCCAGGATGGTGCAGCATTTAATTTCGTAAACACATAATTCGTACTAAAATGGCTACAACAGAATACATTTTCATTCTCATTAGCAAGTTAAATTGTAGTCTTGCTCCAAAATCCGACTACTACTGTGTATCATCTTAAATAAATAAAATAATCTGTTTTTTTAACCGATTCTTTAAAAATGATGGGTTTTCTAGACACTCTTGAGAAGTCTGGGATTTGTGTTGTATCAGTTTCCAGGTCTGAGTAGCTATGTGAAAAATATTTAATCTGTTTCCTGAAATATGATAATTACACATTTGATAAACGTTGGGTGTTATACATCCACATTTTAATCACATTTGTCAACATTTTTGTTACAGTTTTATTTCCAAGTTGCTGAGAACCCAAAGCAAAACCAAAAAAAGTGTCATTTCACGCTTTTTTGTTGTAGACATTGGACCGTTCTGGTTCCAGTTTAGATGCTAGCAAACAAAGCATTAAAACTGCTATTTTTGGGCTTTCTGAAACAGATTATCTGCCATACACACATTTTAATTATGGCTGGTAAGTCAGAGATCCCATTTGGCTTTTAACAAAAAATTAGAAGCAACTGAATTCTGTCATTTTAAAACATACTGTGAAAGTAGTCACTCGCCTGTAGGTCTAAAGCGTGAAAAAAATATACGCTTTATGAATTTAGCATGTGGAGGCTAAAGGACTTAATATATTTTCTTAAAAGTATGAAATTACCTGCATTTGGGCCTTATTTGACAAGTCTTAGTTGTACAGATTCTGAAAAGGCTGGTCTAATTTGGTCGAGCAAGCAGCCTAAAAAAAAGAAGTGGAATAGCCCTTTTATTTGGGGAGCACCTGTAACAACCTGCAGGCAACGAGCTCTCTGTTTTTCCTTTATTTGTAAAACATCTAGATAAAAAAAGAAATCTCTGACGGTATGTAGGTTTTCTTCTCAAATATCCATAATATTATATAAACCACAAGCTAAATCTACAATTTAGAGCCTGGAAAAATAAGAAGTTTAAAAGTGGAAGATACTAAGGAATCCTGAAGCGATTAAAGGCCACATCATCAGCTAACTTCACAGCAGTCAGGTTCAGAGGTTGGGTACGAATCTGACGGAAGCTATATCGTGTTTTGTTTCTGTTTTGTGTTCAATTTTATTTTTTATTTTTTGACGTGTTTAGTAAGACTAAAATGAAAGCTGCAAGGAATGAGATAAGCGGTTCTAGCCAGTTCAGTGTGTGAAAGATGTAGTTTCTGAGTGGTACTTGAATGCATCGTCCTGGATTTTTCCACCAGTGTCCACGGAAAGTTCAAACCAGGAGTTACTTGACCGATACATAAAACCACCGATCGTTTAACTATTACTACATTATTAGTTGTAAACCTAGTATTTCATTCTGGGCTAAAGATAGATAACTCTCCCGTTATCACGAACAAACGTTTATAGCATGAAACATCGCCTCTCGGCTTCCGTAATTATGACATTTAGCAAAAAGAGGTTTTGGTTGCCTAAAACGTGACAAGTTTAATGTTAAAATAGTTGTGAGTCTTCTTTTTTACATTGCCTGTAAGCATCTGGTTTTAACTGTGTTTTTTTTAGTTGGGGGAGGGCAGGGACGGATTAAGGGTAGTCTGGGCCCCTGGGCAAAGAATTTGCCCAGGGCCCCCCCCCCCCCAAAAAAAAGTTTACAAACCATGCTATTGTGGATTGTGAATAAATTGAAGCGGTTTGTCGCTTTACGTCTTTCTGGACAATTATAGCTAGCCTGGTCGTGGCACATTAAGCCACTGGTGGCTTAATGTGCCACGACCACGGAGTAGCCAGAGCAGTAGCTAGCCACGGAGTAGCCAGAGTTCAATGAAACCTAGCAGAAATACTAGGTGCAGCTATATGCACACGATCTCAAATGATGTAAATTCAAAAATGCAAAGAGAATTAAATTGTTGAAACTAAGCGCAATCAGAAACACTGTCAATATGTTCAATGAAATTAACAACTTGCTAAGGTTTAGACTGAGTGAGAGAGTGGGGGAGGGGCAGCCACTATCTACTACAAAAAATGCATGCTGTGTGCATGTGTGTGACAGAGGCATGGAGAGGAAGACAGATATGAGGGAAGGTATTGAGTTGGCTATATTAAAAATGCTGTGTTAATTGCAGTATTAAATTACATTTTATCATTGTAAATACATATTAAGTGTGAGTGTTTTACAGCAGGCTTATGAAACATGTTAGGTCCAAATTGTGAGGAAATAAGGAACAAAACATTGAATAAGTTGAAAAAAACATGTTTTCCAATGAACATAATATCAGGGTTACAAACACACATACGCAGCCACAGCTACTACAATAAAACTAATTGTTGTTTCATCATCTGTCTCCAAATTAAAATTGTGCTACTGGGTAGAATTGGCTTGTAATTCGGATCTGTATGAAACAGCACTTTTGCATTCATGCCAGAGTTTAAGACCGTTGCTCTCTCTTTACTCCAATTTATTACACATCGCACTTGGTAGAGCACTTTTTTCTCCCCCTTTTTTAGCCCCGGTTGTTACTATGGTAAAACACAGGTCTCATTTTACAATTAACACATCACAAGTGACACATTTGTTATTTGAAGTCTTGTCATTGACGACATGTCTGAGATCCATGCTGAGATCCGTGCAGTTACAATGGCGTACCGCGCACGTGACGTCACCATTTCATGAGCAACGCCCCTTGCCGCTAAGGTAGGACAAACGGTGTGAGAGCGCACGTAGCAACCAGCCAATACACATGCAACAGATACAACGATAGGACCGACTTTTCAGCTGTTAAACTATCACAAGAGGATGTCCAGGCGCCCATTTTACTGGTAGAACTGTGGAACAACATACCAACGTTCAGCTCAAACGATGGCTTGAGTGTTGAGGGCTTAGAAAGACTGGAAAACGGGCCGAGTTGATAGAAAGGTAAGTCGATGTTTTTCTCCTGCTCGGCGTTCATGGCGTCAGCGGCCATTTTTTTTTTCTGTTTGTAAGCACCGTCCAGGAATCGGTATAAATTGTCCGGCCCGCCGAGCAATTTAGTCCGGTCCGGTGGCCAAATGCATTATCATTATCCAACGGCTGTATCTCCTCGCTGCATCGACCGATCTGCACCAGATTTGTTGTGAGTAATGGGGGAGCGCTGCTGAACGCGTTTGTGGGAATCGCCCGGTGGACGGGCGAGGATAATGCGTGACAGCATCTGCGGTGGGTGCGGCCGGCGGTGCACAAACCCCGCCGGTCAGCTGGCCGGCAGGCACCGTAGCGGTGCGCGAACCCCGCCGGCCGCCCCCCACCGCAGCGGTGGCCAATAGGCCGGAGCTGCGCTTGGCTGCGAGGGCCGATCGACGCCGTTTGCGGCTTTAACATCCTTCATATGCGGCCTATCAGCATACCTCGAGTCGCTGTTGCACGTTCCATAACATCAATGTTTAAAAACCATGGTTAGGAGACGTCTTAGACTTAGAAAAAGCAGTCGTTTTACCGAGTAAAACCAAGGGTAACTACAGCGAAAGAGTGGAGGAAAATGCATATTTGCCCTGCCTCGTACCACGTGATATGACGTCACGTTCTTAAAATAGCTCCTCGCGGTACGCCATTAGCGATGACACTACATGTGGATCGAGCTAGAGTCCACCTCTTTTAAGCATACTAGCTGGGATCCATGTGGGGCCCGCTAAAAGCACCCTTACCCGGGGCATGTGGTAAGTCATAGGCCCCTGGTAGGGGCCCTCAAAATCAGTCAGAGGCCCACCACACCATCCATTGTCATAAGGCAAAAGCAGGGCTAGGGGCCCTGGTAGTTATAGGGCCTGCTGAAAATATCCTCCACCCCCACCCCTCATCCATTTTCATAAGGGGCACAAAAGCAGGGCAAGGGCCCTTCCACAATCACATCCACTCTTTCCAACGTTCCAGGGTGAGGGTGCTTTCATCAGGGCCCATGGCTGACTAGCAGGAGCAGCTGTGGAGCCCGCTAAAAGCAGCCTAAGGGCCTGTGGTTAGTCAGAGGGCCCTGGTAGGAAGTACCCCCCACTCGCCACCCCAGCCCTCAAAGGGCCCTTGGTAGCCAAATGTCAGGGGTCCCCACTCCCTCCTTGTTTTCATCAGACGCCCTATAAAATAACAATTTATTGTATCGTATATGTTGAAACAGTTTTGGTCTCGGGCCCCCCCGGGGCCCCTGGCCCCAGAGGGCCCCTGGCCCCAGAGGGCCCCTGGGCGCTGGCCCCACTGGCCCGGTCCGTAATCCGTCCTTGAGGGTTATAAAAACCTTCAAATTAAACAACACACAACATTTTTCACGTTTATTTCACTTAAATTGACGTTTTCACATTCATTTGGCTAGTTTGTATTTTCATGGCGTTAACTGTCAGTTTGTAGAGCCCAGTTTTGCTGTTTAACATATTTTGTTTTAGTTTCAATTTAATTCAAAGAGATTCACTTTTTCGCATTCAGACCCCTTTTAACAGACACACATGTACTTTGATTGTCTGAACACTAGATGGCGCCTTTGCTCTTCTCTTTAAACTTGGTTGATACAGTTGAATTGTTCAGACAATTACTAATATTAAGTTGTTTTCTAAACATGAAATATGATGTACAGATAAGCCGTTTATTCCAAAAGGTAAATGTGTTTTGAAAATGAACCAATCATCATTACATTTGTTTTTATGATTGTGGTTTTTAAATCTCAAATTGCAGTATTAAACAATAGATTATTAATTCCAATTTACAATTCCTATTTAATAATTCAATAAATATATGCAATTACAAACGCTAAAATTGGATTTCTAATTGTATGATCTAAATGTTACATTTGAAATGGTCTTATTTCTTTTTCAGTGATTCTCCTGGTCATCCAGGTATTCTATGGATAATTACTATGTATTTTTACTGATCTCAATTTGCCCTAATGCCAAAAACATACGGAAACGACCCTTTACCTCGCTGCCTAATTGAAAGTCAGCTTCAGCACTGAGGAAAATAACATGCAATTGCCGATTTTTTACATTGTATTTAATTTGTACCACTGTGTCCTTAAAATCCTAAAACAGCTGGAATAATCTATAACATTGATTCCCAAAGTTGGGGTCGGGGATCAACAAGTATGGGGTCTTTACAGAAATGAACCTAAACAATAAATGTGAGAAAGGTGAACCATATTTAGGTTATAGGTTTCAAAGAAATAAAAGCATCGCTTAAAAACAGACAAACCCAAGCACACTGGTTGTTGATGCTGTTTGCATTGTTATTATAATACCCATTGTTATTTGATTTTGTAGAAATATTTATATACTCCACCAATAGGTTCATGAGTCCATTCTGGTAAAAGAATGAGAACCTCTGATCTAGAAAATCTAGTCAGAAAAAGTATGTACTAAAATACAAAGATTGTAGCAACCCTGCACTACTTTGTCTTGATCGATTACATAAAATCACAAAGACAAACATTACATTGAACCTTGTAGCTGTGAAGGTTTTTGCAATGCACTTTATTTGTTTGCAGAGGTTGGTAATTAGGGTTCCAGACACTAAAGGCTCCCTTTAAAAACAGGGGTTCACTTAGATCGCTATAAGTGGTAACAACATGAATCCTGCAGGCAGGTGTGGTCAATGCTAACATCAGAGATTTAGATTTCTGCTATATGTAAAGTCAAACCTGCAGAGCTGCAACATATTAAACACAGTCTTTGCTGGGGCTAGTTTAGTTTGTAAATATAAGTGTACAAATTACAGGAGCTGCACAACGAATAACATCAATTTCACGAGGGATGTCATGTGTGATTGTACACAATCTCACCGTGACTGTTATATAATAACTGTGTTCTCTCTCCACATAAATCCCATAACAGGTACCAACATGTCATCATCGGGGCCTAAAAAGTCAGAACACTAGCATTAAAAATGACAGCATCGGTAATATGAACAAGACATAAGCTATTGCTAATTTTGTTAGATTTATCAGATAAACATGGAGGACTGACGTTCTTGTTGATACATAAACAACTCAAGACACTTAGCTGCACCTTTAAAAGTATTCAACATTTTTTTTGGTGCATAAAAAAGGAGATGGATTCGCATTTTTCTTGATTTGAGCGTAGCAGTACGAGTACAGCCACTAGAAACAATGTCAGTGTGTGCTGTTTATCAGCAGACTGAAGATGTGAAGGGAGGTTCTGTTCCTGCTCAGGTCACAACAGGCAGTGACACTACTTTCAATAGTTCAATATTCTGTTATCTATTTTTGAACCTTATTTAAGGCACACTATGGGAACACTGAAGATGTTTCATGTCTGTGAAAAAAGTATGAAATACAATCTTTACCAATAGAGGGCGCCAAAGACATTTATCCAAGTGTCAAATCCAACTGAAGAAGTTGAAAACATGAAAGCAAGGCAAAGCTGCATATATCAATTAGGATTTTCCAGATTTCTTTTCTATCCCATATGGGGCTATAGCGTAACTACTGGTTCATAAAGCCCCCTTTTCAAAACACCTTAAAAGTTGCACATAAAAAAATTGCTGGTTATTAAATAACTTCAATATTGCATTTTTTTAAAATAAAAAAGACACATTTTAGAATAACATTTTAAAAGTGTCTAATTTAGAGAATAAAACTAATGTTTGTACATATGGTACAAAATCAAGAAGAAACTGGAAAATACAAAAAAAATATTTTTATACTAGAAAAGTATGTGTTACGTGCTCTTGGTGTTCTGGTTTTAGGTTTTATTTTTTGTTTGTTTTTATCATGTTCTTGTTGTTTTCTAAAGGGTCTTGCTGAGACCGGAGCATTTTTGTGTTCAACATTGCCATTTAAGGTCTTGTCATTTTAGTTCAAGCTTTTGTCGATAGGAAAGTAAGCCACGAAGCGGCTTTGCTCAAGAAGCTGGCTTGAACAAGAGTGCTATATCCAGATGAAAAGTTGAGTGGAAGAAAAACGTGTGATAAACTCTATTGGGTCTCATTATGTTCAAAGACCACACACCCTACTTGTTTTATTGGCCATGGTATCCTTGTTCTCACCTCACCCCAAAGGGAATCTATGGCCTTGTACATACGTAGTTAGGTCTTTATAAAAATGAATATCTCCACCGCATAATTTTTTAAAACAATATTGTACACACGGGATTGTTTTCAGAAAAGTTTACATCCACACAAACCCTCACAAATACACCACTGAGTGTTGTTTTAAACATGCCAGACGCATGTGTAGCACAAAGCTAAAACCTATGTCAGCCAATCAGAATCCTTCAAAACAATGGCAACATTGAAGGGCATTATGCTGATCTGTATGCAGACAAACTAAAAGCTGCCATTTAAACAACCCGGGCTCCTTTAACATCTCAGCAGATGTGATCAAATCCTTGTCACGCATTATTCAATGCAGTAATTCATAAAAATAAAAAAAAAAGCCCAGACCATGTAGTGAGTGAATTTACTGACCAATTCAAGGAAGAAATTTTCAATAGGCTAACATTTCTACATCAAAATCATTCACTTCACTTTCTTAATAAACTTTTGGATTTTTTTTTTTTATTAAAGATTTGTTTTTTTGATTAAATGTTAAATAACACTGTAATGTCTTGGAATTTGCCAGTATTTTTAACTACTGATTGTCAGTTTTGGTAACTTAAGAGATAGAGACGGTTTTGTTTGGGTGTAGAAACTACCAGGCTCTAAACCAATAATAATCCATCATTGTTGATATTGTCTAAATCAAAGCAGTGCTGTGAACAAGGGCTAAGACCTCAACAGGACCTCAATGTTTTTGGCAGCACCACCCTGGAAGTCAGTGTGGCTCTCTCTGCCTGTCAGGCAGTCCAGGAATTTGAACCTTGGACCCCCCTGGTCACAGGGTCACCTCTGGTGACATTTGGCTACTGTCTTCCACAAATGCTCAGATTATATGCTCTGTTTTTCCTTGGTGTTATGCAAAAGTACCGTTATGACCTCAAAGGTTTCCACCAAGTTTAAAACCAGCTGCTTTGTGTGTGTATTTGTTACAGTCTGGATACAAAGAACTGATTTTAGCTTGTTTCTTCCTCCCAGTTGGTAAATGAACCTCCCAAATCTGCAGGACACTCATTCTCTGAGAGGCGCACACACATCCTGTGCAGTGTAAGTGACATTTTTATCTTCAGAGGAAAGGAGGAGGGAGCGCAGAGCAAGATACCCAGCCTAAAAACAGACTCCGGTCAGGTAGCCACACACAGATAAACGTGGAAGTGAGTGTCAGTGTTAACAGCATGAGTCAGACGATACACATCCCTATGGGGCCGGTATCTCTCAATGGGCAGCATTAATGGGACAAACCCATAATCAACGCTGCTTTCTTCGTAGCTAAGTGATTGTCACAGATACAGACTTTTTTTTTGTATCATTCTGGCTTGGACCCGATTATCTTAATATCTGGTGAGACAGAGACATTTTCCGACAAACAGTCACCTTCTGCTATCTTTGTGTGTGTTGTTGTTGAGCAGCTTTCCCAGACTAGTGATAAGTGTCACCTCAGTGGGTGCTTTGACACCTGGGCTGGTGTAATGGTTGGAGAGAAAGGTGGGGCGTGAGAAGTCTGGGGTTCACACCTCCCTGCCGATAGGACAAGATCCTGTAACTAACCCCCTAATACCTGATAGACTACCATAGTACATGTCTGCAGAGCTCTATAGCTATGTTGCCATCCAATTTTCATGTGAATTTTGAGTGAACATTTAAAATGTCGCAAAAAAACATAATACAAAATAGGTTATGGTTTCCATCTACTGGTTTGGAGCCAGTTAGCCAGGCTATAGAAAGCGTCATTTAGTTAGAAGTTGATGTTACGCATGGCTGCAATAGACAGGAAGTGAAGGTTGCAAACTAGCATGGACTACACATCTAAATAAAAAAATAAAAAAAAGGAGAGGTTTTCGGGACTGTGTTGCTATTGGGCAAGTTGTAATTGTTCTCGACAACTAGTATTGGAAATGTTACTTTAAGTCCGGAGACGAAGAGAAAGAAATCCAATTCTTTGTGTTTTATGGGAATATCCAGGAGGACGCTGACAGTGAAAACAGTTGATCAGTCATGTGAGGTAATGTTTCCTTTGTCAGGAGTTTTTCGGCAATTGTGTCTCCATCTCCCATTTTGCGGGTTAACCCTTTTTTGCCAAATCCAAAAACCACGTAAAAACTTTTTTGCAAAATTGAGGAAGTTATACTGAATGTTGCCACTTCCATCAACCTTTTCTAATGCAATATTTCAAAATGCATGGCTAGTGAGAGGCAGGTATCTAGGACTTCACTTCTGCTGCTGGTACTTTAGCTCTTTAAATGTGAATTATATTGCAAGGAATGTTGAAAATTGGTAATTATTAAAAAATATGCAGGTGAAGATTCTCAGTCATCCAGGTCACGATCAATCCAAAAAAAAAAGGTTGAAAAATATAACCACTGGACTTCTGTTTTGAAGCTGAAGACGTTTCGCTCCCATCCAGAAAGCTTTCTCAACATGTTGAATTGAGAAAGCGAAACATCTTCAGCTTCAAAATAGAAGTCCAGTGGTTATATTTTGAAACCTTTTTGCATTGAAAAATATGAATATTTAATTTTTCCAAAAGAAGAAAAAAAATCTTCATCAAATCTACTCAGAAGTACCTGATAGCCTTCTAGCTATTCCACAGAAAGAAAAGTTCATCTGGAGCCCTCTGTGGGTTATGAAACGAAGAATGAGGCAACTTTCCCATGATATTTAGAAATCAGTATGATTACCAATAACATGTTTAATTACATGTGAATGTGTAGATATGTATTTACACTGCAAGGAAAGCTGGCAGAGGGCTATTATTGAAAAGTATGCATATTTAATTTTTCAAATAGAAGAAAAATGCATATCCTTGATTACTAACAACATAGTTTTGGTGTCATTGTTATGAATGAAGCAATGAATCAGTAACTTGTGCCTAAATGCCTTTTTAAAGAGTAATATTTTCAAAGAGCTGTTAACTTAAAGAAGCTGGTTTCTCACCCGAGAGACCTAAACTGTGTTTGGCTTTGCAGAAGTATTCATACCCTTATAAAATGTTCACATTTTGTAGCACTACAATCAAAGGATTTAATGAATATTTGTGTTACACCACATTACACTACAGCATGTTGCTGCAGTTAAAGCTGAAAATCTTTTGAAGCATGACTCTACCAGCTTTGCACGTTTAGAACCCAATTTCTTTTTGTCCATTCTTCTTTGCAAATGAGCTAAAGTTCACTCAGATTTGATGAAGTCTCAGGGAATAATATATTAGGTTTTGCCACAGATTCTTAACTGGACCAATTTAACATATGAAATGGGTTTATCTAAGTCAGGGATTATCAGCTCTAGTTACCAAGAACCGAGGTGTCCTGTATCTTGGGGACTGGAGATGGCCAACCCTGATCTAAACCACTTGATTGTAGCTCGAGATGTTTGTTGTCCTGCTGGAACGTGAATCTGCATCTGAAGATGAAGTCTTTTACGGCCTCTAAAAGCTCCATCCCCACAGCATAATGCTGCCACCACCAGATTTCACCATTGGGTTTGGTGAGGTGAGGTGAAATACAAAAGAGAGTACATGTAAACAACAACACAGATGGTTTTCATTTGTTAGTAGTCATTTGTTGTCAGTAATCATTAATCTTTTTGACACATTTATACACATCATTGCAAGAACCATTTTGTGGCTTACGTCCATTTATTTCTGATGCAGTTAGCTTTTATACATATTTTTCATTCTGGCTTCATGACAAAACAGAAAAGTTGAAGTTGGATCTGATTATGTTTTGTTATCTGGAGTAAAACAGGCTATATGTTAAAAGCCGAAATCTGACAAAGGGAGTAGCAACGTTCTTTTTATTATCACTTTGGGTAGATGAGGAAATTCAGGTTGTTGTTTCTGCACTATACCTGTTTTATTCATTTATTATAATACTTTGTTTGGATTAGGATTAGTATCTTAACGCTAGTCAGTACGACCTTCACTCCTAAAAACTGCACTTAAGTGCTGAAAAAAAATCTATTTTTACAACAAATTTCTGTTTTTCAATGGATAAAACTAATCATAAAAACATAATACATAGCCTGTCTTCTTGCGGTGTAGATGTACAGTGCTGCTATTATTTCTTTTCATGTTATTTATATTCTCACTCAGGGTAAAATGTATTAAAACACAGAAAACAGAGAGGCCTCTGTTCGGGCAGAATGAGTGAAATTAAAATAGAAAACAGTGTGTGTAACACATTGGACAAAGCTTTAGTGTTAAGACTAAAACCCTCAGCAGAAGCAGTCTTATTTACTGAGGTCCTGTTTAGTAATCAGAGCTCCACAATGATGTCTCAGAACAAGCAGGAGAATAAATCAGAGTGAAACTGTTATTGGCTGCACCATGCGGGTTACGGTGAGGGTCTTCATGCTGTCAGTATGTTGTCCCTTTAAACTCGCTCCCTCACACATCCTGTTCCTGTCAGCAGATACACGCTAAAGAGGCTCATTTGTACTATTTAAGGCTTCTTTGTGACTTAAGTCTTCGTCTTTCAGGGCTCTGCATCCTATTTATCATCTGGGTGTGAAAATTGAAACTCCTTCATTAACTTGAGACTTCTCTCCTCTAACTCTCTAATTATCACTTCTGTTGTCAGAACAGGAGAGGTCTGTGTGTCGAGGTGGCAGGAAAACATGAAAACAGAATATATGGGGAGAATGAAAAAGCAGAATGGGTGCATGGATTAGATCATCGTAATGTGAGTAGATGGCCAAAACGGAAACATTTTTAAAGCTGCCAACATGGTGTTGGCTGTGAAAGTTTAAGGCATTAAATTGAAAAGCCACAAAAGAAAGTAAATGCATGCGTTTTGTCAGTCACATGCTAAAGGGAAGTGTCAGTGCCTATCAAAGAGCAGGATGAGCTGACGCGTACCTGCTGAGAAGCTTCCAGCTTTAATACTGAGCTGTTAGGCCTCCATTAACACACAGATATTGTGTGTGTGTGTGTGTGTGTGGGGGGGGGGGTAAATAGTGTCAAATATCTTATCAAACTCCCTCCTGAATAAACCCTCTCTCTATAACACGTCCATCTCTTTATTTTCTAAGATCAAAGCCTTTGCAATAGAAGATTTGCAGCTGGAGCTGTGATTTATGTGCAGGAAGACGCCACCGCTGCTGTGACAAACTCAGAAATGTCAGTTTGTAACAGATGGTGTCCCAATTGGTTCCTCCAATGACTTAAATGGAAAAATAATGCTTTATGACTGGAATGTTGTGTGGCTTCTTTCCCTGAGATGCATATTTTTTTTTCTTTTAAACACTAAAGTACTATTTTTCAACAGCTGTACAATTATTATTAGAAAAGATCAGGATGCAAAATTGTTGACTTTACGAAGCAGGAGATCACCAAAACCCTAAAGTAGTAGACGATAGGAGACCGCCGAACTAGGGTTAGGCTGCATAAAATCCCTGAATCTTAGACAAGGTTGGCAACTTTCTGCAGAGCCAACCGCTACAGACATCCAAACTTCATGTGGCCGTTCTGATTAGCTCAAGAACGGCGTGTAGAGAGCTTCATGGACTGGGTCTCCATGGCTCAGTAGCTACTATAATGACTAATACAGGTGAACCCGATATTCAGCCGGACATAGAGTTACGTTTCTTTAAAAGGCTCATTATGATGGATGAATAGTGGCGGGTCATGCAGGCAAGCAGAACCAGACTTGAATAGATGAGTTATGGCAGATGATGCAGGCAGGCAGCGATGAGCAGGAGACCAGAGGATGAAGGTCATGACAGAACAGAACATGTGAGGTGGGGAAACCACCAGAACGGGCTAAACAAGCAGCTGGGACCTACGGGGGAACCAGGCAGACCTCTGCAGCATGCAGACACAGGCAACTTTTAACTGAAGAGTCCAGCTGGCTGAGCACACAGGAACTGGTAGAGGAAGGGCACATGACACTGGACGAGACAAGACGGGACGAGAAGAGACGTTCTGGCAGGGAAGAGTTGGCTGACGCAGGTATAAGTAGACCAGTGAACAGGTGACCAGAGTTGACTGTAATTACTGGCAGCAGGTGGAGTTGATGTGGGCTAATTGACAGATGCTGAGCTGATTGGATAGTGGCTGGTGGTTGAGAGGTGACAGGCTGATAGGAAAAAGTAAAATAAACATGTCCAAAGCAAAACAAACAAAACCCTAAATCATGACAGCTGCATCCAGGCCTTACGTGAACAGGTGCAATGCAGAGGCGTCTGAGGCAGTGGTGTAAAGCTGGCTGCCACTGGACTAACGGCGTAAATGAGGTCTCTCTTTTTGTCAATCCAGTGCATAAATCCTATAATACATATGTAGTTATGTATTATGTAGATTATGTAGTTTGCTGCAGTGAGGATTATAGTGGGGAGGGGGGTTAAAGGAGTCGGGCATAGCCCCTTAGTACCTGTTGAAAAGAAACTTGTAGTGCATCAGCACACTGATACATTTTGGACTATTTTGATGTTCCAACATGACATGTGCACAAAGCAAGGTTTATAAAAACATGGATGAGCAAGTATAGGTGTGAGAGAAATAGACTATCCAATTTAGAGTCCTGACCTCAGCCGGATAGAACACCTTTTAACAAATTAGAGCGGAAACTGAGAGCCAGGCCTTCTTGTCAAACATCAATGTCCAACTGGACAAATGCTCTCTAGAAGAATACAAAATATTTCCATAGACATAGTGTAGTCCTAAAGATTGTGGAAAGCCTTCTCACAAGAGTTGAGTCAAACCATCAGAGGGCTGTCCACCCTTTGTATTAAGAATAGGAAGTCATTGACGTTGATATGTCTGAATCCACTGTTACATACGGTACATTAACCACCCCCAGGTTCATAAAATTGTAAATGGACTGAGTTTATATAGCTGCTTTAACCCTGTCGCACACATTCATACACCAATAAATAGATGGGTAGGCAAGTTGGATTTAAGTGCCTAACCACTTTGCTACTGCAAGAAAAGACTTATTTGTTTTAGGGCCTTTAAAACATCTTTACTAGAGGTACTAAAACATTTGTCTGCATCTATAAATGTGCCTGGAAGAAGCAAGGAATGTGTCCTGAGTTAGCAGATCTGGGTGCATCTTTTGTTTCATCTGTATGGGTCCACACCTGGACAGAGCGCTGTCCTCTGGTGAATGGAGTGGTTGGAGCAGCTTGTTGTTGGCTGCAAACACTGTGTTCAACTTTGGAATAAAAATTCAATGGCAAAAAAAACCAAAAACATGATCAAATCAAAGTCGATTTTTCTGAAGGGATCACAGAGCAAGGAGATGAGTGGGTCTCCATTGAGCTCGATGACTTCCCAGTTATCCCGCCCTTTGACCGTGACCTTCTGATCTCCACCTCCCCAACCTTCCAGCCTGTTGATCTAGGCCTCATGCATGTGACCCATCTGCACTTCAGAGGAAGTTCTAACCGACAGTCATCTGTGAAGGGTTAAAGCGTTACTGAGAGATAGAAATGGATGACACAGCAAGCCAGGAGAGGAGAGTGAAGGGAAGGAAAAGAGAAAACCCAAGTGAAAGTGTCATATTTTCTCCATTAACAATTTAATGTCAGAAGGAAGTGGAGGAGGGTTGGAAGTTTCCAGCATTGAAGGTGACAGCTTGAGAATGAAACCGGTGATCCAATTCAGAGGAGAATCCACAGCAGAACCAGATCCACACCGACAGCAGCTGCTGAGGTTATTTTTTTATTTTTTACTATCCATACATGAAAATGTTCTCATTCAGTCAGCATTTTAACAACTGAAGTTGTGTTCATGGACATCAACATCCAAAAACATGTGGCTAAAACGTAATTACGGCGTTACAGCTCAAACTTAATACATCTTGCCAAGTTGACCATTTAGATTTCAGGGCCTTTTTTTCCCAAATCTGGAACAAATATGGGAAATACACACTGACAGATGCTGCGGATGGCAGCCTTGAGAGCAAAATCCAAAGACACTTGTTAAAAGGAGTTTTATAGAGTGCATGCATTGAGAATGTAGGAAGATGTTTTTGTTAAACATAACTAGCTAAGAACACTGCTGTCAGTAATTCTGTGTTTGCAGGATGTTTTTGATGATTTAGCTGTGTTGCACAATATTACACCACCCCCACCACCCATACACAGAGATACATTGTCTCCATCATGTCTGTTCTGAATTTTTTTTTCTGCTGCTCCAAGATAGCCTTTCAACTGCTCAGGACAGAGCCAAGAAACAAAAACCAGAAGCATTATAATCATGCCTGTGGGACATGGTATTATCTTTACTCGCTGAGACTGTTTAGATGCTGCGGATGCCAGCAGGAACAGTGTGTGTTTACCTTTCAACTATCCTCCAGTGGTCATATAGGGATAACTGCAGGGTATTAGAATATTAATATTATTTTCAGATAGGGTTATAACTTCAAAATAGACACTTAATGAAGCTGGAAATAACAAGACAAGTGTGTGAAACATGAAAGGTTCATGAAATATGAGATTTGTGGTTTATGTGTGGTAGTAAAATTAAGTGGTCATTCAATAATTATGAATAATGAAGACAATATTAAATCGGCAAAGCCTTAGTCATGGAGTTCCACATGGTCGTCTGCTTGAACCAGCAGATTTTTAACATTCGGGTTATAAATTTAAACAGATGTGAGGATTTCTTTTTTCTTATGGTCCTGAGGCCCTTAGTAACACACTGTCCAGCCATTTAATTACTCCGGTTAACATTCGAATCAAGCACTACTGTGGAGAATGTTTAACCTCTCTATATTGGCATTGAATAATCATCAATTCATCGGTTGCAGTTGGTCCCAAATGCTGCAGAAGGTTTGTTGTCAGGTATCTGAAGGCATGATTATGTTGTTAGCTGATTTTCTGTGGCTGTCTGTTTAATTTGGTGGGGATTTTAAAATGATTGTATTTGTAATTAAGGTTTTAACTGCTTTGTTTAATTCGGATTTAAACAAATTAACTTACATAGGCATAAAATGAAGGGAGGACATGGAGCAGGAAACTGGAGCAGAGAAACAAACCGGCGGTAGCACAGTGGAGGAACCAGCAAATGGGAGGAGACAAACCAGGCCATTTATATACAGGGGAGAGTGGGGAGAGAAGGCACGGAGAACAGATGTAAGGGATAGGGAGAATAAGAGCAACAGGAGGGGCCTACAAGGAGGAAACAATCAAGAAACTAATCAACAATGAATTAACTAGCAAAATCCACTAACCAATCCACAAACATAAAAACTAAAATATAAACAGGCCCTTAATAAGCTATAGAAAGCATGGTCTAGGAAAGGACTAGTAAAAATACATACACAAAAGAAAAACAGAACACAAACCCCTGGAGACCATGACATATACCTATATGTCATGGTCTCCAGGTGTTTGTTTTTTGATTGTGAGGTTTTTTTTAGACTAAAGCTTTGCTTATGCTTTATGCATCTGCGAGGTCTGTCTGGCACTGCATGGACAAATTAAGTTATTTCAGCAACCCCTCCTCTCCACACGGCCTCTGTTTTCTGCACTGTGAACCTAAATCATTTTCTAACCATGCGGAAAAATATAGTGGTTGAGTAGAACTTCTACTGACCATCATTATAAAACCATAGACTCATTGTTACATTTTCCTCTATAAATCTACCATTGGATCATTCCCTTCTTATTTATACTTGTACATATCAATTAGACAGTCCAGCCAGAGACTTTGCTCTCAGGACTTTACTTATTTCAGCCCTCTGTTATTACAATCAGAACATGGAAAAAAAAACTTTTTTCTTATTCTGCCCCATCAACTTGGACCAGTTTAGTAAAATCTAAAACTGTTCACATTAATTTCTCTGGTACAGTTTAACATTATTTTAAGAAGAAATTATTTTTAGAGAAATCTTGCTGTAAAACCTGATGTTGTTCTTAAGGCTATTTAATTTTACTCAAATGTTTTAATTATTCGTATTGTTACTGTATTGGTGATTTTCCTGTTGTTATCTTTAAACAGATCTCTCATAAATTAAATCTCAATGACACAATCCGTATAAATAAAGGTGAAATAAAAGTGTTGTATTACCTAAGCTACCGAGGTAGATGTAGCAAAATAAAGCCATAACAGAGTAACTTGTAATAGTAATAGTAATATCATCTTTATTGTCATTGAAACATACAATACAACATTGTGCAAACAGTAAATCAAACCAGGTAAATATAAAACATGCTTGGTTGGCATTAAACCTAGATTATGGTTTGAGCACACACAAAAAACACAATTTGAGATGAGCCTCAGCATGTCAAACAACCAGGACATGCCAATAGATACCACACTGGAGTTTTGAGGGAAACCCTGAATATTTTCTATCAGACAGACACACGTTGTTACACTAAAATCTTTTCATGATTTAACATCAACTCACGCAAATTGGCTTTGAAATCTTTGGAAGTCTGACCATGCCAAAACTCCGGAACCACATTCTCCCGTGGTTACAACTGAATGCATTAAACATTATTCGACATCGCTTATTAATGTTGTGTGTTTGTCACGCTTGTACTTTAAAGAGGACTTAAGCCCGGACAGCTGGTAGGAAAGAGGCAGCTGAAGGAAACAGACCACTTTAATGAAACCAAACCCAAACAAACACAAAGAGCTGCAAGCAAGTAAATTCAAGATTAAATCCAAAACATGCTGGAAACAGAAAAAAAGAAAGGATAAAAGATGTGGGTAGATTGGACAAGAAGTTAAGAAGAAATAAGATCTGGCAGAGAACAAATCAGGGGCAAATCTGACAAATACATTTATAAACAAGAGAAAATGAAGGAAAACCGCTAAAACAAAAATATAAATCATAAAAATCATAAAACATAAAAAAGAAAGTTGAAACAAAACCGCAACAGCACTAACTGATCAAGCAGACCCAGGGGGCCCAACTCCAGTCCTTAAAAGCTACTCTCGTGCTACTTTTTTGTAATATATTATTTTTTGTGGAACCAGTGGCCCTTTTTATTGAAAGTAGGCTGACAGGAAAAGGGGACTGAGAGAGGGGGAAGACATGCAGCAAAGTACTGCAGGCTGTAGTTAAACCTGGGTCAGCTATGTCAAGGACTGAGGCTCTGTACATGGACCACACATGCTACCACTGCACCACATGTACAGGAGAAGGGATACATCTAAAAGTTGCAGCATTGTAATTCTTGAGAGCAATTATTTTCCATATGCCTTGTTTAGAGGGACTGGGTTGCTTCCAGTTACAAAGAATACCACTGTTTAAAAAAAGTTAGAGGGTTCAAACCACCAAAATCTTCCATTGTACTATGCTTTTAAGTCTTTTCTAATGAGGTGTCAGAGAAAGTGTGTGTTTTTCTCTGCTCACCCTCCCTAGGGCACAGAGCTGGACTCTTTCTCCCCCTAAAGGGCCTACTGAACCCCAGGGTACAGTACTTGGGCCAGTTCTCTTTACTATAGAGAGATGACATGTTTCATGATTTGGCGCTATATAAATAAAATTGAATTGAATTGAATTGAATTATATATATATGCTTCAGATTGGTAAAATTGTCAGACAGCATGAGATTATTTTCCACTGTTATGCTGATGATACACATTTATCGATAAATCCTGATGAATCCAATCAATTACTTCAACTACAGTCATGTTTTGACATCAAAAACTGGATGACCTAAAAATTTCTGCTTTTAAATTCTGACAAGACAGAAGTTGTCATGTTTGGACCAGAGTCCTTAAAAATAAACTTCTTAATCAATCACTTAATCTGGATGGCATTAAATTGGCCTCTGGTAATAAAGTAAAAAAAAAAAAATTGGTGTTATTTTTGACCAGGACAAATCCCATATTAAACAGGTTTCTAGAGTTTCTTTTTTTCACCTCAGGAATATTGCCAAAATTAGAAATCTTCTGTCCAGGAATGACACTGAAAAACTAGTCCATGCATTTGTTACTTCAAGGCTGGACTATTGTAATTTTTTTACAATCAGGATGTCAACAAAATGCAGTTGTTGACATCCTGATTGTAAATAAAAAATTAATTGAATTGAATGTTGGGTGGTTATTAATAGTTTTTTTGCATTCCTATGACAACATGATTAGTAAAGTGATCTTAGTGTGTAGGTTATTTGGTCGCCAAATTTTGCAGAGATACTGTATGTGCAACAATGTTTTATTTTTTGCTTTAGTGCTATGGTTTGCTAATGACATGTTCTTTAATATTTGGGCTTTTTTTTGTGACCCTACTTGCAAACTGAATTCTTGCGGTATTTGTGCGTTCACAAACACACGAGAATCCATCTTGTACCGCTCTGGCTTCAACCGTTTGTGACCAAACCAAAAAACAATTGGGGCCAATTACATTACAGTATTATGGTTTAAGGCGGGGCATACCAGCTGTGACAAAAGCAAGAACTGCTGAGCCCACAGCCGAGCCAAAATAAACATGGCATCGCAGGAGGATGCACACATAACTGCTACTATCACATCTGTTTTGTCAGAATCCATAATTTCATCTTTGAAAGAAGAGATGCAAGAAGTGCCTTGACTAGTTTAACATGTTTAGGTTTCTCATGGTGCCTGCGTCTTTATTCCAGTTCTCCTGCTGTGTGCAGCCTGCTCCACTCTAGGTATTCGCCTGCATCTGGTTTTGTTTAATTGTTTTATTTTTTTTAAATAAACCTTTAAAGCACAACACCATGTTGTGGTTTGAATACCGGATTCTCCGAGTTACTGAGTATTACAAAATAGCATTAACTATGTCGCCATATGCTTAACAGCCACTACCTAGTTCTATAACAGAGTCCCACCAGGTGAAGGAGTGTTTATTTTATTGCATATGTGTCCGACGCATATGTGACCCGCTGGGCCCGACGTCCGGGCCCAGCGGGTCCCGGGCCGGGCGGAGGTCGCTTCGGGGACGCCCGCTCCCCTCACTCCACTGGCGGGGACGGAGAGGAGGGGAGGGCGCCCCCTCGTAGCTCTGCTTGAACAGCAGGATGGTGATTCGTTGCGTTCGCCTGTCTGCTAAGCTCAAAACAACCGCGCCTGGCTTGACGGAGAAACCAGGAGAACAGCTGAGCATCTTTACGACAGTGCACTTTTACTTTCGCCCTCTGGGGGGAGCCTCGCTGGAAAATCAACCCCGGTTGCATAGTATACCTTTAAGTTGATATCATATGGGCAGATTTTTTCTACCTTTAAAATAAGAATTGCAACTTCCAGTTTAAACCTTAAAGTTGACATCAGGCCCAATATGGCACTGTTTAGTTCAGATTGGTTGAAAGGTTTTAAAGTGTTTTTAACGTTACTAAGGCCTTTTCTAACAACTACATGCTGCCTTGGTGTAACAAAAGCCCAATTCCAGCAAGTCTCCATCCTGGATAGGGTGGTTTATTATTCTGTTCTGTCCCCGTTTCTGAGAGAGTTATTTTCTGCTGAAAAAGTGAAATGTACCAGAAATTGACTTTACGATAAAAGAAACATTTGTAAACTTTAATAGTTTTTGTGATTACCTTCACTGACAGAAGTTCTGTGATGAGAGGCTGGAAATTGAAGTCCTCGTTGTCCCATATCTGCTTGTTGCTGACCTCCACACGGCCTCGCCACCTCAAGTTAATGGCTGCCACCATCTTACACGCTACAGTCACTGCTGCATACAGTACGCCTCATACAGCTCCTCCGCCAAGAAATTTCACAAAGATTTCAGCATGCTTTTCTGGCTAATAATAAAACAATAAATTCACAAGCTAACCTTTAGCTTTAACGTAGCATCACCAGATTTTTGTGGCAGATCAGAAAGACAAGATCCATGGTATAAAGTTAACTGTTTTTTTTTAGTCTGGAAAATACACACTAGGTTTCAGATAGAGTTATTAATTGATAACAAAACAGTATCCACTATGGAGCTCTGGTTTAAAGGACCTATGTCACACAAAATCATATTTTATTTAGCTTTTAACCATGTTATGATGCTATTCTTTCATCAAAAGCAAGCCTAAAGTAGTATTTTGCTTGATTCATGCATGTCAGTAATCCTTGTGAATTCTACTCTTTGAGCGGCAGCCCCTCCCTGTCCTGGAAAACTAGTAGCCATGAACAGGTCTATGTAGAGCGGCCATTACCCGCCCCTCGAGGAAGTACTTACCTTGACCACGCCGCCCCCACCCGGTAAACAACACGCCCAATGAGTGGTGATGTGAGGCAGCGCGCGATCATTTCTGCTCAAAGCTTAGACGAAGTGGCTCTTTTAGTACCTAGTCTGCCCAACGACAGCCACTGCTCTGTTTTAAAACCATGCCGGACCGTATCAAGGGCGAACCCCTAAGTTCAACAGATTTTAGTGTTTTGCAAGTAGTGTGTCCATTAAAAGGAACACTTAATTACAGGTGATATTGCTTTTTGTGGCTGTAAATATAATGCCCAAACACTCAACTGCAAGTTTATCAATTTATTTCCTTCTTATTGAGTAACTGTTAAATTCAGAGCACCCTTTGACAATAAAAGTTACATCACTGTTTTGGATGAGAAAATATCCAGAGATTTAGAGTTAGTGCTGTTCACAAAAGATTAGTTTTATTATAATCATAAAAATATATGTATGTTAATATATACATTTTATCATTATACTAAAACTAATCTGTTATCAGTTTTGTACTTAGGTAAATAGATACGCCATCATATTCTGCTAAATGAAGTGGTCCTTACCAAGTGCTACACGCATGGTTTGTGTATTACTTTGTAAAGATATGTTGTTAACAAAATCAAGCAAAAACTTTCACATTACCCCCCCAAAATTTGAGATCTTATTGTTAAAAGAGTAAAGAAATGAATAAATGCATTTTTGTCCAGATGCTTTGCGTTCATCAGTAAGGACCGGTTTAACGGGCATGGCCTGGAGCGCTGGGGAATCAAAGAGCATAATGAAATGAAAAAGCATGTTTGAGAATAGATAAAGCTGACAATTGTAGGATAAGTAGCAGTATTAGTAGAAACCATATGTGAAAATGCCATACAGGCCTAAAAACAAGCAGTGCTGTGAATAACTATTGTTAAACAGGCTATTTTTGCCCTTTTTAGTGGCTGTTTACATTAATGTTTGCACACACAGATGCCACAATGTCAACTCACTGGAACGCCAATTCAGATGTACAGTTATATCTCCAAATATCAAAGTCATCGTTGCCCTGCAGGAAAACAGGGGGCCTGCCACTGTTTTCAGCCGGTTCACATTAAAACTTTTTTTTTTCTTCTTTACCAACAAACCAGAAATTTAAAGAATATTGAAAATCAGTCTGAGTTACGTGATCAGCTGAACCAACGCGCTTTCTTCCTTCCTGACTGAGCATGGTGCATTTAGATAGGAGATAGGGAGATGAGATGGCAAACGCATTAAGACACGCGCACACACACACACACACACACACACACACACACACACACACACACACACACACACACACACACACACACACACACACACACACTCACACACACACACACACAGGCACAGATACAAAAGAAGTGGGGGTCCCAGGAGAGGTGTCCCGGAGGAGATGGGGCTGACATATGGCCAGCAGACCACTGCACTGGGTGGGGCAGAGTGTGTGTGTGAGGGTGGGGCCGCTGAATGGTCTGATGAGGGTACAGATGAATAGATCAGTGGTTAGAGACAGTTGAAACTCAATATTCATTTTTACTGTTACACCACTGCTGCGTGTGTGTGTGTGTGTGTGTGTGTGTGTGTCCAGGCACGCAGGAAGGCCACTTTTCAGGAGGGGTGGGGGTGGGGGTGGGCTGAGGGTAAGTACAGAGCTTGTGCTCTACCTAAAAACTAAAACACTTCCTATGCAGAGTTTTACAACTTCCACAAACACCACCAGCAAATGATTCATTAATACAGGAACTTTTATTATAGCTGCAATTATTCGCCATGCCTGACCAAAAACTATTATCGGATTAAATTGTTGACACCAATAAAGGAAATCAATAAAGGAATCATATCAATTAATTGAATAATGAAGCGATAGAAGATTTAAAGATGTTCATTTTCTGGCTTCCTGCCACGGCTAGCTGTGCTAAACTTGTGCTCTATGTAAAGGTTGTACCCTGAGGTCTAAATTTGAATAATGTTTATTGTCGTCATAATTACAGTGACATTTAAAGCTGCTTTCCCTTAGGATATAAATAACACAAAACAGAAGGAATAAATATTTGAATACATAAACAAACTCCATATAAAATAAGGTTACCTTGAGACAGCTAGTAGTTAAGCAACATAATGCGTTTCAAGTCTGACAAACAATTCGACTCACTTGAGTCCAAGTATGTCTTGTTTTGCTGTTGGCAGTCGCTTATAACTGAGCACAACAAAAAGCAAATATCATTGATTTTCTGACCTACTTTTCCAGATGATGACATCTGATTTATGAGATAAATATAGCACAGTGTAGCGTTAGTTTTTATCATGTAAACCAGAATAACAAGAAGAGAGTGGGTTTCTGCTGTTATCTTTACATCATTCCTCCTCTGCAGCAGTGCAACATCTAAGAAGAGTCTGCTTTTCAAAACCGAATGTTGGATGTTGTTCTCTACAACTCAAGCTAGTATAAAGTGTGTTTACTACAGTTAAGCTCAAAATCATGCTTACATCAGGCACATTTAGGCTGAGTGTAAAGTTTCAGCGTGACCAACGTTTCACTTCCCGAAGCAATGATAAAGTTCTGAAGCTGGAGTCCCAATTTGAATCTGATTGAGGATCTGTGGAGGCGACTGCAGATTAGGGTGATGGCAATAGAGCCTTTTGACCTCAAAGTATCAAAGGTCACCATCAAAGGTAAAAGTTCAAAACACCTGCGCAAACACGCCGCTCAGCAATCAGAAGCACAGGGCTTGATGGCAATAAAGAATTTCCCTCTGCTTTTTGAGAAGGGTATGAATGGTTTTACACCAGCCACTTTTGCCTAACATGCAAAAAACTGATACGTTGTTATTTTTACTAAATTGGCACTTCTGTAACATTGTTTGAATAGGTTTTTAGAAATGTGTGTCACATTGCCTATCAGAGACATTTTTTTTTTGGTTTAATGAAACCAATTCTAAATCCAAATCTACCAGGGGTGTAAATAATTTAGCGTTTAACTAAATACTCCAGGCACCACTTCCAGCTGCTAAGAGTGTTTGTGTCAAAGTGAACAAAGCCTCTGAAGTGAGGGCTAGTAATGTCTCTTTATAGTTTTGGTAAATTTGTATCTGTCTTTTTTGGTGAAAAGTTTTTGCCAGGTGGACATTTTCGGTTTTTCTATATTTAGCTTAGTTTTACCATAAGGAAATGTGGTGACATAATTTTCTTTAATGTCATTGCAATTCCAATTAAATTTGTCCTCTGCATTTATTAACCCATACCTTAGGGTCTTACCCAGGGACCAATAGTGGGGGTCTGTGGGAGTCGAACCAGGAACCTTGCAGTCTCTGCAGGACGTAGGTGCCCTGCTCTAACAACTAGGCCACCTTTCCTCCAACGTGACTCCTATATAAAGCAATACTCAGACATAGTAGTTGTGGTTTTTCCTAGGGTCATAATCTATAATATTTTAGTCAACCGTCATATACAGAGTAACAGTCAATGGGATAACGAGTTAAGTTACAAATGAGCTTCAAACATTTTATGGCAATTTACATCTATAATTCACAAAAAAAACTTAACTACAACAAAATGAAACACATACTCCAAGGTTTACTTAAACAAATGGGTCCTAAATGGTCTGTTCACACGTATGAATTGGAAACAGGAAGAGAGAAAAATGGCAATGCCTTAGTTCCAATGGGAGGAATGGACCCAGTATTATAATTACTGGATTAAAGGACTAATGTCTCAGCAGGATCTGGAAAAACTAATCCATGCGTTTAATTTTAGTAGAATTGATTACTGCAACGGTGTTTTCACAGGTCTGCCTAAAAAGTGGATCAGACAGCTGCAGCTGATCCAGAACGCTGCTGCCCGTGTCCTCACCAAGACTAAGAACGTAGAGCACATCACCCCAGTTCTAAAGTCCTTACACTGGCTCCCTGTATCTCAGAGAATAGACTTTAAAATACTTCTGTTAGTCTATAAATCCCTAAATGGCTTAGCACCTAAATACATCACAGACTTGTTATCAGTGTATCAACCCTCCAGACCACTCAGGTCCTCTGGCTCCAGCCTACTCTGCATACCTAGAACACGAACCAAACACGGAGAAGCAGCATTTAGTTTCTATGCTCCACTTATCTGGAACAAACTTCCAGAAAACTGTAAAAGTGCTGAAAGCCTGAGTTCCTTTAAATCGAGATTAAAAACACATTTGTTTAAAATTGCCTTTGAATGTTCAAGTTAAACTGTTTTAAAATTACTTTTTTTTTCCTACATTCTATCCCTACTTGCTTTTATTCCTATATTTTAATCATGTAAAGCACTTTGCATTGTCTCTGTACTGAATTGTGCTATATAAATAAATTTGCCTTGCCTTACTGTTGACATACTCTAAACACACACACACACACACACACACACACAAGTTGGTATCTACATCACTGTGAGGACCTTCCATTGACTTCCATTCATTTTCTATTGCTTTCTATGCCCTAACCCTGAACCTAACCCCAAACCTAAGGTCACAGGAACATACCTAAACCTAACCTAAACTCAATTCACACCTTAGCCCTAAACCTTAGCCATAGCATTAACCCAATTTGCATTGTGGGGACCTTGCAAAATGTCCTCATAATGCCAATTCTCCACACAACGTTGGTTTACTGTCACGCGCACACACACAACTATGCACACAGGCTTTATTGCTGCTCTATGTATAAGGCAATAAATGAAAGTTATGTAGTGGCAAATGTTGACACAAGGTATATATGAAAATCTTAAGTTTCAAATGTAAAGTGGCCTTTTCTCCCTCTTTACATCGCATTTTTCAGTACAGCCCTCTGATTACTTGGTGCTTCCTTTTCCTCCTGGTTTATACGAGCTTCAGCTGGGCATTGGGCACAGCTTCCTCAACTACAGTAAAGACAAATCTGTGTGAATAAGGAGAGCAAAGGAGAACTGGATAAAGCAGGAGCAGGTCGTCTTGGAAGGTCAGCATCCTTTCATCAACATGTGGGAATTCCTCCACTCTGCCAGCCAATTCCTAAACATAAACACATACAAACACGGCGAGAAACAGAGAGCGAGTGGGGAGGCAGGGGTAGTTTGATGGGCTGTTTGACTGAATGGCCTATAGTCATGGTTACAGCAGCACTCCATCAGTCCATTCAAGGAACAGATGGCCGATGTGCAACAGGAGGCGTAGGTTTCAATGAGCACACATGCACACACACTGACTTGAATTCACACGAGGAGACACACACAAACCGACGGTCTCCCCCCACACACACATGCGTGGATGTGCCCCCGCTCAGAGGGAGGGTATTGAACAACCAGCAGCATATGTTCCACTAGTCAGAGAGCATTCATTCACAGTCAGACGAGGGTGGTGGTTGGGCTGGATGGGGGTGGTGGTGGCTGTGGGGAGATGGCGAGGTAGCCGAGAGAGTGAGGACGAGGGATAGATGGAGAGACATAAAGATAAAAAGTGTGGTGGGGAATGAAAGAAGGAAAAGGAACGAGGGCATACTGCTGGTATCAAAGGCACAGACTGATGTTGACATGGAGAGTGGGGGCACAAGAACCTCTCCAGAAACTACACTTCACAAACTCTTTGACAGTTAAATACCTTTGTTTCGGATAAATGGGGCTAAACATCCTCCCGTTTGTTTTCTACACTGATTTATCCTGGACTGAATGCAACATCGGCGTCAGCTTTGCTGCCCGAAAGATAATAGGCGCTGCATTCAAATCCTCCATACTTTCTGCATGACGTTTGCCAGTTGTCCCTGTGGATGCCTGGGTTCTCTCTACTGTCCGTGTCTGAATTACCCTGTGATGTAGAATAGAATAGAATAGAAAAGACCTTTATTGTCCCTAAGTGGGGAAATTCACATGTGCCCACAGCAAAGTGAAACATAAATGGAAGTATATGCAGATACATGGCATGGAAAGAGGATGGATGGATGGATGGATGGATGGATGGATGGATGGATGGATGGATGGATGGATGGAGACACTCACTGGTGTCCACTTACTATTTAGGAATCAACATCCACATCATTAGACAGTGGAAGAAGGCTGGAGTGTCACAGAGAAAACCTGCACATACTAGATGAAAACATTCAAAGATGCACCTCTGCAGTGTTCAAAAAGTCAAGAACAATACAAAATAGCAGACAATTAAGAAAACAACAAAACAGAAAATAGGATTTCATGATATTGAAAAGGAAAAGACAAGGACAGTATTTGGTGTTTGAGACTGGACACATCCCATAACCTGGACAAGAGGTCGTTGTTATGAATCAAGAATCCTTATCGTCATTATTTAATCGTAATGAAACTTTGGCGAGACACCATCTCAGAATTCACACAGAGTTACACTTAACACACAGACACAAGACAAAAACAATTGAACCGCTTAATCCCTCATGGGGTCGTGGGGGTTGCTGGTGCCTATCTCCAGCGTTCACTGGGTGAGAGGCGGGGTACACCCTGGACAGGTTGCCAGTCTGTCACAGGGCAACACAGAGAGACAAACAACCATTCACACCTAAGGACAATTTGGAGAAGCCAATTAACCTAACGGTCATGTTTTTGGACTGTGGGAGGAAGCTGGAGTACCTGGAGAGAACCCACACATGCACAGGGAGAACATGCAAACTCCATGCAGAAAGACCCAGGGGTGTACTTGAACCCAGGACCTTCTTGCTGCAAGGCAACAGCGCTACTCACTGCACCACTGTGCAGCCCTATAGATAAAACATATAGATAAAATTTAAATCATATTGATTGATATCGATAGTTATCAACAAATTCAAAACACACACACACATACTGTATATACATACATATATATCTATCTCTATATATACATACACACATATACACATATACACATATATATATATATACATATATAGAGCCCTGGCCATTTTATGCTCTTGCTTAGCGACCTATTTGTAAATAAGGATCACCCTTTATTCAACCAACCTTTTACCAAAACTGCAAGTTTTTAAAAAAGAACATGCGCCCGCTGAACTTTTTGATGGGGGCGGAGCTTGGTTCCTGGATCTGTGTTTGTGATTGGTTGGGAGGATTTACGTCAGGATGTAATGGCTGTAATACTAATAGGCTGGAATGCAAAGGGTAGTAAAACTGTTATTCTATTGAACTTTTTATTGACCCTTTTTTTCTATCATCGACATTCGTCTATCGATCGATATATATTGTTATTGAATTATCGTCCACCCCTAGTTGAATGCATCGACAACACTTTGTGAGGTGCTAAAAGCGTCCAAATAATCCTAAGCATCTGTTGAGGTTTTAAATGTTCGAGTCAAAATGACAGATGGCAGTCACTTTACAGAACGATGTAAAATACGGTGCAGCTGCATGAATGAAGCGTGCTATTAAAAGTTATGTGTTGGCCACAAATAAGAAATAAAGATATGTTATGGAAACAATATGAAAGACTTTACATTAACTGACGTTAGACTGAACATTGTGGTTTATGTGATGACAAATAGTTTTTTGTACAAACACAATATTTGTCCCCGGCTATCAGGCTTGTTTGTACTGGTTCTTTGTGTTCGGGGGATCATGCAGTCTTCAGTTTTCACCTTTCATTGTTATTCATTTAATTCATAGATTCCATTTTGTATCTTTTCCTTGTTTCCGTAAACACACAGTAAAGACTACATCCGTTTCCTTGTTATAATTTATTGTTGAAACAAACAAAATGTTTTTATAATTTTTTAGTATGTAAGTAATATGTTATGCCTAAAACAGATCAAAATGTCAGAGTTGAGCCTACACAATCATCTTCAGACACTGATGGGCTTCCCTGGAGCAGAGTGGTGACAAGAAAGTGATTCAGCCAAGCTTCATCATCTGATATTTCTTTATTCTCCCCTTGTTTCTCCTTTCTTTAATCCCTTCAAATCGTCGCCCCAGTCAGCGTGTCTGTGTGTGTCCATTTCCACTGACCACATGCTATTAGGCCAGCAGCCTGCAGTGTGTTTGAACTGGGTGCTGCCTCACGCACACAGCAGCCCTCTGTGTGTTGGCCTCAGTTAAAGAAAGCAGTTTGTATTTATAGACATTTGCAAATACACGCGGGTTATATTTGCTCACCACGGCTCTGTGTATTTCTGGATGCCCTGTGTCCCTTTTGTGAGTGCCTTTTTTGAAATCGACAACAACAAAATAACAGGCATTTCTGCCCCCGGGATTCTTCTGTGTGAGCGCAGCTCGAGTGCACAGACGCTTTTGGACAAGCCAGCATTTCAGGATGAAGTTATCAAACGAATTTTGAGGCTAAGACTACAAGACGTTGCTGGATGATCACATTGAAATAACAGAGGACCGCCAAATTAAGCTATTTATTAGGCCAGTTACTATGAACATTGACGTTTTTTTTTAAGAGGTTTTAATTGTAAACGGTGACTGTGGAATAGAGGAAATAAAATCCTGGAGTTGTTTGCAGGAGCAACAAGTTTTTTTGTGGTACAGTTGGATGCTTTTGGCATATCTCCTCTTAGTTCCAGTACTTTGCACCATTACGTGCACATTTTTATTTCCGTCTACGACGACAACTTTATGATGGTCTTTCAAATAAAGTTGCTGGAGGAAGGTCCTTCCTCTGTGACCACCATCACAGAAGAAGGAAGTCTGAGCCAGTCTCAGGGAGGAGGCCTCTGGAGAAGGTTTTCCTGGAGGGGCCACGCCTGGACCTTCCCCACACACGCAGGAAACTGATCAGACTTTCGACTGGTTTCCTCTGGTTGAGGCCAGAATCCCTTTTCCTCTCGTCTTCAAGCTTCACCTCCTCGCTGCGTTCCTCCTTGCTTTCACCTCTGGGTTCTCCATCACACATCAACCTTCGCTCCTCACCTCTCTCACTCTTTGAACTCACCCGTATTCCTCATCTTCCATCCTTCTCCTCCTATTCACCACAGAAATCTTCCTTCCTGCTGTTGTTATTATCTAGAATGCGTGCCGCGTGCCCCACCCAGGTGCCTCCTCCTCACACATACGCCCACACCCACTGGACTCACCGCACGTACAAACCCCACAACACCCACACGCTCTGTTGATTCTTCTGCTGCCACTGGCCCGAGAACAAAGACGGGGAGTGAATTGCGCGGTTACATCCCATTAAAAAAGGTTTTATGAGTAAATCAGTCACTTGCTGTGGAGGTTCAGATTCCTGCGCCGCGTCCCATTATAACTCAAGTAAACACAGTAAAAACACAGACTTTTTACGGTTTCATCAAAACCCTGCTTGATATTTGAAAAATGTAAGCTCCTCTCACAAATCACCTGTGAAGCTTGGCCTCCTTTGTCTTTGTAGTCTTTAAATGTCATACAGATTACATGGGGTTTAAAATGCCTCCCAATAATATTTATACATACTTTTCAACATTTTGTCACACTACAACCACAAACGCCATAGATCTTATTGACATTTGTTATACAAGGCAAATTGCCCAAATGAGAGGTTGAAGGAAAGGTACACATGGTTTTTTTATAAAGACAAAACTGAGGTGCATTTGTATACAGAAGTAGCTTTAACTGCAATTATATCTAGAGGACTTTTTGGGTAGGTCTCTACCATCCCAACACATCTAGAGTCTGAAAATGTTCTTCTTTCCAAAATCCTTCAAGCTCAGACAGATTGAATGGAGGCCGTCTGTCAACTCGTTTGTTAATTTGAGGCTGGGCTTTGACTGGGCCATTCTAGCACATGAATGTGCTTTGCTCAAAACCAGCGGTCTTCAACCCTGGTCCTCAGGACCCACTGACCTGCATGTTTTAGATGCGTCTCTGCTCCAGCACACCTGAGTGGAGGGATGCATTACCTCCTCAGCTGCCATCAAAGGCTGCAGAGGCCTGTTAATCCCCCATTTATGTAAGTCAGGTGTGTGGAGGCAGGGAAACACCTAAAACAGCAGGACAGTGGGTCCTGAGGACCAGGGTTGAAGACCTCTGCTGTAAACCATGCAATGGCAGCTCTGGCTGTATGTTAACGAGTCATCCTGGTGGGAGGCAGACCTCTGTCTCTATCCAAAGGCTTTTGCAGCCTGTACCAGGGTTCCTTTCAGGATTACACTGCATTTAAGTTAATTCATCTTTCCATAGACTTCGTCCTTCTTACTCGTCCCTGCAAAAGAAAAGCATCCTTCACAGCATGATGTTGACGCCACCCTGTTCCCCCGCGGGGATGGTGTGTTCAGGGTGATGTGCAGTGTTGCCTTTCCATCACATATAGTGTTCTGCCTGTAGGGACAAAAGTTCACATTGGGCCTTATCCGACCAGAACATATTCATCATGTTGGCTGGGACTTTTTTTCAACAGTGGCTTTCTTCTCGACAAAGGACAGGGCACTACGTTGTGTTGGTCGATCGCATAAAACACATTAAGGTTCATGGTTCCTAATGTGTCAAAATGTGACAAAATAAAGACGTATGAACATGTTTCTAAGTCTCTACGCCTGAAGCTGGGAATGTAAATGCAAACAGGTCTAATGACGCACCTTCATGCTGGTGAACACACACTGACACGTCAATGTGAACTACAGAACAAGACAGTCGCACAAAGAAACGTTTCATCAATGTTACGAACGGAACTGAACGGGTGGACTCAGTATTCAGGCTAACAAGCAGAGATTTCAGGTTCAGATGTTTAATTGCTCTCAGACAAGCAAGACAGGAATAAGCAGGCTCAATTGTCAAAATGGCAGTCCAAAAACCGGTACACAAAAAGCAGTCCAAAACAGGCAGAGGTACAGACAGGGATAAAGCAAGCTCGGATAATCCTGGGACAGAATCAAGTCGGTAAAACGGTAAATCAGTCAGACAGGGCAGGAAAAACAGGTTCGGGGATCAGGCTGGCTCAGAATCAAAAAACACTCGGGTTTGCATCTACAGGTCAGTCAGAAAAGAAACGCTGGAACAAAACTCACCAAGTGGCTCGAAAGACTGACAGGACAAGTGGCAGGAAACAGGACAGAACTGAACTAGACAAAATACTGAACTAAAGTAACATACAAACTAATCCAAGACAGGAAAGCTAACTTTAACCAAAATAATAACATAAACCAGAACAGAACATTACAATCAATTCATCTGATATGAGAAAATGTTTGCTACATCCTTTCATTTCCTGTCTAACTTCAACAAAAATTAAATGCTAAATTTAAATGAAAAATTAAATGCTAAAATATAAATGGGTAGCATCTTAAGGCAAACTGAAAAACAAAAAAAGCTTCTAAAGTTTACTTAAAGCTAAAAGTTTATGTATTGTTCATTCATGACAACATCCCTCCTTCCTGGAAGGTTGTTTAAAGTCTGGAGTTGGTACAGATACTAACGAATGTTATAAAAGAATAATAACAGAATGACTGCTAAACTACTCAAAGGAAACACATCTTAACAAACAACAACACGATGCATAATAGCAGAGAGGCAGGGGAAAAAATTCAGAAATGAGGCGAGGGAAGACGTTGGGTATTCAGGGTCTCCAGCTGGGTGGGAAGTCACATCATAACAGAATAAGCAGAAGAAAGGCACAAGAAAACAAAAGGAGTGGCTTCAGAAACATATCCAGATACACCAGGTTCAGACAACAAAACCTCCTTACAGTTGGCTCTTTGATGACAAAAAGAGGACCTACTGAGTATTATGGTTAAAGTCTTGCTTCTGGTTGCTCACAGAAACCATCTCCTTTTTCAATTTCAAGGAAACAAACTTTTTTTCATCGAGAAATTATACCTGACCATTTTGTGTGTGCAGCCGCCTAATTCTGGTCTTTAAATGAACTATGTATAAAAACTGACTTTTAAGACTTGTCCATCAGTTAATAATTTTAATAAGAAAATCTTAATCTGCTTTATCACTAATGAGCTGAAAAAATTACAAATCCTCAACGGTTTCCTGCTAAACTATAAACCTGGTTATGATTTGCTTCTGATCCTATTTAAATCGCTGTGTCTTTTTTGAGACACAATCACTCACGCTAACCGCCCTCCAACAGATCACCGGTTTATAGGGTCTTTTTTTCTCATTTCTTAAACACAGAAACTTTGGCGTGGCACCATTTTTGGAGATGGCTTATTTTTTACAAACTGCAGCACATTTATTTTTGCTAAAGATGTACTTCCTCAAGATTATTACGGTTTTGTCAGACACTCCGTGCCTCAGCCTCTGTAAAGCCAAACCACGGTGCTCTATTGCCGTTCGTCGCCACCATCACTCAACAGTTTGACCTCAGTCCATTTGTTAAGTAAATCACTCTCACATTTCTTCTCTAATCTGCTTACAGCCACATGCACAAACACAGACAAACATGCTCACACAGAGCAATGAAAAAGCACTTCAGCTGGAAGACTTTCCCTGCATCCACTGTGCAGGGATGCCATCATTCAGCCTTAATATTCACAGCCTTGAACCTTTTTCCAGTTTTGACAAGTTGCAACAACAACTTCAGTCTGTTTTTGGGGAGATTTTAAGTGATACATCAACTTAAAGTGCCACTTAACTGACAAGTAGAAGGAAATAGTATATATTTAAAATTCATTACAATTAAAAGAGTGGCCTTTATATTCAGACCCCCTGAGTAAACGCTTTGTAGAGCCATCTATTGCTGTAATCACAGCTTTGCACATCTAGAGACTGAAAGCTTTGCCCGTTGTTCTTTGCTAAATAACCCACTCTCAGTCAAACTTCTTTTTTACTTCATCTTGTTAGATTTTGCATCCTCAGAAATAAAAGTTTTGCTGATATAAAGTTTTGGCTGCAGGATTTGTTTTAAACGAACTGTGGCCCGTTACCATTGTGCCTCCTGTTCAAACTCCATTTCTCTTCCTGCTACATCCTTTAGACAAACATCCCCAACGGATCGTCCACTAATCAGTTTGTTCAGAGGAATTTGATCCACTCTTCCTTTTCATCACGTCTTTATCTTCTTTGTTTCTCAAGTCCTTCTCTTTAAGCTTTAGATCCTCTCTCTTCAAGCTTGAGTTAGATTCAGGGGGCAGGAGGGTGTCGCCATCTGAGAGGAGAGGAAAGGAGATAAGAGAAGACACCAGTTAAGAAAAAGGAAAATCTGTTTTAATTTTTGAGCTACACAGGTCCTACCTGGGAGCCAGTTGGTATCTCCTCCTGTTGTGATACAGCCGACCTCTGAACTGGTTCCGGGTTCCGGGTTGTCCCTCATAGGAGTTGGTAGGACATGAAACGAAGCTCTGACCTCCTCCTCCGTGTCCTCCTCTCCAGTGCTCTGTCCCTGGGTTTTCATAGTCGCTTTGTTCCCTCCAGACCTCCTCTCTTTGTCCATGTTGAAGACCTCTTTTTGTCTCTCCTCTCCAACCCTGATCAACTCTTGGAGGGAAACCTGAGGGTGAGAGAAAATCAGCCAATGAAAACAAAGAAAGGAGGACACCGGACATTTAATGCTTAAAACTGAGGGCTTGCTTTCTGTATTTACACTGAGACTAACCTGCACGTAAACAGATTAGGTGACTGCATTTTATTTAGAGGTATAAGAGCACAGATGCAAATGCACGCCACATTTTTCATATTTTAATTTGTGAAAAAGATAGTTAGGAACAACGCATCCTTGTCCTTTCACTTCTTAATCACTCAATACTTTCTGTTGTAGATAAGTAATGACATTTACTCTTCAGCTGGTTTACTGGGAGGATAAAAACTCTGAGCATATTTAGTTTGTCTTTAAAGCTACTCAGGAATGAAGAAAAGGGCTGTAAGATGTTTTTCAATTACAAACGACGGAAAAAATAAAAAACACCCAAGTCCAAGTTTAGACTTTATCAAAAGAGACATGCGGTCTTCTAAACTAAATCAGACCACAATATAAAGTCTGAGTGTTAAATGAGTAAAAAAAAAAAAGCACAGCTACAGATGCCAAGTGGTAGTGAAAGGCATGTAAGGCCACAACCACACAGGGTTTCTTTTGCTGCCTCTTTTTTCCTGGTGAAAAACCTGTAAAAGGAAATTTGATCCATGAAGGTGAAAATGATCGGTTTCAGGTGACAGATTAGAGGAAGATCACTGCTCTGGTGTCACACTATTCTGCTAAATTAGTCTGGATAAAGGGCTGCTTTCCTTTTCCTTTTTGGACTGAGAGTAAGGCGAAAGGACGAGGGAGAGCAGCTATTCTGGCCTCGCTGCTGGAGCGTGATTGCGAGGGGCAGACAGGCAGAGGAGATATTTGCTGAGGAGACTAAACATCAGGCCTGATTCCAAACAAAAACCAAACCGGGCTTCTCAATGAAACCACATAGCGCCACCACTACTCTCACACACACACACTTCATCTCCCCACAGTTCTGTAGTAATGATTGGTGTCTGTGTCCAACAGAAATGAAACTCTGAGACATAAGGAGTGTCTGTCGTTCATCTATGAAACCAGAAACATCCTCGTGAGACCCACAGGGGTTGACTTGGGCACAAAGCGGACAGTCTGGTGCAAATCTGAGAGCCAGCGCCAACACGGCACACAAAGAAAAAGGTTGGAAACGCTTTGCTTTTATGCTGCAGCTGGATCGCGGCGCTTAAAATCTGCTCGCTGTTAAAGACGGCGGCCAGTCACACGACCCGAAGGTGACCAGGTGCCTCAGGAGGAATTACTGATTATTAAATATACAAGGTGTTGGAGTTTGTGCATACGCAAAAGAGAAGAAAAACAGAAAACTAAAGGGACAAAGAGCAAAAGTGTGAAAGCGAGGGGAGCCGTTGAGGGGCAGGGGAGCATGAAGAGGGGTGAGACAGAAGTGAGGAGTCTGTAATCAGTTTGTCTTGTTGTGTGTCTTAAAATAGAGCTCTCCCAGCCTATAAACAGAAACCTGCTATTACTGCCGCACTGACAAAGCAAGCCTCCACCAAACGGTGCACATTAGTGTGTGTGTGTCTGCTCACAAATAGCAGTATGCATTACAACCACAGTACACATGGACCTTGTTAGAGCACGGCCCTCTGGGTAATGTGGTTCTGTTAGGGGACCTGGAGAACTACAACTATAGATGAGCTGTCAGATTTGTTTTCTGCTCTTCAGTAAAAAAGCTATATAAATTAAAAAAAGTAATGCACATAAAATTAAAGTATGAACCAACCCCTTGAATTTAGACTTTTTCCTCTCTAAAGAGACTGTTTTCCTGCCCATGTTATGCGAGCATAATGAACTGCTAGTCTCGATAACATGCAGTACGTTTCTGAAAATGATTACAATAGTCTCTCATAACATTGATGTTTTTCTGAGACTCCAGGCCATTGTATTGTTTATATATCAAACCTCCTGCAGCTACATTAGACTTTATAATGAGATAAAATAACAGATAATGAAGGCGCTGCATGGAAATGTGTCTCCAAGTAAAAGAGAGGAGACAGAAAAAGGGGCCACAGATCTGTCGAGATACAGCCGTGAACTGAAGACGGAAACGCGCCTCGGATCCATCCGGGACTTTCCTCCCATGTCCTGCGGGCTGATTCCCTGGGGGTTTGCCTCATGAAAAAAAAACTTTTCATTTTAATCTGCATATTTCAGCCTTTCTCGCTCTGCATTAAAATTACCTTAAGATCATGGAACTCAAAAATTAAACAAACAATCTAGCTTTTAATTTCCTTAATATCTGCAGAGAAAGGAGCTCCAGCTCCAGTCTAACTTCCATTCAACTTCCAACACGTTTTTATACAGTTAATTACAAGTCTTGCTAAGAATTATTAACTGGGCATGCTTGTTTTGTTGTTGTTGTTGTTGTTGATTCTTTTGGTTTATTGTTTGTTTAAAACCCTAATAATGAGTTTATGTTTTTTATTTCAATAAATATCAGAACAAATTTAAATAATAAACTTAGAAACTCAAAGGGAAGCTTAGGAATTCATCTGTAGACTATTTTTGAGTTGCTGCATGATGCTAACAGTATTCACAGCACTTGTTCTGTGCAATATTTTAGCTTGTTTATCCTTTTGCAATAGAAAGTTACTAAACGAGAAACAGACAGAAAAACCAGGAAGAGAAGAGGGGTTTGACGACGACATTGAGGTTTTCTGGCATGCATCCTACCCACAGGATCCTAAAAACAGCAGAACATTTCTTAATTCGGTTCAAAACATTTTTTTCTTCCTTGCTGACCCTCGAGGAGGGTTTAGAGATCAAACGTCTTTTCCAAAATGTTCAGGCTTAAATGGCAGCATAATTACACAACGCAAAAAGCAGCAGACAACAAACATCCACAGCAAGGATGAAGAGCAGAAAAGAAAAAAGAAAAATGAAAAGTGTTTCTTTACTCTAAAGAGAAGTCAATTAAATTGATTTAAATCTGCAGAAGTTACATTCAGAACTTCCAATATTTCTATTTTCAATTAATCGGGTCAGATTTGTAGATTTAAGCAAACATTTTCATTCGTTTTACTTTTCTGTTCTTAAAATGTTCTTCTACAAGACAAAAACAGGCACAGACAATACATTTTTATAATGCCTTTTATAGAAAAACAAAAAGAAAAACAATATTTTTACACAACATACAAGAGCATCTCAATGATTTAAAATATAATCAAAAAGTTTATTTTAAATTTATAGTAGTAAATTAATGTAATACGATAAATACATATATATCACTTTGATCATTATAGCCTAGACCTAATAACCCAAAGTTTTGTTTCTCATGAAAGTTTTTATTTTGCATAAGACCAATAAAATGTATTTTAAATAGAGACATTTTATATTATGGCCTTTTTATGTTCTAAGAACATAAAAAGACTGGAGAAGACCGACTTGACAGCCTTTAACAAGGAGCTTCATAGAGTTGGGTATACAAGCATATAAAAGTTAAATAGAAATGAAAAGGTGTGCAAACTTCTGTACCAGAGACAACATCAGAAGCATTTTACCTGGACTAAGGAGGTCAAGGACTGGACTGTTGTGTGTTGTGGTCTAAAGTCCTTTTTCCAGATTAAAGTAAATTTTGCATGTTATTTAGCCATTTAATAATCAAAGTCTGTAGGAAGATGGAGGGTCACACAAGTACGCTGACGTTAACTCCTCCACACTCCCACAGGCTGATCGCCTCCATGCTGCACTGACGCAGTAAGTCACGCAAAAGGACCCTCATCCAAGTACTGAGTGCATATATTGTAAAGAACATTAACATACTCTTTAGTAGGTAGACATTTCTGTTTTAAAAATAATTTGTTATTGGTCTTATGTAATCTAAATTGTTTCTAAGAAACAGGATTTGGGATTTTCATTAGCTGTAAGCCATGTGCAGAAAAACAGAGATAAATGGTTGTAATTTATCATTCTGTGTGTAATAAATGTATGATATTTGAGTTTCACTTTTTGAAATGATGAGGTTTTTGATGACACACTAGTTTACTGATTAAACATAAAAGCATTGCCAACAATAACTCAGCAATTCTCTTCTACATAAAACACAACATCTAGAATTAGTTTGTCTCTTGGTTTAGAAACAAACAAAAACCTCATTACAGACCAAGGCTCTGTTTTAAGATAAGAAATTAATTTATTGTCCCATACTGGGGAAATTCGAGAAAGTATTGCTTGCCATGACTTGGGAGGAAATGCCTTAACCCCTGGGCCAACAGGGCCAATACAACATGTACTCCATTAATACTGTTAGTGCTGCAGGTCGTGTACATCAACAGGTAATAACAGGTAATAATTAACCAGTCTGAAGTCTCACCTGAGTGTGTGCCCCTGTATCTCGCTCCAGGTGGGGGTTGAAGGTTTCTCTGCGTTCCTCTGGGTCTGGACTGTAGGACTCGGCCTCTCTTCTTGCAGGTTTCTACAAGTTTCTCTTTCAGCTGAACGAACTGAGAAAGGCAGGACATCTGGAAAGAAATGCAGATTTATTAAAGGCTTTAAAGCTACACGTAATTGAACATAACTAGAAATCTAAAACCTCACAGCTCATACACACTGCAAAAACAGAACCAAAAATAAGATGAAATTTTCTTGAAATTAGTATTTGTACTTTATTTGAGTAGGTAAATAAGATAATCTGCCATTGGAATATGATTTTTGCCCTTAAAATAGGAAGAACTTACCTCCATCAACTTATTTCAAGAGCATTATATCTAATTATCTTATTTTAGGGGTAAAATTACTCTTTCTATTGGCAGATAAGCTTATTTACCTGCTCAAATCAAGGACAAATATACTCATTTCAAGAAAATGTTACTTATTTTTAGTTCTGTTTTTGCAGTGCACTGCTAAACGGCAAGGAAAAACTGATGTTTAAACACAGAGGAAATCCCTTTTTCCTCTCCGTACTAAGTCTTGACTGAATCCAGCTCGTTTTCTCACATCACTGTCGAGCAGCTCAGATTTCTCCACGCTGCTGTGTGCCAGCAGGTACTTGGAGTGGAACAGCCGTCCGTCGAAGCTGTGCCAAGGCATCAGAGCAGCACTGGGCAGCGGGCAGCCGCTGGCATTGTTGGCCCCCAGCAGGTGGCTCAGTCCTCGGACGTAGAGAGATCCCAGCTGCACCGCTCGACTAGAAAGCAAAGGCAGCTGAGAACAGAGAAAGGTCTCTGGTTTTAATCTGGGGATGGCTGTACACCGCAACATTTCTCTTTACTATTTGCTTTACTAACAGATGCAAGAGTTACGAAGCACAGAAATAGGAAACAGAACATTAGTGATCAAAGTCATGCTTGCATGCTCTGCATTCAAGACATTCTGTTTTGAAGTAATTTCTTTATTCCGCATCAATAAATGGGGCTTGTTTGGCTTCCAAAGAGCGCAAACTGTTAAAGGTTGGATGCCTTTTTTAATAGCTAAAACTTTAGGACAAGAGGTTTTACACATAAGCTGGGGAAAAAAGCAACTTTGGGACTTCAGGGAGGATGATGTAACAGACACCGCAGAACATTAAGAAACCCTGTTTCGCAAAATCACAAAACTGCAGCCACTAAAGTGGGAACAGCTCAGCTATCGGAGCCAAATATTGCTGAATGCAATGGAATAACTGCAGAAACAATCAATGTTCCCTGAACACGTTGAATAATGAACAACATGCTGCCGAGACTACAAGAAGTAAACAATGGGTAATCTTCTCTGGCAATTTATCCTTCACGCCTTTTTTTGTGTTCAGAGGAAAATGAATGAATAAGAGACCACCTAAGAAGCCTTTGAACCTGATTATATAACCCAAACTGTGTAGAAAGAAGGCGGTTTTCTGGTTGTGTGGTCAGGTATTTAGTGTTTCTCTTCATATGGCATTATCACTTCGTGGCTGAGTTAGTTTTGAGCATTTGTCAGTTTGTTTATCAGCGGAGCGCTGGTGGCGGAGTTAAGGTTCAGAGAGCCTGAATCAGCCCCCATCTCTAACTTTTAAAGGAATAGTTAATGCTTGTTTTTTTGCGCGAGGAGAACCTATAAGTAGTCAGTATCTTACATGCAGTATAAAACATGCTAACAGTTTCTCAAAGCACAGTAAATTTCTACTATCTAAACAATGTCTAAACTCTTCCAGAACCTTAGCCAAACGACACACCACTGTAAGTACATTATTTTTCCAAAAGAATTTGCTTGTCTGTTGTCACACACACAAACTTGAGCGACATCCTAATCATACTGTATTTGAAATAACATGGGCTTCATCCACTATTTGCAGCTAGAACAGCCATTGTGATAAGACTGTCCACCGGGTATAGGAGTGTGTTTATTGCCATTTTTGACTTTTAACAGGAGCCCATTTATGAGGTCAGACAGTGATGCTGGATGAGAAGGCCTGGCTCACGGTCTCTGCTCTAATTCATGCCAAATGTTTACCATAAGTTTGAGGTCAGTACTATGTGAAGGCCAGTCCAGGTCATCCACACCAAACTCCCTCATCCATCTATTTATGGACCTTGCTTTGTTTGCTGGTGCCCAGCCATGTTCTCACAATGTAAGGAGGCTGAAAGCGTCTTGGTATTCTTAAGCTTTAAGGGCCAGATCTTCAACTTATGGCACAAAGGACAGTTTCTCCTCCGTAAATGTACCTTTACGGGCTCTGATCGAAAAACACTTATGTTTATTAAATTATTACGGGCCTACATTGTGAGGAGGTGTCTGGGGTAAATTCAGCTGTTTAGAGATGACCATCACTGTAAGTCTGACGGTACGGCTCCTTTCCAGACTAAACTCTGTCAGAGGGGGGTCGGGGAGAAGCTGACGACCCCCCTGATTGAAATAACGAAATTTAACTTTCGTTATTTTAATTTTTGAGATACTTTAAAACGCACTAATATATAACCAATATTCCTAATTATCATCAATGTTATTTTTTTTATATTTATGACCGTTATTACATCTAACTCTATAGCTTAAAACTTCATCTTTCTTTTACGAGCACTCCCAAACTGCTGGCAGCACACGCAATTTACTCATTTAAATGGGGCGGACCGAATTTGTTTTGCACATCTTATGTAAAGGACCGAACCCAATTTCCAAACAACAGCCTCACATCATAATTCGCTCTGCACCAAACTTCATACACAACCACTTTTTTTAAAAAAAAAAAAGAGAACTTTGACTAAGATAATCCATCATTTTAAGATTTTGAGCAAGAAACTGCTGCACACAAATTTAACCAATTAAAACTTGAAACCCACGAGTTTGCAGCAGAGCAGCTGTGAGGATAATGCATGTTTGGAGGCTTAACGTTGTAGATTTTCCTAAATGAACCTTGCATCATTTAGAGATTATTTAACAAATCAAAATCTGATTGGCCTTTTTTTGTATTATGTCTGATGATTAAACTTAGATTTACTTCTACTATCATAAATTGACAGTTGACCCGCCTCTAGTCACATGACCTGCTGTAGATAGACTGTGTCGAGTCGCGCTCCCCCAATATTCTCTCTATTAACATATAGAAGCACAAAATACACAACTGCATGTAAAGCAATATTATTACATAGATTTGCTTGTGTTTTAAATTGGAAATACTTTTACTTTGGAGGTTTAACTCACAATAGTGTACGCACCAGAAATTTGTTCCCTTTGCTAAGTTCAACTATTTAGATTTAGCTGTGATTTTAATACATAAAAACCTGCAGAAACAACTCCCTAATGTTTGCAACACTAATCTGCAGTAGGCAGCGTCAATAGCAAACCTTTTTGGCGTTACTCTGACACATAAAGCAGCCCATTACATCCAACTCAAACCACCCACTTCACTGTTACTTTACTCTGTTAACCGTCAGATAACAGGGACAACTCTGTCCATTTATCTGTCTACCTATTTCCTGAAGAGCTGGGATTACCAGGCAAAGATAAGTGGTCAGATAAAACAAGACAGTCCAAGTCCTTGGGAGAAGCTGAATATATTTTAATCTTGTGCAGAAATACCATCATGATGGTATTTTGAATAGTATGGTCAATTAGTTAAAGAGAAAAAGTAATAAAAGAGTTTCAGGGTCCTTGGTAAAGCTGAGTGATTCAATACTAAATCTTTACAACTGCTAACACTATAGTAGCTTGGGGAATGGGCCAAAGAGAACAGGAGCCACTGAAGGGTAGTTTTCTATCATTTCATGTGAGTCAAAGTCAAATTCTTCCTTTTAAATTGAACAAAAAGATTGTGTTAGGTATTTATACCAACTGCATTTTCCATGAAGTTTGACTATACTATATCTCTATTCTCTCACCAGGTGAACATGTGATGCTATACTTTATTTTGCACACAGACACTGTTGCACATATCTTACAGTAAAAAAACTCAACACATGTTTAAAGACGAGTAACCGTTATCTACCGTCTCTTATCTAAACATAACATTGTTTGATCAAAGTCACGTATGTTTTTCAGGACCCTTAAATAAAGTCCAGTGCAACAAATCGCATTCAGAAGTCCCCTAAGCAATAAATACAAGAAATCTGTGTGGGAGAGCATGAATATATTAGATATGCAAAGTATAATAATATATGTATATAATAATAAGAGCATCATGGAGACCAAAGAACCCAACAGCTCAGGGATGAAGTTGTGGAGATGTTTAAAGCAGTGTTAGGTTATACATTATTCTAAGCTTTGAACATCTGACAGAGCTCTGCGAACCTGCCTGCAACATTGTTGTCCAGCTAAATTGACAATCCAGGCATTAAAAGAAGAAAAGAAGTCTGGAGGGTCACAGTTACGGAGGAGGAATCTGTGAATAGACTGCAACAGGTTTTCCTACAGAATTGCCCCCCCCCCCCCCCGCCCCGTCTTCCCAGCAACTCTCCCCAGCTTCCCTATCCCTGCTGAAGAAAAGCATCCTCACATCGTGATACTGTCACCACCGTGTTTTATCGTCGGTGTTGCGCGTTTGGTGAAGTGTTTGTGTCCCACAATACACAGCATTTTGTATGTATGTGGAGAAAAATTCATTCAATCCGGTCTCGTCTGACAAGAGCATCTTCTTCCATGTTTGTGCTGTGTCTCCTATGTGGCTGGTGCAAAACTGCAAACTTTTTATGGCTTCTCTTAGGCCAGTTTTTTTTTCCCTCGGATGAACTTTAGGTTACTTTAAAAAAAAAATGCTCCATAACTCACCTGTCAGTTTTAGTGAACAGCCGTGTTGTTAAGCATATTATGATTATGTAACTCTAACCCTAAATGAAAATATGCAATGAATACCTCTGCAAGGCACTGTAAATGGGTGATGCTTCGAAAAGTTCTTATTCTCCAAACCTATGACATTTGGACAGCTGTCGACTATATTTTAGACACCGACTGCTCATAAGTACTCCACACAACCTGTCTTAAATGAAAAAAAAAAAAAACACTGTAGAAACAAAAGATGTAACAGGAGGAGACAATAAAGACTAAGTGCTGAAAACAAGCAGACGGTAAGGACAGTGGTCAGTAACAGCAGGCAGATGTTCTCCCTGCGTGTGTGTCTGCTCTCACCTGTCCTCTGGCAAACAGCCCTGATAACAGTGATTACATGTACACACACACACACACACACACACACACACACAGCCCTGCCTGCCACCTGCTTCCAGTCAAACACAGCTTCATCTTTGGAAAACAATGGATCACTGAACTGAGACACAAAGGGCCCACAGGGGCACACAAACACACTGACACTAACACGGAGAGGAGAGAAAAAAGAGACGGGGAGAAACATGAAGTGAAACAGAAAAAGGGAGAAAGTGGTCAGATGCTTAGAGTAAGAGAACATGAGAACACACAAAGGCCAGAGACAAAGAGTGAAATGTGCCTGAGTGTGTCTGTGTGTGTCCAGTGGGGTTGAGTGTGTGTGGCGTAAATAGCTCCATGTGGTGAGCGTCAGCCAGGACAGGCAGCCGACTGTCGCCAGCGTACCCTCCCTGTCACACACACCAAAATCAGAGTCCCATGGGGAGGAATGCTGCAACGGAAACCTACCTACGCTGAAAATCTACCTCTTTCCAACACACACACACACACACACACACACACACACACACACACACACACACACACAGTGTGACAGCTAAAAACACGCTCCTTTAACAAATCACCAATTTGTTATAAAACTGTCTTTTGTGCGGCGCTGTCAGATTGCATTGTGGTTTATTTAATTTAAACATCAGTGAAAGTTAAAGCCCCTCTTCAACCCCTGCATCTCCTCCTGACCGTCGCGTTCAAATCAACACCCAGCCCTAATTATTGAGTGGAGAACAGACGAGGCAAAAAGTACAAATTACTTGACATGAGTATGATAATTAAGCTGTAAAAATAAATTGGGCAACAAAAAAAAAAGGGAGGGGGAAGGGAGGAAACGCAGCGGCTGTTTTCCCAGAGAGTGAAAACGTAAAGCTGACTTGCTTTCTGCAGGAAACTGTCGTCTCTCACCCGTTAAATGAACTGAGCTCCCTGAACTCTCTACACAATCAAAGTTATAGTTCAGGGAGTTTAAACTGGGTTCTGAGTTAGTTTTTTTTTTAATTAATATCTACTTTTACTCAATTAGATTATGAAAAAGCTACAACCAATTTTTACTGTCCTTGAAGGAAAGATGCTGCACTAATTCCCACCAGGAGAGTCCAGGGACTTGTTTCCATTTTCACACCTTATTTAGCCCGGTTCACTTCCACACTTCACTTGTAAAAGTGGACCAAACAACCTGGCAAATCCTTTAATATTTAATAAAAAGATTAACTTATCTCTAATTTCCCTTTGAGTTGTAGATTTTTGAAAGGAGAGTTTCCTCTTGTAAGAATTCAGTTTAATTTTTTTACAATGTTCATCCTGGAAAGGAAAATGTATTTGTGGAGAGATGCAAATGCATCTGAATGGAAAATGGGGAATTTTCTTGTCCTAGGAAGGATGCTCTAAATATCTCAAATGTTCATTTTAAAGAAATATTGATTATGATTATGGTTGTGGAGTAAAAAAACACTCTTTGGGTGAGAAATATTAAATTGACCCGCCATAATAAGGCAGAGACGTCACAGCCTGTTGCTCTCTATATATAGGCCGAATATAAAAGACGAACAGGGAGAGAGTCAGACGTGCTACTGTAGTTTTCAGATCTCATATATGTCCGTAAATCATACTTAAAAAGTGACTTAATTTAATCTCTTTGGTTCTCTTCTCTCTTTGGTTGCAGGCAAACCACACCAGGGTCTACTTCCAAGCAAACTCAGACCTACGTTTTCAGGCGGACCAGAGGTCACTAATAACTTCAGCACCAGAGTTCGGATGAGCTTTCACACTTGTCCAAACCGAACGGACTGTCCACCAGGAACAACTCTAGGCCACTAAAAGTGTAGCTCTAGTGTGAAAGGGTTCATAGATTACAAAACAAGATAATTATCCTTCCTATAGGGTTTGTCTATACAGGATTAAAAAGGTACCACAAAGAAAACATCTCATGTGTCGAATTATCAAGCCATCATATAAAAAAGTCATCAGGGTAAGAAGTGAGGTAGGTGAAGTGTTGCACCCATCATGCCTAGCGCCTACTGTACCAGCCTGCGGGGCAGTCCTATGATCTGGGGTTGCTGCAGTTGGTCAAGTCCAGGTTCAGCAACAGTATGAGCTCAGAGAATGAGGTAGGCTGACTACCTGATTATACTGAATAACCAGGTTATTCCATTAAATGGATTTGTTCTTCCCTGATGGCACGGGCATATTCCAAGACAACAATGCCAGGATTCATCAGGCTCGAATTGTGAACGAGTGGTTCAGGGACAAGGATTGGCCACCACAGAGTCCAGACCTTAACCCCATTGAGAATCTTTGGGATGTGCTGGAGAAGGCTTTGCTCAGCGGGCAGACTCTAGCATCATCAATGCGAGATCTTGGTGAGAAATGAATGCAACATTATCGAAACAATGCCACAGAGAAAGCTAAAGGCGGTCCAACGAAATGTTAGTGTTTGTGATGACGACTTTTTTCTGGCCAGGCAGTGTAGTTTATGTAAACTTCTGGTTTCAACTGTAGGTATAAAACCTTACAACTATGTTGCAGATTTTGTAATACTGATAAAACAGGTCAAATTTAGGTTTATACTAAACACTGCATGAAAAGTGTGATTTTCGTCACTATGCGGCACTGTAGATTGTCGTGGAAGTTCAGGTTAACGGCTGTTCACGGTAATTTGCAGGCAACACCGAAAACTGCCGTGAATTGTCAGAAATTGACGTGGGCCTTGCTTGGCGTGGTCCCCCCATGACCCCCCCTCCTCCTAATTCTAGGGGAGGCTTTAACATGTAAATGAAAATGCTGTGAGCTATACAAATGCAAATCAGGGTTGCAGGGGGAGTTTACCCATGTCTCGCATTCAACTCCTCTTCAACTCCTCTTGGACGCGATCTACAACTTTCAGCCAGTCCGCAGACTGACGAGAAGAAACTGCTGATTGCTATCAGTGGACTGTCTCATATGAGTCAGTCGGTACTGAAGAAATGCCAAGAGCGTGGAAATGTTCAAGTCAGAAGTTTTGGTTGGGTCATTCAGGTTAAAGTAAATGAAATGGGGTTTAATGAACTAAAAATAAGTCCCACTTTAATGGAGAGGTATAGTGAGGATTTAACTATATACAGATGCATCTAAACTAACTGATAAAAGAATGGGTGTTGCTTATGTCATTCCAAAATTAAACATTAAAGTTGGAAAAAGAATGAGTGATGATTTAGCAGTTTACACAGCGGAATTGATTGCTGTGTGGCTAGCTTTGCTTTGGGTGGAGGACAATAGCTTCAGATTCCAGCTCAGCTTTAATCAGTATTAAAACATTTCAGTCAAAATCAAGGCAAGACATTGTGTATGATATACTGCAAGCTGCAAATAATCTAATAAAGTCAGGAATTAATATAACTCTGGTATTGTACCAGCTCATATAGGAGTAATAGGAAACGAGTTAGCAGATAAAAGTGCTAAGCAAGCAGCTAGACATTCTAATATAGATGTTGAAGTGCACTACAGCAAAGAAGAAATTAAAAGTATGGTCAAAAACATAGTTAAGGGTAAATGGCAAAAATTATGGGACGGTGGGCAGACTGGAAGACAGTTCTATAATATTCAGAATAAAGTGGGAAAGAGCAGAAATACAAACAGAAGCAAGGAGGAGGAGGATGTATTTTCTAGAATGAGGTATGGACACACACGTCTAAATAAAACTTTGTTAATAATGAAGAAGCATGCTGATGGCAACTGAATTCTGTGGTAGTCCAGAGACTATAGAGCATGTTATTGTACACTGTAATAAATATCAGGAAGAAAGACAAAGACTAGTCTTACAATTACAAGGAGAACAGATGAGGCTAAACTTAGAAGAAATTCTGCAAAAAAAACACAGGGGAAATGAGTGTAAACTACGTAATTGGCTTCCTGAGGAATACAGGACTAATAAAAAATAATTTAGTATGATCTTTTTGTTTGTTTTGTTTTGATTGGTTTGTTTCGTTATGTTTGTTTGTGTGTTTGTTTTATTTTTTTGCAACCTATTAGGGAAGGTTAGACTCCAGTACCACACTCCAGTCCAGTTGGTGGCGGTAATGCACCATTAAAGTTAGTTGCCAACCGCCATAAAAACCGAAAGAAGAAGAAGAAGAAGAAGTGGACCGTCTCGTCAGCTAATAGTGCCGATATGAAGGAGCGGTTCACTTAACTGCAGAATTCGGTAAACTCCAGGTTGCTGTCCATAGAGGACAAGTTGGCGGCTCTGCAGTCGAACAACTGTGCGGGAGAGACTAACTCCAAGAAGAGAAGACGGGTGCAGAATCCCAAGCTTTGGTAAGAATATGTTCGGTGACTGCTAGCTAAGCTAAAAGTAGCCTAGCCTACAACCAAATCTAAGATTAGCCTAGTAGCCTTGCAAAAGAACAAGCTTTATTAAAGTGTATTTTCATTTACAGGAAGCAGTATGCCGTCTTCACAACTCGGAGACAAATTGCAGGCGCTATGAACCGGAGCGAGGCGGTGGCCTCCTATTTGCTCGGAGCTATGTCTGCAATTCCAGATTGACACGATGTTGATAAAGACGACATTATCTGTAAGTGACTTGTTTTCACTGCTTCTCCTTCCTTGTTTAATGTTATTGTGACTTGCGTTTGATTTTTATTCATACCACTTTCATTTAATTATTTTCCAGCCTGGCGAAGAAGATGGCGTTGTTGGCGTGGCTCTGGATGGATTGGACGGCCGCCGCCATTTCGTAGGCCGGTGTTGTGCGCAATTCTGTTTCCCCCGTGTCGGGAGCGCACTTTGCAGCCGTTTTCCCGGCGCTTCTAGTTGATTTCTCGGTAAAACAAATCCTATAATCATGTCAAGGTTGTAACATTCAGTTTAATCAGCAGCTGTTTACAAAATTGTAAAATAAAAATAAACGGTCTTTCAGACATCTCCCGAAAACTTTGGGAAATAAAGAGCAAATGTTTTTAAATTCTCAAAAATTATGTGTGATAGCATGTAGTATACTAGAAATTTCCTTAATCCAGTAAACTGTCATATTTTATATTACAAAGGGATGTACTGGGAAGTCTACACTGTTGTGTTTTCAGGAAGTCTTAGGCTGTTTCTCAATTCACGAGAACGCGCTCGCATTCTCGTGAATTGAGAAACAGCCATAACAGTGTTTACCGCAGGAATTTGGTTATGCGAGGCGGGGGGTTGTTGGACGACACGTTGTCCGCGGACCGACTCGCGGAGCGGGGGGGGGGGGGGGGAGACGACGACACGTTGTCCGCGGACCGACTCGCGGAGCGGGGGGGGGGGGGGGGTTGTTGGACGACACGTTGCCCGCGGACCGAATCGCCGGGGGGTATCCATGTGTTTTTTCCCTGCCATTCACGCACGCGCGAAAGCAACAACAACAAACCGCGTGTTAACGTCACTTTTTTTTTTTTTTTTTTTTTGGGAATGTTGGCGAGGCGGTAGCGTGAGTTTGGCGAGGCGGCCGCCTCGCCAAGATAGCGCTGCGGGAAACCCTGCATAATGTTTGTGTCCTGCTATCAGCCATCCCATCCTCCTCTTTCAGCAATGTAAAATCATAAATACACAGTAGGTGCTGGAATAGTGTTTTATGGCTTACTTTTATTTGTCAGGTTAAAGTGACAAAAGTTGGAAAAAGACCGTTTATCTTGCCATTTATAACACAATACAGCGTAAGAAGACATAGTTTGTTTATTTGTATTCTACAATTTTGTAAACAACTGCCGATTAAACTGACTGTTACAACCTTGACATGATTATGAGTTGTTTTACCGAGAAATCAATTAGAAGCGCCGGGAAAACGGCTGCAAAGCGCATTCCCGACACAGGGGAAACAGATTTTCACGGGGGAACAGAATTGCGCACAACACCGGATCTCTCTGAACTCTGTGTGAAGCTGCAGTCCCGGTTAGAGGCGACGCCGAAGTACAGAGCCACGCACAGCAGGCGTCTGCACATCGGACCTGCCTCAGAAAGAACGCCGCCAGCAGTTACCTACAACCCCGAGGAGGCAAACGGACAGTTCACGGGGTTGTAATTTTTGGATCCTCGCGTTGTATATAGTTGTTTGTTTTAATAAAGCTCTTTCTTTGCATAAACATCTTCCTGGCAAATGTTCATTTCCTGTATAAATTCATTCATGTCCTTGATGGTAGCCTAATAATAGTGTAGTAGCTTACATAGGATAACATGAATATACAGCATAATATGAATGAATAAATAAATATATATATATAATAAATATATATAAATATGTAAATAAGTTATTGGGGATCTGCCAACCAATCAGGAGTGATTTTACTTGTTTGAAAGAAGTGGTTCCATCCAATACTCAGTAAGAACATTCAAGCCTGGCTTGGCCACGTGTGGTTTTGCTGCCAATCAGGAGCGATTTTACTTATTTAAAAATAGTGGTTTCAGCCAATACTGAGTAGGTTATTCAAGCCAGACCTGGCCAGCCGCGCGGGTTCGCTGCATTCATATGCTAATTAGGGCCATTAGTACAGCTGATCGCTCTCCACATACGTCAGAGTCCGGTTCCGACAATTTGTGGCACTGAAAACGGCAACAAGCACGGGTTGCAAATTGTCGTTAACTGCCGAAAATGAGGGAGATCTGCGGTAGTTTACGGGGACGAAAATCTCACTTTTCATGCAGTGAAAATGACGGTTTCTTTACCTTCACCTGAAAAACACCTGCTACTATAAGATCATCGACGGGTAGACCTTTAAGACCTTTAAAACGTTTCCATTAAATTTCTTTGTGATTTTTCTATTGAACTGTTGAAGCGTAGGACATTAACCATGTCGTTATTTTTTATATTAGAGAATGTTGTCACTTTCTAATACATCAAATTCTGCAAATTAAGAACAGAAAAAAACAATTTAGGTGCACTATGAATTAAATGTGGTTAATTTTTTTTTTAAGTCCTATTTCTAAAAAGAGAGACTATATTTATTGAGGTATAACGGGTCAAGATAAATCAAAGTGGTTATTGAGCTTTACTGTGAACAATACAAACACTTTAGGGTTCCAAACAAAGTCCCCTGCTGTTTGCCTGTAAGTTGTGAGCAATAACACTAAAAAAAGGATTTGCTGTTGAACTTATGGGATGGTAATATAAAAGTAAAAATGTATAACTTTTTTGCATATTTCTTAAAATCTCCCTTCTCAGTTGCACACTGCTTTAATTTATTGAATATTCTATTTTTATAAACTGTGCAGTAGTTTTTCTTATGTTGTACATTTGCTGTTTACGGCTGGTACACCTGAATTTTCCTACAGTGGGACAATAAAGGACACTTCTTTCTATTCTAATTACTTTCCTGTGTTTTTTTTTTCTTAGTTGTTCCATGATTTCTTGGAAAGTCTGCAGTTTGTTCACCATGTTCTCTTGCTTTACCCAAAACTTTCTAATAATGGAAGCTCTTTTCAACTTTTGTTTACCACAAGACGACTCTGTTTACTGTAAATTCAAGCATACATCGGCGTTTTTGGCAAAGAGTTTGTGACAACAAACGAGAGGGAAAAATCAAGATTGTTTTCCTTAACATGATGTTGATGATAATGAGTGTGTGACTGACCTCAATCCGCTGAAGCTCCAGAGGCGATTTCAGTCTCAGACACACGGCCTGGCTCAGGTAAGCATCTACGTCCTCTTCAGACAACGTCTGTACCTGACACATGCCAAAAGAAAAAAAAAAAAAAAGTCAAATAAGAAACACACCACACACAGAGAGAGGAAAATATATGGTTTACAAATTCAGTCCCAACCAAGTGTGGGTGCGTTTGTTTGGTCTGCTAGCTGCGCAACAATTCAACAGAGAAAGAAACAATGCTGACAGCAGAAACAAAGCTGCCTGGTTGTGTGTGCAAAACAAACAAACCCCGAAGTTATTTAAACAGAGCAGTGAGAGGGGAATGTGAATGCAGCACAGATCAGACAACGGCCACTATTGTGTGTCAGGTCGTCGGCTCATCTCTGATTATCTACTCGTCTAATGGTCTGTTTGACAAGCTGCTCTCATGTCTGTCTGTTGCTCCTTCATCCATTTAAATCAGTGGCTGCCAGTCACCGTCTGTCTGTGGGACTGAAATCACTGCGTGTCTGGAAAACTGCCGGTCAGCCGGTCAGCTATCCATTTAAAACACCAACTTCAGTTGATTAATGTTAAAGTTACTAATACCAAACAACTGAAACTACATAAAATACAATTTAACCTCAATGAATGACAGGGATTGCTGTTTTAATGGCTTGCTTTGTATTTTTTAGCACAAATAGAGGGCTTATTTATGCTGTTATAAGACAGATTGATGGTCTTAGAGATTACTTCTTTAAATTGTCTGTTTTTAATTATGTCTGATGTAACATTTTACAGCGTTAATTTTTTTTTAAAAATGGTCTTTGTGGATGCTATTTAAATAAGATATTTTACATGTAATATTTTGTAACTGTCGTTAATTTGTCTGTATTTTTATTTGTCTCCATTTTATTTATTTATTTTACCTGGTCTCACTTGGGAAAAGAAAAAAAAAAGTTTTCTTCCAGGATTGTCCTTTGGTTAACTTCCCTGACCCTGATAAAGACAAGCCTCCCCATGGCATGATACTGCCATGTTTCACTGTACAGGGAGTATTCAGAGTTATGTTCAGTGTTAGTTTACACCGCCTCACGTAGCATGGAGCCCCACAACCTGGACCAGTTTAAAGCAACGCGTCTGAGACATCACCCATCATTTATGATAATCTCAGGTATCTGAGAATAACACAGTGCTTCTCTAAAGATCTGTGGATTTCCAGACTTTCTAAGGATTAAGGTAAGGCTTGATTATAAAACCATAGCCAACCCCCCCCCCCCCCCCCAAAAAAAACTCACTGTTGAATAGAGGAAGAGAGATAATTCAGAATCTCAGTACATCCCTAGAAATCTGCTTCAAGCTGCATCAAACTTTCGCATTTTGATCAAAACCTGTTTTGAGTGTGGGGTTTTAAATAAACTTGAATAAACTGAATCAAATTAAGAAAAAAATGGAGGAACATTTGCGTCTTTTAAGACTACATGCAACAAAGCTGATACTGAATTGCTTTCTAATTTTTGTTTTGGTTTTGTAAGGTGATGCACGCACGTTAATCCAGGCAGTTTGACGCCGTGATCTCGGTTTTCGTTCAGATAACCGGATGACGTTGTTGCAGGCTGGAAAACACGCAAAGTGTGCGCACCTTTCGCACACTTCAAATTAGTTTAGATCTTGCAGCCACATTGATATTAAATATTCAAAGCCTTTTGATGCTCTTGAGACTTGCTGCTGACGTACGAGCAGACATTACAAAGACCGGTGTCTGTAGCTGAACTTTGGACTCTGTGGGTGATAAAGGGAGCCCTCAGCCAGTAGAAATACAACACAACCAATTGTGTAAACAAGCGGTGTTTAACTTCACATAACATGCTGACAAAAGAGCACAATAATTGTTGTGTATGTTGCTGATGTGAATCCCAAATCCAGGGCGGCCTTGTCTGTTTACATGTCACCAAATAAATTTGGTCTTTCGTGAACTGTTTACATAAATCAGCAGGTGCAGCTTTACCACCCATTCATTACCTGCAGAATGTATTCATTGGAGGCAACGCCAAACATGCAAGCCTGAACACTGAAACCCGCCGCAGACGTATTAATCAAGGTGGAGACGTCAGCGCTTACAAGTGGAGTTCAATATTTCATGTAAGCGAAGAACACATGACTCAGGCCCAGTCAGGAGCAAAGACGAGAACACGAGCAAAACTTACCTGTGTTTTACAATCACGCTACAGCCACAAATTTCACTGTGATCTATTGGGATTCTATGTGACAGAACATCATGATGTGGCATATAATTCGTGAAGCCAAAATGTTGCAGTTTTTTTTTTTTTTTTTTTAGAAACATATATTATTTTACTTCCACTTCCCAATTATGTGTTATGATGTTTTGGTCTGCCTCATAAAATCCAAATAAAGTACAAAAAAATTTGAAAAGGGTTGAAGAGTATGAATACATCCACAAAGCACTGTAATGAAAGTATCTGTGATGGACCGGTGACCTGTCCAGGGTGTACCCCCACCCCCCGTGACCCCGTGACCCCGCATGGATAAGCGAGTATAGATCATGGATAAATGAATGTAATAAATGTAGCATGTTTCCATTCATTGATGATAAATTTGGTTTAGACCAAGAATCAGGGAATACATATGATTTGTTTCGTTGCTTTTCACTACGATTACCATTTATCAAAAAAACCTGAAAAAAGGTGTGTTATTATCAGTGAAGCAAGGTGTCACTACCTGAAGCACTACGTAAGTGACGAGACAGAGAGCAGCCAGGAGGGAATCTCCGATCTCTCCATGTAAGTCAGAATAGTCGAGGCAGTCGAACACTGCAAGGAAGGCTGCAAGGCGAAGAGCAGAAACCTCAGGACCGGAGCTAAACCATAAAAGGTCCAGACTGGGTTCACCACCTACAAATTAAGACAGAAGAGAGCATAATATGGGATAGATGCAAAACAGCATATAAAAGATAACAGATGTTTTCATTTTTAGTCACACTGAATATGCAGGAGTTAAGTAGTACATGGGATGTTAATGGGGGCAGGATGGACCATGTCAGCTTCTTTCAAAGGGTTTCCAGGGAAGACGAACCATTCCCTCATAGCTGGAACATCCACAGAGCTGTCTGAGCACACACAGAAAATTACACGCTTAACCTAAATTTACTGTTTGAAGACATCAAACCATTCTTCTTAAATTACATCAGGGTCCTCGGCACATTTTTATGAGCGAGCTTAAATCTTTGTGTTTTTGCTTTCCTACCATCCTTTCCCAGCAGCAGCAGCAAACCATAGACGCGTTGTCTGCACGGCTTGTAGACGAGGGCCTGAGGCAGCAATTCCTTGTCCTCCTCGTCCTCCAGAGAGTTGCTGCATTCGGTGACTCCGGCGCACACAACACTGTAAACCATGAAACCCTCCGCCACTACATGTTTCTCTCTACATGCCTGCGGAAAGCCACACAGCAAAAATATTTAGCTCTTCTGGTATTCGGTATTTTACACACTGCAGGGAGATTTACAGCTAAAATGCACATCATGAATCATAACATACCTTTAAAATCTCAGGACTAACGTGCTTCTCAAAGGCAAAAGGTGGAGCAGAAATGTCAACCAGCTCATAATCTTTATGTCCAGGTAATAAGTAGGAGCAAATTCCCTTCTTTAACAGCTCGCTTTGGGAAGATGATACATTCAGGGAATGTGGGAAAAGTCCAGTTTCTTCCTCTTTAGAAACATTCAAAGACCTCACAAACTGGGCTACTGCGAGCACTACCTGACCCTGAGGATGACCAAGATATGGTTCTGGATTTGTTCTCCTGTGAACAATAAAGATCTTAGATCATTTTTCAAACACCCCAAACAAATGGATGTTTATTACTGCAGGCACTATGCTGACTCCAGAAGACTACGAGTGAAGGCGCCACTTTCTTCCCTTGATAGGTAACTTTGTATTACAGGCACATCTAAAAAATTGAATATTGCATAAAAGGGGCAATATGTTTTGCCAGAAATATGAGAAAGTGAAACTCGTATACTATATAGAATTGTTATACAGAGAGTGAAGCCTTTGTTTCTTGTAATATTGATGATTATGGCTTACAGATAATGAAAACCCAGAATTTAGTGTCTCAGAAAATTAGAATACTGTGAAAAAGTTCCTTATTGTAAACTGATGGTGTTGAACCCTAATCAGCTGATTAACTCAAAACTGAGCCTTTAAACGGTCTCTCACTCTGGGTCAGTAGGCGACACAATCATGGGGAGGACTGCTGACTTATGAGATGTTCAGAAGACAGTCAGACACCCTTCACAAGGAGGGTAAGCCACCGAAGGTCATTGCTGATGAAGCTGGTTCTTCAGAGTTTTGTATCCAAGCATATTAACAGAAAATTGAGTGGAAGGAAGAAGTGTGGAATAGGTGAACCAGGAACAGAAAGAACCACTTCACAAGGAGTGGACTGAGACTGAAGTTGGTTAATCAAGAGCCACCACACACAGACCAGAGATCGACCGATTCGCGTTTTTTCAAGGCCAATGCCGATTATCAGTTGAAGTGATACGGTGCTGCTGGTTTTCTTGAAGCCAATGTTGCCTTTTCTTTCTCTATTTACAAGATAAAATTTACAATGATAACAAATGTTAAAAAAAGTCTCAAAACTTGCTTTTAAACTAGCATATATTAACAGTCGGCTTCAGACCGCAGTTTGAAAGGTAGACAGGAAAAACCCGCATCGCCCCTCTTATGGCGGCGCTTTGCTCGCACTAAATGAACGTGTCACAGCGAGAAAAGAACTTCTTTAGTTCAGTGGGAAGAAAAAAAAAAACAGCCGATGCCGAAACAAAACCCCCCCACAAAGGTCATCCCATAATATCAGGCGGCCGATGTATTGGCCAACATTTGTAACACAAGACACGGGTTACAAATGTTGCATTCCTCATGTCAAACCACTCCTGAACCAGAGACAACATCAAAAGTTTCTTACCTGGGCTAAGGAGAAATGTTTTTTTCTAAATGTTCCCGTTTTCAGATGAAAGTAAATTCTGCATTTCATTTGGAAATCAAGGTCCCAGAGTCTGGAGGAAGAGTGGAGAGCCACAGAATCCACAGTGCTTGAAGTCCATTGGGAAGTTTCCACAGTCAGTGATGGTTTGGGGTGCCATGTCATCTGCAGGTGTTGCTCCACTGTGTTTACTGAGGTCCACAGTCACTGCAGTCATTTAACAGGAAATTCTAGAGCACTTCATACTTCCCTCTGCTGACAAGCTGTATGGAAATGCTGATTTATTTTCACCGCCAAAAGTACCAAAAGCTGGTTCATTGACTACGGCGTTCCTGTTCTTGACTGACCAGCAAACTCCCCTGACCTGAACCCCTATGGTTTGCTGTCAAGAGGAAGATGAGAGACACCAGATCCGACAAGGCCGATGACCTGAAGGCAGCTATCAAAGCAATCTGAGCTTCTGTCACACCTACGGGGAACGGCTCTATGCCACGGCGCATTGATGCAGTAAATCATGCAAGAGGAGGCTTAAACAAGAGATACTTTTCAGAAGCCTGACATTTGAGCTTAAAATATCCTTTTATGATTGGTCTAACATGATATTCTAATTTTCTGAGACGCTGGATTTTGGGTGTTTTTTTATGTGTAAGCAATAATCAAGCACGAGAAATAAAATCTTGAAATATTTTTACTCTATGTGTAACGAATCTCTACACAATAACCGTTTCACTTTATGAAATGACTGGCAATATATATTGCACTTTTTTGAGATGCACCTGAATATATGAACCAATGTTGACTGCATCACGTCTGTTAAATGAGCAAATCAATAAAATTAAATTAATCTGGATTTAATTTAACTGATTACACAAAGAACTTGGATGGCTTAAAGCCTTTTCACAGTACGCCACACATTTTTACTCTTACCTGTATGCTGCCACAGCATTGTTTCTGATATGCTGCATGTGCTCCTCTGAAACCACATCGTTACCCAGCAGACAGGCCAGCAGAGGCAGCTGGGTAACGGCTAGTCCGATGTTTCTGCAGACCTTCTGCCGGTCATACATGACAGTTGTTAGGCCGTTTATTCTCAGCTTTGCCACAGACAAGTAGGGGGCACTTAAGGGATGAGATAAAACCACATGTTCAGATCAGTTTGTCCACATTTTCCATCGCTTATTACAGTTATTTTCATGTAAGATCAACATGAAGTTCAAGACAGCAATTTAGGCTACACCTGTCATTTTGCAGCCATTACAAAGCACTTTTAAAAACCAGCTATACCAATGTAATAATTTTTTTATGCAAACCTGTCATATATGATGAAGTCGGAGTCCTGTCCCAGAATGCCCATGCTGCCATGCCGACGAGCGTAGCTGGCAATTTCATAGTCCGCCTCTCTCACTGAACAGAACACCTTTTGACCCAGTGATCTATAGACAACCCGCATCTAATCAAACTGCATCCAAGAAAACTTTGTATTCTTTGTCAGTAAGAATTTAAATACAAAGCATACATGTTGTACATAAGGCAGCTGCATCAGTCAGGAAGGAAAACGCTTACCTGAGGGCCAAAGGAGTGAATGTTGCCAGAGCGGATGGCAGACAGGAGAGCTGTTTGCCAGGCTGTTCTCCACGTTCCTTAATGTGGTTAAAGATTTTCACAATATCCCTGTTCACCCTGTGCCGCCTTTTCACCTGTAGAAAAACGGCATGTTGCTTGAAAATATCTAAGAATTGGTTTAAGTTTAAGGAAAAAGTTGTAAAACCGCTTTCTATATGTGAAAGACAAGCGGGATGTTTTCTATACTTAACGAACATGGCACCCAGTCGGTGTCTCTACTCACCCACTCTGGTCTCTTCTGCTCTTCCACGACTCCGTCGAAGAAAAAGACCAAGTTGATGCCTGCAGAGGTAAAAGCCTCCACCCAGTTCTTCAGGACATCAAGATACTCCGTCCACTGGCCTCCACACACCCAGTTCGTACACGAGTACCAGTGGCAGAGGCAGGACATGCCATCAACAACAAGTGTGGGACCTGCACAACAGTTAAATAGGAAAATGTAAAAAAAAAAAAAAACCAGAGCAAAGTCTACAATAGTAGGAGAGAAATATTTAGGAGTCTAAGTTTACAATTTGGAAAGATAAAAACTTTGACTCAGTAACAAGAGCCAAGATTATAATAAATCAATACATGCATGTTCATGGAAGAGTTTATAGCTCATTATGATTTCACTAAATAGAGCCCAAACATATTAAAGAATCAGGTTTTCCATTTGACACATTACATGATGCATAGTCATACATCACATTGGCTTCAACATGTATGATGAATACCTACAGAATTATACACAGCTGTATAAAAGATAAGAATAACAAAAACAAAAAATCATAATAATTTTGCCCTATAAAAGACATTACAGTACAGGGTTTATTAAGGTTTGTTTTAGAAAATACAGTTTAACAAATCTTTCTTTGACCAAGCCTGAAGTTGTGACGGCTTAAATATATTTCATTCGCAATGACTTCATCAAGATTTTCTTTCTTTGTTATCGTAAAAAACAATGCAACAGCTTGATCTCAAACTACATGATGTTGTGTAAAAGTAAACAGTGTTTACTATATTTATTAGGCTGAGGTGTAATTAGAGTTCATTTGAGACAGTATCAAGATAATTAGGTACATTTGTATCCACTACTCCATTACTTACACTTTACATTTGTTGTTATCTGCATCTGCTTTACCATGGGGTACATTTCATTTCTTTATATTCTGCCTTTTAGGAAGCAAATTTAAGTATCTTAGTAATCTCTTACAGTGGTTTTGAGTAGATCAATCAGAAAGTCCCTAGATTTGCTTTGATCAGTGATTTACAGGTCAAACAGTGAAAAATATTTTTCCCCCATTATTAAAGGCTTCTAAATTACAAATGTACACCATTTTATACACCATGTTTAAATGCAACAACCAAGATCATATGCTTTAACATACTTTTCTTTAGTATAATGAAGATTATTTGAGCCATACTTTGATACATAAACAAGGATAATCGTATAACTCCATCCTCTGTTGCTACACCCTATCAAAAATACCTGACACAAATTTTTTATCCTTTATTTGAAAAGAATAAAACAAAAAAATAGTATCAGACAAGAATGGCTGGATCAATTAAAGAGCCTTATTATATAAACAATTACATAAACTATAGGTAATTAATTATATTACATCATATATATATATATATATAATTTATAATAAAAATAATTCAGAAAGCATGGGAACAATTGCATATTGTTATATGCAATTGTGCCCATGCTTTCTGAAGGTTTTTCAGAAAGTTGTTTTAACATAAGCAGCACTTTCCATTATTTTTGCATGATGGTCTTTATTTGTGTCCACAAAATAAGTCAACATATAAAGTTTATTGGGTGCAAAATATGTCTCACTGTGATGTGCATTGCATCAGAATAAACTAGGAGAAATGACAGAACTAAAGAAAAAGGGACCACCTTTACAGTATCTTTGGGTTATGCCCTTTAAGAAATATACTGAAATTGCAGCTAAAACCTGACACGTGGCTGGAGAGATGTATCACCCCACAGTTTGACAGCAGTTTTTAGGCAGTGAAAATATGGTCAGACAGTTGAATCGTTTGACCAACACAGGGAAACTCAGCTGGTCATGTCAGCGGTGGAAGTACAGCTCTGCTGGTTTTTGGCGACATGCTGCCTGGCCATCTCTCTCAGGTTCACCGTCACACAGGCCTCTGGGCAGCATCGCTCCACAAAGCTCTGCAGACCTTTTACGCCCATTCCTGCAGAGCACAAACACAAATGCACTCATAAAAGGAGCCACGGCGTTCTCTGAATATGTCGAATAACAACTGGATGGTATCATAATGATCTTATTGCTCTTAATATTATGTCATTACTATCATGGCTTCGGAAACCCTCTGCTGCTGTGTGACAACAGATAGCGGGGTGGTTTCTTTCATGTAATGATCAGGGCAGCAAACAAGTCAACATCCGGTTATCTTTATATTTACCCGCTCACAGAACCGTTCGCAGCTGCGCGTCTTGTCCCTACGGCTCTTGACAGAGTCTGCGAAGACTATCTGCTCTGTGCCTGTCAAGCATTTGCACCGCGCGTGCAGTGTTTACATGCCGGAAATTCTAATTACTTCCGGTTACGTTCCCGTGACGTCAACGCGTTCCATGGACGAATCTGCAAATTTGAATCAAACCCACAAACAAACCTCGGACGTACTGTTTGGTTTCTACAATATCTGCACCTCTAAAAAAAATACATGTTATGTCATCAATCTTTTGTTTTTACTTGCAACGTTTTAAATCCATGAATGCAAGTTTCCTGCTAAGAAGCCACTATTTACTAACCTGACAACAGCCAGCTGTATGTCGCTCCGCCTAGCTCCACTCACATACATCTGGGACACCTCCATAGGAATTGCCTTTACAGAAGGCTGGGCCTTATCAAAAATTCTTGCATATGATTGGATAAGCCACTTGTCTGTCATCTTTATTGACGTGCTATTTCAACCACTCACACCGAAGCTAACCCGTGACGCTAATGATAGCGACGCAGGAAAAAAAAATAATAATAATAATAATGTGTTTGCGGCTCTAGTGGCACGCGTTTTATTGACAGTGAGCTGACAGGAAGAGGGGGGAAGACAGGCGGCAAAGCGCCGCGGGTCGGAGTCGATTCCGGGCCGACCGCGTTGAGGACTAAAGGCCTCCTAACATGGTTAGCGCTAACCGCTAACCGCTCCGGGGCGCGTCCGCGTCTGCACGTCCGCTGGCCCCGGAAAACAAAACTTGCCAAATCCAGTCGGGAGAAGGGCGAAAACATCGTTTCCACCAACAAAAGCCTTCAGAGGCGTTCTCTGATGTTCTTTTAATGAAACAAAATTAGGTAGATTGGACAACACGGAAGAAATAGCAGCATTAATGCTAACGCTTGCTTCCTCGACGAGCCGCCATTGCTATCAAAACAGTCTCACGTCATGGTCGCGTCTCCACTACGTCACATATATGAAACTCCAGCCCTGCGTCCTGATTGGCCAGACCATAAAATTGGTTGGAGAAATCATTCTCTATCGGCGGTGTCCCAGATGTATGTGAGTGAAGCTAGGCGGAGCGACATACAGCTGGCTGTTGTCAGGTTAACTATTTACACGCTTTCTGACCGAACTGCTACGATATGCTGCAGGACTTTTGAAGCCTTGAAATTCTATAAATGTGTAAACTGAATTAGGCTACTGCCTTATCTATGTGATTGCACTATATTTTGCACTCCTCCCCTATATGCACTTTCTAATTATTATTATTACCATTGGCATTAGTTCCCTGTTTTGCGCCTGGTATAAAAAATACTATAAATAATAATTATTGATTCATTTATTCAGTAATTTTTTCTTTCTTGCTTGCCTTATATGCACAGAATTGATTCTGTAAAGCATATTTTTCTTCTTGAAAACGGACTTTGTTTTTTGTTTTGTTTTGTTTTTTAGGAAAATAGGTATACTGGTGATAGTCAGCGATATAGTAATCCTATTTCATTATTAAGATTAAAATATTATATATATAAATTCCACATATGAGCGAGCAATGAAATCAACATGCAGAAATTCAAGTTTATCTGTGTTTTTTAATCAACATTTCAACATATATCTGTCGTCTCTGATGACCCACTTAGCTGTTCTACTATAAACTATTTAATTACTCCTGCACAATAAATGTGCATTTTCCTGTATGAATCCTATACGCTTGTGGTCATTTTTAGGCATCGCTCACCCTGCATTGAAACTTTAGAGTTAAGAAAAAAAGATATGCATTTGTAAACACTTTTGTCAAAAAGGGTAAAAAAAAGAGGTGTTACTGAGGATGCAATGGCAGCAAAAAATATAGGTGAGGTAGCCAGTGCTCTGGTGCAGCTGCCATAACAAATACACTTTCTAAAAGTGTCATGAATGAGAATGAACCATTGTAGTTTTGTGGGCTCAGTCAGCCCTCGTAATACCTCTCCAGGCAAGAGTAAGTAAGGGTCTAATTGCACTCAAAGAGAATGGGAGGGGGGCGGTCCTCCTCTCTGGAGTCACAAGCTATTAGGTCTACCTTCTCAACACAAAGCAACCCCATCCCGTCCATTCTATTGTCTGCACTGAGCAATAATAAGGAAAGGAACATATGCTGGCAGTCAGTCCAGCTGTCAGCATCTGTTGTTTCTCAGCCAGATGCTCCGTGGACTGAGTGGACAGTCCTCCCAAACAACCAGTATTCTTCCCAAACAGCTTATCCAAGGAAAGAGGGGCTGGGTTGTAAATCTTAGTCCCAAACAAGAGACTCCTACTGCTTTTTATATCATTCTAAGTTTCCAGGTTTTGTTTTGATGGAAATCCATTTCTTTTTATTTATTTAAAAGACATGAGGGGCAATCACTTTCCATGACTTTTATTTGGATTTAGTATGACTCTAGAGAGCAGATGCATTTTTCTTTTTGATTAAAAACGGTAGACTAGAGCCAGGCAGAAGTTTTAAGTTATCTACAACAGGAGGGTTAAACTACATTTTATTGATAGAACTTCAGGTTTTCACATCATTAATATCCAAGTCATAAAGCTTAAGTTGTATTTATGTTGCATCTGATCAGAACTCCTGCCTATAAATAAAGGCCTGCTTTTGAAATACTTGTTTGCACATGCTCAAGAAAATTGGACACCTGCTTCTGCACACATCTGCATGCATACATTCATACACAAATGTTACACAGTGACCAGTGCAGAGCGAGGCTTAAAACTCCATAATCCTGCATCTCATTCTCATTTCTCATAGTTTGGGTCTGCTGCCTATTCACGTTAGATCTTTTCAGCTTCCTCCTCCTCCTACACTTGCTCCTCTTTCTCCTCTCGGATGGCATCCCCTTTGATTCCTCTCTCCCCGCAGCCCCCCTCCTCTCCTGTCCTGACCAAAGCTTGACTCGGGAGTAACAGAGGCAGATGTTCCAGGAGCACACGACTGCCCTCAGCCCCACTCTAAGCCCCCACCCACCCCCAGCACCTCCCATTTGTACTGGATCAGCAGTTAACCCCCGGAAAGAATTGGCCGTACAAGCACACACACACTCATACAAAGAACACTGCTGCCCAAATCTGTAAGAGCTCAACAGTTGTCCGATTGAATGAGCAACACACACAGACATGCAGCCACACACACCAAGCGCTGTCCAGATCCCCTCAGGTTTCCTGATAGCAGAAACCCTGGGGGTCTGGTGTCAGCGTCCAGGGTCCAGCGTCTCTGTGGGCAGCTGGCCCGGCTAATCCAGCTGCTGGAGGCCGCTGCTTCTCAAACTAAAGGCCAAGGACTCCTGGGGAGTGACGGGTCAGGGATTTCCAGGAGCAGCTATTGTTTGATTTTTTTTTTTTTTTCAAAATGCAGGGGAGAGGGAGTTGTCTGCTTATCTTAAGTTCATATCAGATATTAAAAGTCACATTGCAACTGATTCAGTAAATCATCAGCTTTGTTATTAGCAAAACACCTTATTCTGGGAAAAGTCTAATGACTAAGAATTAATATGATGTACATCCTATATGACGGTAAATGTTATCAGATGGTGAATCTAAATGAAATGTTATTTAGATTTAATAAATACAATCAATGATGTTGTTGACTAATATCACCAAGTTGGGCCCTTTTAAACAACACATTTTTCATCAGTCCTTGCTTAAAAAGTACCTGCAGCCATAATCTACATCCATTTATTCTTGTTTAATTTCATTTCTTTTCTTCTGATTGGTTAATTATGGTGCTGCTCTTTGAAAGCACTGGAACATCACACAACGACAGATAAAAAAAAAATGTGGCGTAGATAAAATTTCTCTTGAGCACAGAATGTGATGAGTTTCCCAGATATTGCATTCACACTCTTTATAATGCACAATACTTCAGATTTGTAAAAAATAAAAAAACGATAGCCCTGATAATTCAGCTGTGAACAGGTGGTTTAAAGTGGCTACATTGATGGGAGAGCTTCTTCTCTTCTTTGTGACAAAGATGGGCGAGGTGCATATTAAGTTTCTAACCTGATCCCAGGTTGCTGTTGTCAGGGAGACTTATTCATCAAACCACACGACTCCCACTTTATTATTATAATTAGCATAGGGAAGCTCATCTAAAAATCTATCTATCTATCTATCTATCTATCTATCTATCTATCTATCTATCTATCTATCTATCTATCTATCTATCTATCTATCTATCTATCTATCTATCTATCTATCTATCTATCTATCTATCTATCTATCTAAATTAGATACATATTTTAATGCAACACTGCTGTTGGCTGTAGGTGGCAACAGAATTTGGTCTTCCTTCAATAACTAGCTAGATTTGCTTTAAGTTGTTGGGTTTTTATTGTAATGACGAAGAACATTAGGGGCCAGATAGAGACGATCCAATGGCCAATGACTTCTAGCTTCTGTCTTAGCTCAGCTTTACGTAACCGTCTCGGTTCTGACTCTAAATAAATGATACACTTAGCAATAAAGCTCATCCAAATGAGTGTTCCTACACATGAACCAGAAACCAGAGAGCAACACTGAATCAGAGCAGTCCAGGGCCTGTTTGAACTTTGATATCCACAGCTGACTGAAGCAAAGACCAGCATGCTATGTGTAACAATGTGCATGTGTGTGTAGTAGTTGTGATGGTGATGATGTGGAGGTTCCCACGATGGCCATCCATCCATTTCTTGGCACGCACATACACACACTCACAAGCCATATGGCCACCTCATAGCCCCTGCATGCCACCACTGTGATTTGGCTCTGGAGGCAAGCAGTTTCACCCGCAGAGGGCCTTGGCTTCTTCTGTTGGAGATTAGACAGAGAAATAAAAGCGATCACACAGAGACGGAGAAACAAAATGATGAATTAGGGAAAGCAGGGTTGTGTTGTGAGGGGGACAGTATTAACAGTGATAAGAGAAGACATTTGGTGGCTGGTTGGTGTTTTGGTGTTTGGTGAGCAGATGGCTGGGGCTCGAGGAGGGGCGTGTCCTGTCCTCGCGACCCTTCACAAATCACAAGTTCTCCCCTGAGGGGCTCGCGACTCGCTGTTCAATAGGAATCAATGGGAATTACTTCACCAGAGAAAGAGATGAATGGGCGGCGGGGCGCGAGACCTCTTCCTTTGTTGTTCCCGCTGCGCGCGCCCGCACGCACCGACTGACACGCGCTCACATGCAGCTATTCTCTGTCACACGCGCGCACACGCAGACAGAGAGCAGAAAAGCACGTTAATTAAACAGTCATACCTCCACTTAAACAGTTTTTTACCACCCCTAACCCCACTCACGCGCGTCCACGCAGCTAAGCAGAACGCAGAGGAAGAGGGATCGGAGGGGAGTGGTCTATGCTGTTTCCTTAAGACACACAATCTCCTGACATAAATTATGTTTTGGAAAAAAAAAGTGTCTTCTTGATGTAGAGCTAAGGGGGGCTCGTCTCACATGCCTTTCAGTCACGCTTTGCTGCGATAATCAGGAAATGTGTGCCACGTCATGGTGATGAGTGACTGATAGTAGATATTGGCCTAACACACAGAGGGGCAGCAAGAGCACATTCACCTCTGAAAGTCGGGATGAGTTTAAATAAAAGGCTTCAAGACATGGATTTTATGCCGTGCCAAAGGTGCAGTGCGGATTATTGACATGGGGGGTTGAAATCAACGGGTGAAGTAAAACGAGCAGCGTCCTACAGCTCAGCAGGGCTATATATGTGGACAGACTGTGGCAGGCAAGGATAATAGTGTCAATGCCTAAGGTTAAAGGCCTTTGAGCCGGCCACAGACACAAAACAATATTGGACATCCACAACGGCACTGTATGTGACATGGCAGGCTGAAAGCCTACAATGTGGGCTGTTAGCTGCTTGCAATCCGGGACAAGTTCTACAGTTTTTACTGAACTCGCCATCCCCAAATATGATCCACCATGAACATAGTGGTGGCAGCATCATGCTGTGGGACATTCTTCCTCCTTCTGTGTCCTTTATATCTTTCTCTTTCTTTCTTTCTTTCTTTCTTTCTTTCTTTCTGCCTTACTAAAGTTTTCATACTCCTTGAGCATGCAGAAACGCATCAGAACTGTATGTTGACATGGCGGGCTCAAAGTTGACCATGTAAGCTGTAGTTTGTGAATGAGGGCCTTGTTTGTAGACCAAAACACTGATGCTATGCAGAGCAGCTTCAACTAGAGATGTTAATTAAGGCCCCCTCCTTCCCCTTTCTCCTCCTCCTCACAGAATCTGTATGTGTGTTGGTAGACATAAAGTGGCATAGTACTTCGATGCAGTGCACTTGTTCCTCCGTGGGCTCTGCTGCTGTGCCAACACAGTAATAAATAAATAATTCAGAGAGGAGGCCCTCTCTCTGGATCATTGCTGCATAGCCTTAAGCCTAAAGTGATTGACAAGTGTGGCACCAAACACCAATTAACTGTTCTGGCCAATCAGCAACTCTCTTTAAAACCTTTCATTTACTTGTTGTGAAAAAAGCCCACATATTCACAGATAGCATCTTTTTAGCTGTTTGGTTTCTATGCTTGAAGTGAGAGTGCCTTAAGATTTTTTGGAAATATGTTAGAACATAACACTGCAGAAAAATAATAGCATGCTGAGGGATTTACTTAAAGTTTGATCAAAGGTCCATTAACATCTAAAGCTGCTTTAGGGCCAGAGGCCAGCTCATAATAACTTCATGGCAACAAGTGTGCAGCCTTCCCCGCATTTTTCTGCAGATAAAAAAAACACATATGCAAATAAGCTTGTGAGTCCATGTGAGCTGATGTCATCCAGCTTTGTAGCAAACAGACCTGCAAGTCGTTGTTTTGTGCGCACAAAGGGAAGATTTTGGCAGTCAATAAAATTCCATCTTATTTTCTCTTGTGTGCGTTTCAGTATAATGAAATATTTCATGTCTAAATACACGTTCAGATTACTGTTTATAAATCAGCCGTGCTTTCCGTGTGTCTGTGTGTGCATATATGTGTGTCTCTGGTGTAGTATTATTGTGGGAGAGCAGGTGCTGCCGGCCCAATTAACATACAGCTGAAAGCACAAAGAGAAAAAAGTTTACTCCCTCTGTGAGTCCCCTCCTCCTCATCCTCCCCCCGCCCTCTCCTCACAAAGTCCCTTAATGACAGCCACGCGAGTGACACACCACCAAGTTTTTTTTTACTGCCCATACCAAAAAGCATGTAAGGGAAATACAGACATGAAGAAACATAAACGTTTGAGGTGCGCTGTTATGTGACCCTTGTGCGTAATTTGGTAAATTTTTGCGCACTGACGCTTTTTTTCTTTCTCTGGAGTGCGTGAATTTGGTGTCTGTCGGTTTTACGCGCTTCAAGATACAATGTCAAAATATGGGACCACAAATACACTGTGCAGATATGTATGGACACCACAAAGTAACTGGTGGATATTAAGGTCGACTCGTTTTTCATTCTTGGAACGGTAGTAATGTTTTTCTGTCTGGATACTTAGGGAAGTATTTAATTAAACCCAACAGTTCATCTGCCAGCAAATAATAATAATAATAATAATAATAATAATAATAATAATAATAATAATAATAATAATAATAATAATAATAATAATAATAATATTCTTCCAACTATTATGGTGGCAAACTTTTAGTTGGACTGTATGTGGCAGATCTACACCTCAACAAATTACTTTTAACAGGAACAGATTTACTAGTTTGGGGTGGGAACAGGCAAAAAAACAACAAAAAAACGGGGTAACACCATAGGAATGCGATGGAGCAGATGGTCTTTAGCGGATGGTTGGCTAGGCGGCTGGCCGCGCAATCCTGCATCAGGCCAGCCAAGACTTCACCACAATATGCTCAGATATGAGAAGCCGCCGTCTAACTGGGCCCTGCGTACATAAATCTCCCGATAGAGTTGAGTATTTCGTGTGGAGGTTAAAGAATTTGTCGGAATGTAAATAGGCTCCTTGCGCTATGGAGGAGAGAGCCGTCAAGGGAATCGAAGGGTTGATGTACATTTAACAGCTCAGTAGCCATTTGGTCTGTCCCCTTGAGAGAAAAAGAGAGGAGGGGGACGTATTTTTGGGGAGGTGGTGGTGTGGTGGGGGTGTTACACTCCCACCCTCCTCCTTCTCTTCTTTCTTTGTAATGGCCCCGGGGCGGACTTGTGGTGGTGGAAGGAGGGGAAGAAGAGAGGCAGAGGGTCTAATTTGCATCTTATTATCCTTCGCTTGCTGGCCCCGGTATAAAACCCTGCGCAAGGCAGAAAACCTATCAGACTTACGCACTGATACATGTAATCAACGGTGAGCGGAGGCTTGTTTCTGTGTTTAGGATGTGTTATTTTTTTTAGCATGTCACAAGAAATAAACAGGGACAAATAAAGAAGATCATCATTTCTACAACTGGTTGGAATAAACTCCGATATTTCCATTCTGGATTTCTTCAAGTGGACTATTCCGCTGGATCTTACTTGAATCTGTGAAAGTCCGATTCGTTTCGAGAAAAATCCGATCCTTTTTGTGGTTGTGAACAGACGGACAGGTGACTGACGCGCTGCAGGAAACGCGTCTCCTAATATCCAGCCTTGTGCGTACAAAGTCCGTCTTGATTGTGGCACAGTGGACAGCTTTGAAAACTTTCTCCATGAGTGTTTGAGTGGTGCTGCACGGACCCGCGGAGCTTTCACTGCTTGTTGAGAGGGCTGTCAACACAATGGGACGCCTGTGTCTGCTCCTGATTGTCAGTCTGAGCTTACTCTCCTGCCAGGTACGTTCCAGCGTCGAGGGCTCCTTTGCGCACTTTAGCTATGTGGTCAAATATGAAGAAAAAAAATACTCTTAAGATTCCAGACAGATTCAACGTGTTTTTGTGTGTGTGTGTGTGTTGTAGGTTTTGTGCTCCGGCGTGTTTGAGCTCAAACTACAGGAGTTTCTCAACAAGAAGGGGATAGCTGGGAACGCCAACTGTTGCCCGGGAGGTGCCGCGCACCCGCAGGGCCACCAGCAGTGCGAGTGCAAGACCTTTTTTCGGGTCTGCCTGAAACACTATCAGGCCAGCGTCTCCCCAGAGCCCCCGTGCACCTATGGCGGTGCGGTGACTCCCGTGCTCGGCTCCAACTCCTTCCAGGTGCCGGAGACCAACGCGGACAGTTTCACCAACCCGATCCGCTTTTCCTTCGGCTTCACCTGGCCAGTGAGTAACTGCTGATATGCCGTGGCAGTTATTATCACATCCCACATCACTTATAATCACGTTTTAGGTGATTGGTGTAGGAATGGAAATGTGTGGAATATATTTTAAGAGGGGGAAAAAATGTATGACTACATAAAACCCAGCAGATGCTCCCAGACGCAACACTTGTGAGGGGCTTTGTCAGCAGTGTGTGAGAGGGGCTATTGTAGTAATTCTGTGTTCTTTGGTGGGATAAAACAGGGAGGGGGTGAGGGTGAAAGAGAGAGGGGAGGAGGGGAGGTGAACACCAAAAAGATTTTCCTCTCCGACCAGCCGTGGTGGGAAATCTAACATCCTCTGAATTGGCACATCATTGGCAGCGCAGCGTGAAATTCCGCCTCATTTTGGTTTTACAGCTGTGTCAGAGTGTGATAGCCGGGGTGTGAAAAAAGGAGCAGGTAGCCTTATTAGGCCTCTAATCAACACCAGAATTAGACGCTGAAGTTTATTGCGAGGCCTCCTAATGGCCCGCTGCTGCTCTGGAGGGGAGGCGAGGTGAGGGGGAGGTTTTTTTTGGGAGGGGGGGGGGGGGTGTTCAAGCTCCAAGCAGAGCAGCTGTTGACTCTGTCTGTCTTTCCTCAGGGGACGTTTTCACTGATCATTGAAGCTCTGCACACCGACTCCCTGGACGACCTGACAACAGGTGGGTGACAGCAAGAGGAGGCAGGGCCGTAGCAGAGAGACAGGGGGGTTAAATGATGGCCTTATTATGCTTGCGGAGGCATGCTTTTCCCCTCAGATCTCATCTGTGGGAATCGGGAATCACTCAGTTGGACTTTTGTTTTATGCTTTTTACGCTTCAAATGTATCGACAGCACATACACCTTCAAATAAAATAAGCTTTTCAAGTAATAAGCAAGTAAGGGGTTACTATTTCAACAACTCAAACATGCATTGTAATTTTGACTTGCATATTTTGAGATGAACATAGTGTCTTATTTCAGGAATGTCTATTGGTATCCTTAAAATTGGCCCAATAGTAGCATCCACTGCCATCTTTAGTGTCCTACCATAACTTTTTGCTGTAAAATTACGATGGGCCATGGTCAATGACAATGGAAATTGCAGTGAATGAAAGAGTTTTTCATATTTAAAAAAAGAAGACAAAGCTATACAAGCTTTGTTTTTATGCCAGACACTTAATTCCCACAGTCACACTGAAAGATATTCACCGTTGGACCTAAGTTTAAACATTTCTAATCTCTTTGAGAGGAGACAGATGTCTGATCTTGTGCAAACTGTGATTCCCTTTTACAGACAACCCTGAACGACTGATCAGCAGGTTCACCACCCAGCGGCACCTTACCGTGGGAGAGGAATGGTCGAAGGACATGCAGACGGCCAGCAGGACGGAGCTGCGCTTTTCCTATCGCTTCTTGTGCGACGAGCACTACTACGGCGAAGGCTGCTCGGTCTTCTGCCGGCCCCGGGACGATGCCTTTGGACACTTTAGCTGTGGCGAACGCGGGGAAATCATATGCAACTCCGGCTGGAAGGGCCAGTACTGCACTGAACGTGAGTGGGTTTGCTCGTTAATCGAGCTGTATCATCACGCGTGCGTAGTTAAGATTAACGAAAGGCCAAGGATGGGGGATAAAAACGATGGGGGGCAGTTCCAACTCAGTGGTAAAGCAGTGGTTATTATTTGTATCTGGTGACAGCTGCTTGTATTTGATAAAAAGAGGGACATTACTGGAGGATGCTGATGTGTGCATCAAGGTCACAGTCCCTATATTAGTTACCAACCCAACAACAGATTCTTACATTACTTGTTGCTAAGACACATTCACATCCTAAAGAAATTGGTATTTAATCATCACAGCATATTTTGGGGTTTGTATGGTTTCTGTACAGTTTATTCAACTGTTTTTCTATCTAAAGTTAATTTCCTCAAGAGTCATTTGCCTCTCCTTATTGTTGGAGACTTTTTCCACCTCATAATGTGGGGCCCGTGTGCAACAGGCGTCAGTTAGTTATCCCATTGCACCAGAGGCCTCCGTTCTAATGAGCTGCGGTGGCTCCTCAGTAATTCACACGCCGCGTGCCTTCCATTAGACCGCCAGGGCCTCCTCGCCCCCAAACCTCCTCGCCGATTGGCCAAGTGGGAGTCCTGCATTGTTGAGGCTCGGGCTGGTGATTGGCTGAGCTGGGTTGTGTATTGTTGTGGAGGGGGCAGCTGCTCAGTGAGAGGAGACAATGGAGCAGCTGTCTGGTGGTTAGCTCCTCACAGACCAGCTGGCCCTGGGGGGGGAAAGGTGGTGGAGGAGGAGGGGGGTGAGGAGAGAGGGAAAAAGGGGAGAGGTGGAGGAAGAAATGGCAAGGAGTAGGGGAGGGGATGGAGGATGGAGGAAGAAAAAAAAGGAGGAGGACAGAGGCAAGGGGTGAGAAAAGGGGACTTCTGACCCACAGTCAAGGGGAGAAAGGGGGCTTTGTGTGGGGGGCTTTTTGTTGTGGAGCAACCCTGTTAAAAGAGGGGGCTTCTTGGCTGGTTCTCCTGTTTTGAGACCCAAACTGTGATAGCTTCCAGCTTGGCTGAAAGGTAATATTTCATCAAAATTTGCATTTGCAACACCTAAGGGTGGTCACAAATCACCCAGTGACAAAGATTCCCTTCCACACTAAAAGAGTAGTCCTAAACAAGTAAACAAACTTACAGCAGATCATCAAATAGCAATGCAAATGTTATTTTTGTTATTTTTATGAATTTGCAGTTTAGAAATCTCGAATTTTCCACAGTTCTTCTGACTATATTTGTTATTTTTAATGTGTTTTTACAGCAATTTGTCTTCCTGGTTGTGATGAGGAACATGGATTCTGCGATAAACCAGGAGAGTGCAAGTAAGTCCAAAACAAGTTGCTTTTATGTGTTTTTAAACTAGGCGGTCCCTGATGATTATCCACTTTAAATTATGGCTATAAAATAAATGGTGTGTTCCCAGGTGTCGTGTGGGCTTCAGTGGGCGTTACTGTGATGACTGCATCCGTTATCCGGGGTGCCTCCATGGCACCTGCCAACAACCGTGGCAGTGCAACTGCCAGGAGGGATGGGGTGGACTCTTCTGCAACCAGGGTGAGTTTGTTAACACTTTCCCTAAAATACTGTCCGCTCATTGAATTCCTTCCCTTCTTGCATCATATTTAATCTATTTAGGTCCTAAGTGCTTTTTTTGGGGGGTTATTTTCAGACCTGAACTACTGTACACACCACAAACCTTGTCTTAATGGAGCCACCTGCACCAATACCGGTCAAGGCAGCTACACATGCTCCTGCCTACCTGGATATACGGGTGCTAACTGTGAGATCCAAGTCAATGAATGTTCAGGAAACCCCTGCCGTAATGGAGGCAGCTGCATTGTAAGTATCGCTTTAAAGAACTGAGAATGTGTTTTAATATAGCCACTCCCTTAAGCTTGTGCCTAACCAACAATTGTTGCCGACACAGGACAATGACAGCGGCTACAAGTGCACATGTCCACCTGGTTTTTATGGAAACAACTGTGAGTTAAGCGCCAATACCTGTGCGGATGGGCCTTGTTTCAACGGTGGACGTTGTGTGGATAACCCTGAGGGTGGCTACTTCTGTCAGTGCCAAATGGGATATGCTGGTTTCACTTGTGAGAAGAAAATTGACCATTGCTCCTCCAATCCATGTTTAAACGGTAAGTTGCATGTTTTTGCCAATGTCTCTACTTCACATTTACACCTAAACCAACAGGGTGTGTACTGGGAGACTAATCTTAATGATTCTCCATTTTGCAGGTGCTGAATGCGTGGATCTGGTGAACTCCTACCTGTGTGAGTGTGTTGAGGGATTTTCAGGCCCCAACTGTGAGGTTAGCAGCAGTATTTCTGGATACTGCCAGTCCTTTCCTTGTCAGAATGGTGCAACTTGCCAGGAGACAGTTGACGGCTACACGTGCAATTGCCCTCCAGGTATGACAGTTTTTGATCTAGTTTCTGCTGTCATTAGGTGGTGTTTTGGATCCGTTTTCGAGACTCTGCAATTTTCTTTGCAGGGTATACTGGCAGAAACTGCAGCTCTCCAATCTCTCGCTGCATTCACAACCCATGTCATAATGGAGCCACTTGCCATGAACGTGGTGGTCGCTACGTGTGTGCCTGCGTGCCCGGCTATGGCGGAAATAACTGTCAGTTCCTCCTACCAAAGGTTCCCGGTGATTCCCAGCCAGTTATCGATGGACCAGATCGGCGATATTCATCCTCAGAAAGTGGAAATGCAGACATCGAGGAGGATGATGACAGCGGATTCCCATGGACAGCTGTCTGTGCCGGCGTTTTCCTCGTTCTTGTGATCCTGATCAGTTGCTCTGTGTTGGTGGTCTATGTTCGGGTCAAACTGCAAACTCGACACAATCCTCACAGTGACAGTGTTCACAGTGACAGCCAAGAGACCATGAATAACCTGACAACCAATAACTGTCTTCGAAGTGACAAGGAGCTTGGTGGTATGATGACAACGTCGATTAAAAACACCAATAAGAAGGTAGATTATCATTCAGACCTCGCAGGGTCACTTGGGGGTCTGAGTGGAATCAGCAGCCTCAATGGATCGGAGAAAAATGGCTTTAAGCCTCGTTATCCAAGTGTGGAGTACAACCTGGTCCACGAACTCCGGCAAGACGATCTGTTACCATGTGCTGAGGAGGAATGCAAAGAGCCAGAGCCCAAATGTGAGCCACTGGATGAGCCCAGCACAGGGGATGGATTTAGGAAAAGACAAAACAGGTAGACAAGAATCTCCCTAAACACAATGTAATCCAGTGCAGAATGAGGGCTAGTGTTTTTAATTTTCATGCTGTTCATCCCACAGTGATGCATCGGAAAAGAAGCCAGAGGCAGAGTCACCAGGATGCAGTGAAGCAAAAGATCAGTCATCCACCGATTTAAACTGTCACGCGGCGAGGGATCCCCAGTACCAGTCAACCTGTGACCTCAAATTCCAGTCGAACAGTGAAGCTGTGTACCCCACTCCCAGTGACAGCCGGTACCCCTGTTCCAGCGACACCAAATACCAGTCTGTCTACGTCATATCAGACCAGAAAGATGAATGTATTATTGCTACAGAGGTGAGAACACCACATTTTTTCACCTGTTGGAGACCCCACACAAAACTAACCTTCCAACTTCATTTGTACTCCCAACACTAACTTTGTTTTCTGCATTTCACAGGTATAATAATGAAACCAGTCTCCTGTGGTTGATGTTGGTCCAAACACACCAACCCTGAGCAGTAGAGCTCAGCTTGTTTCTGGGAGGTTTTACTCCTGCTGTTTTGCTGCTGTTCCCTGGGATTTCCTAGAGGACTTTGAGCCAAGGTAATCGAGGTGCCGGTGCAGAGTCATAACCTGCTTGGCCATGGCTGAGGACTACAGTGATACTACGGGTCAGTTTAGAATATTCTTGGCCTTGGATGGACGCAGGTCTTTTGGTGACTCTATGCTATGGATGAAGCACCAGAACAAAGTGCCAGCACTCGTACAGACTTTGTACAGACCCAATGCTGATTCAGCGAGTCAAAGACTGCTCGGGAACTCATGAGGAGCTTGCTTGATGTCTCCTTGCAGCGCTGGAAGATTTACAGCTCATAAGTGGATGAACTGTTCTCTCCTCACAGGCAACGAAGCATTACCTTAGATGTTGACCGATGATATTGTACGGTGGTGTACCGACTAAATGAACAATGTAGTACCTTTTAGAGTACTGAAAACATTTAAAGTACTGCTGTAGTACTGTTTTGTGCTGTGGTTTTACATTGCTGTGTAAAATCTGTCCTGGATTTCCGATAGTTTATGTTCTGCGCAGTGCTGCAGAGTAGAGGGTGGAGCTGTTGCAACAGTAGGAGTCCCTGTATTTACAGGGTGCCCGCTTTTAAGAATTCATGCAATAAATCTCAAGCAGAACTTTCCATATAAGATTATTTAAATTTTAGGTCTGCGTGTTGGACAGCCGAACACTTTCAGCTCTACAGCACTGACAGATGTGGCTGAGCTGGTTCTCAGCAGGAAACAGAGAACTGAAAACTCCAGTAGTGACTGCAGATCGATCCACCATGGATTCTGTTGGGCCATACTGGCCTCTGAGCCCTGAAAAAAGTCTCATACACAGGGAAATGTTTGGGGCAAGGAATACAAGAGAAGAACAAAATCAAACAAGTTCATGCTTGGTATTTAATTATCAAAATATCTGTTCAATTTATAACTGACAGTTTGGCATTTTCCCCCTTACCTCCTAATGATGTCTTTGTTTTTTCCACGAGAACAAAACCGAGCTATAAAGTCTTAACTGCCAAGACCTCATTGCACTATAGAGGTGTGTGTGCGAGTGTGTGTGTGTGTGTGTGTGTGTGTGTGTGTGTGTGTGTGTGTGTGTGTGTGTGTGTGTGTGTGTATAGAAGAAGCAAATGACCGCTTTTGGTGTCGATGTATACACTGCCGACTTCCTCTCCAGTCTTCCACTATCAGCCAATTCAAGGACACCATCACTCCACCTGGTTAAGAACTTTTGTTTTGTTTTTTAAATTTTATTTGTTATCTAAAGAAAGATGTATGCATTTAATTTAATTATGTAATTATTTTTGTTCTATTTTGTTGTGCTGTTTTTGTTAAGCCCATTATAATTTAAGTTGCTTGTTTTTATTTGGCAGATGGTGTATGTATGTAAGTATGTATGCATGCATGTGTTAGGCACTTGAGACCACTGTGACTGTGTTGTATTTAAGAAAAAAGTCGTATGTACAGAGCCTGTCGTTTTTTATAACTGGAAAATGCGATATTTTTCCAAAATAAAAGAAATGAAATCTACTCTGTTTGTTTGTGGAGTATGTTTTGATTTGAAGGAGGGCCGTCTGGATTAACTCAGAAGACGCTAAAGCAAGTACAAGTGCCTTAAAAAGTTGCTGAACAAATTTAGCCAGAGGGATTTGTCGTCACTAAGTGATTGTGTAAGTAGTGTATGCATGATGAGTGTGTGTGGGAGTGTGTGGGGGTGCCTGTGTGTGTGTATCTGTCTGACACAGCAGAAGACTGTCTCCTTGTGGAACCACTAAATGAGACAAAGACACACCCCATAATCATAGACCGCTTAGCGAGCCTCCTCTGAGGCCAGAGTCATTTCTCTGTGCTGATCTGAATGTGAGTCCAAATGTGTGTGTTTCAGTTCTCTAATGTGTTTGTGACTGAATCTCTTTTTGTCTATGAGCCTCTTTATTTGAGTATGAGTTCATGTGTGTGATCTTTTTTCGGCAGAGGGGTATTTATAGCTAGAGATAGAAACCACCAGTCTGGATTTAGTCCCAGTTGCCCCTGCCTGACTACACTCTGTATGTAAATGTGTGTGTGTGCCATTTAGCGACCACTGAGTAGAAGCAGCCATCAGATAAACGCATATGGTTTGCATTCTTTTATAAACACACACACACACAAGATAGGCAGTAAAATTGGATGACGGATGATCAGAAATTTTACAACGGTTAACAAAAGGATGAACGAGATTAAATGTTGACATGCCGTGCATTAACACAGAGACCAATAAGTCATGGTGTTGCTCACTGATCTTGAAACACAAATGGAAAAAAATTAAAACGATTAACATTTTTACATAAATTTATAAAACACATTTAAAAAAGAAGTAAACTCCGAGTTTCTGGCAAATAGTTTTACATTTTTATGTAGTGTCTACAAACCCCTCGAGATGTGACATTTAGCTCTTTTCCACAGCTTTACGTTCTAGTTTGTGTCATACAGTGTTAATTGCAGGAGCATAAGAGCATAATTCTCAAGAAAAAGGTCAGGGTGATATAGTTCCTCACGTTGTTCCAACTTTCAGTTTTTTTTCTTTAAAACGTTATAAGTACCTGATATCTTATTTAGTGTGAATAACTCTCTTGACATCTTCATTTATCCATAAATCCAGATCGCTTGGGTGAGGCAGCTGACTGCTAGTCCAATGGTTGTTGCACTCTGACCTCCCATTTTACAACATCCCAGCAGTACTCTATTGGATTTATGTCTGATGTCTGTGGAGAGGGTACAGTGTAATGCTAAAAAAACAGTGTGAGATCATTTGAGCTTTATGACCGTGAATTGTTCTTATGGAAGGGAACGATAGAAGATAAGTACAACGTGGTTATGAAGGGATGGATGTGCTAAGCAACAACAGTCAGGTAGGTTTGGGGTGTTTAAATGATAATCAACACACACTAAGTAGTCTAAAGAGTGACCAGAAAACACCCCCTGCATCTTTACACCAACAGCTGTCTGCAACGTTAATCCAAGGCAGGATGGATCTGTGCTCTCCCATATTGTTTATGCCGAGTTCTGACCCGATCATCTGAATGCAGCAGCTGAAATCAAGACTCATTGGACCAAGCAATGTTTTAGCAATCTGTTATTGTCAATTTGTAACGGTTTGTGAAAATTGTGGCCTCGGTTTTTGGTTCTTAGCTGACGAAAGTGGCTATAACAATGCCATTTTCAAACTCCTTAAAATCTTATGCTTGGTTTGAACTTCAGCAAATCGTTTCCCCGTGTCTAGATGCCTAAATCCATTGTTTACGGACACATAATTGGCCAATTCACTATAATATTTGTAAAAGCTATTTTATGAACCTTTAAAGTGTTCTCAGATTTGCATATACAATGGCTGGCTAAAAAAATAGTTGCCTCCTGTATTTAACTAAGCAAATAGGTATGAGCCTCCCATTGGATAATTACTGCCTGGGTTATTATCTTTCAGCTGGCAACAACTTATTTAACCCCAACTGGTGCAATTAGTTGCTTCTCATTACTTTTAATTACATGTGGAACGACACATCCCGTGGTCGTGGAAAAGCTGTCAGTCTGTTTCAGAAGGATCAAATCATTGGCATGCATTAAGCAGAGGAAACATCTAAGGAGATTTCAGAAACTCCCAACATTGGGTTAAGAACCGTCCAACGTGTTACTAAAAACTGGAAGGATAGTGGGGACCCATCGTCTTTGAGGAAAAAAATGTGGCTGGAAGTGTTGCACCCATCATGCCTAGCGCCTACTGTACCAGCTTGTGGGGGCGGTGCTGTGATCTGGGGTTACTGCGGGTGGTCAAGTCCAGGTTCAGCAACAGCATGTTCTGAAAGAATGAGGTCATCTGACTACCTGAATATACTGAATGACCAGGTTATTACATCAATGGAGTTGTTCTTCCCTGATGGCACGGGCATATTTCAAGACAACAATGCCAGGATTCATCGGGCTTGAATTGTGAACGAGTGGTTCAGGGAGCATAAGAGATGATTTTCCCACATGGATTGGCCACCACAGAGTCCAGACCTTAACCCCATTGAGAATCTTTGGGATGTGCTGGAGAAGGCTTTGCTCAGCGGGCAGACTCTAGCATCATCAATGCAAGATCTTGGTGAGAAATGAATGCAACATTGGGTGGAAATAAATCTTGTGACATTGCAGGAGCTTATCGAAACAATGCCACAGCGAATGCGTGCCGTAATCAAAGCTAAAGGCAACCCAGGAAATATTAGTGTGTGACCTAGTGTGTTTTTTCATGTCGACTTTTTTTTGACAGAGTATTCACAGAGAAGCCAGAGATTATTTGCAAAGGAAATGGAGTTAGGCAGTTGTGAAACATATCATAAACAGATCAGGTAGCAATTCGAGTCAGAGTAACTGTCAAAGAGAAAAGGTTAAAGCTGTGGGGCTGTGAGAGCATTTGGTGACACAAGATCTTAAAAAAAAAAATGTGGGTGCCCCAAAATTTCCCATCAAAGTGATGTCAAAAGAAATATGTCATTCTGAGCTCCAGATATGAATATGAATGCTTTAAGATGCGCACCCAGTTGTTTCTATCTTTCAGGAAAGAAACTAGTTCTCGCAATGCTCTGTTACATTGACGAGGTCTGCTCACTACTTGTCCAGCTGGCTGACCACAGTCAAGAGCATTGAAAAACGAGACAGAGCCGCTGTTATACCACACAGCGGCAGCGCCACTGACACGTCAGTTTCTCCTGGTGATGTCACAAAAACTTTTCAACCAATAGCAATACCGGTCCTAAATTCAAGACACCCATTAAACCTTAGGAGGGCGCCACACTGACGGTTTTAAGGCCCATTCATACCCTACGTTTGGCCTACACGTCCGTATTTCTGTCCGTACGTTCAATCCGTTGACTCTTTCATACCTCCATCCGTGCGCAATAACCAATATTTCCTCTAGGTGGCAGTGCTGGGCGCCAATGATTCGTCACTGATCAAACATGGCGACGGTCCAAGACGTGATTTTGTTGTATTTGCTCCTTAAGTAAACTTTTTGTTTGTCCCTGTGCCCCGGACACGACACATCATATATGTGTGGGTAGTTGCGGACAAGCTCCGCAAGTTGTTCCTCTAATCCCGCCATTGTTTAAAGCCCAGAATTATAACCTTCTTCGTGATTTTGTTGACATTTTTGTACTACAAACTCAATAGCGCCCCCACCGTTTCCGGTAGTATTGCTCCGTATTGATCCGTTGCGTCCGTAATCGTAAGCTCCCAATTTTCGTGTCAAAGTACGGACGAAATCGACGGTTAGAACGTATGAAACACTCCACACGTATCCGTATCCGTCTTTTACGTGAGGTATGAATGGGCCTTAAGACACAAAAGCAGGATTTCAACAAATATGCAGTAATTTGTCAAAATAATGATTAGGATATGTAAACAGCACTATAAGACAACCATGTTAAAAGATTATTAGCAAAGACAAAAAGTTGATTCGGGGTGAGTTACCCCTTGGATATTTTGTGCGGCATAATTTTGGATACTCAGTAGAAAAATCGAAGAGTGTCAGAAAAGACACAAACATCCTATTTGCACTAAACTAGAGGGCTGTTCTCCAGTTTTTATGGAGAATGGACTGCATTTCTTCTACTCTGATTCAAATTCTAAAATAGCTAGATTGATCAAACATGAACTGGATAATTCTACCCTGAATGGATATTCTTGCAGCACCACTGCAGCTTTTAGTGTTGCTGACAGGCTGTTGGGAGCCTCCCTGACAGGTTTCTGTCTTTTGTTTTTGTCAACATTCCAAATATGTCCAGTTTTTGTCACTCTGGTCCCTTATTTACTCCAGTTACAGATGACTGTAATTTACCGTGCTCTGGTATGTGCATAAATAATGCGGTGGAATTTCATTTTATGCTTCTCCTGACTGATACCGTTTGTGAGTTGGGGTTAGTTTGAGCGCCTCCAGCACCCCTCGCGTCACCAACAGGGAAAAGCGTGACGGAAAAGGGATGGATGGATGGATGGGTTAGTTTGAGCCCGCAAACTATGGTGGCTTTAGCTGAAGGATTGTACAAAATGTACAAATAAATTCATTAGTATTACTGCAATTCAAGGCAGGTGTGAACTCAAGAAGACTGTGTGCAACAAAATAAATCAAAAGGGTTTTACAACATTCAAGGGTGTGCATGCTTGTTAAATCGAGTTATTTCAGGTTTTTTCATTTCTATATTTTCCCCTAACAGCAGTCTGTTTTTAGTTGGATTTTATTGCGATTGTAGGCTGGAAAAAGTTTGCAAATAATTTTTCATTAACTCTAAAAAAGACTGGAGCTTTGACAGGGCTTTGTACATTGTTGAGCGCCACTGTTACTGGATCCAATCAGGCTCCAGAGACCCGCTCATTTGAACCAGTGACCTGCACACCGGCTGCAGACACAGTGACGGTTGCCCTTCCAAAGACCGCTACTGTGGCTGCTCAGAAAGTATTTGCTTGTATTACACGAGCAGCAGGCAGTTGTTAGCGCATACCATGCTAAGCTTTTTAACTTAACTTTTTTTCAGTGCCACAATAGCTTTTCGCTGAGTTGGAAAATCACAGGAGACAGGCTTAAAGCTGGTTCTTTGTTGTTGTTAGGCTGTCCTCCGGCCCCCGAAACTGTCGCAAACACTCGTGTCCTCCCTCACGGCATCTATCTGGTGTCAATAGTCAGACAAAGCCCTGGTCACTGGCTGCCATATGCTGCCCTGCTGCACATAAAGAACAGCCCTCTTTGAACTTCTGAGGGGGAATCGAAACTTCTTCATGGTCAAATATATAGAGAAGTGCTCATTCAGTCACTCCCACATTCAATGGAGCTCGCTTCTATTTTTCTTCTGTCGTTAATCTCCAGCAAGAACTGAGCTCTTACCAATGTCCAAATTGTGTCTTTATCAATGTCGTCGGATATGAAACTGCGTCTGCTTAATAATACAAACAAAAACAAAACTAGAACACAACTTAATACTTTTGTATGATACTCTGTCCCCCTGATCTCTTGTCATACACTTTTCATTGTGGTGACGCGTAGGCAGGACCGTGGCTAATCCAGAGAACAGCCTGTTTAAGTGTGTCACTGCTATAATCTGATTAATCTATCCATTCATGCAGCCTCTCTTCTCCTGTTGCAGATCTTTTATAAAATCTAAGTGTGCGTATATGCGTGCGTGTGTGTGTGTGTTTTCTGGTGCAATCCTATGTGTAAAAAAGCCTGTTAATGGGTGTGTGTGTGTGTTTGACAGGTGACCGCTGCTCTGACAAAAGGACAGTCAGTGGCAAAGTGGGAACTTTTTTCCTCCTCCCTTGTTACACTCCCAAATTATCTCTTTCTGTCTCTTCGTCACTCTCACATACACACATGTAAGCGCAGACTAGCACAAAAATACTGGGATAAAACTGAAACTGAGTAATGACTCTATAATGTCAGAAGATCTACGAACACCTCAAATATGACCCTTTGCACAAATTTAATGGCTTATTCAAAGGACCTTGAAAAAACATTCTTGCAGGATTCCTGCTGTTAGCCAAAACAACCTTGAATCCCACGACACTGGGGACTTTAAAATATTATTTTAAAGCTATAATATATTTTTAGATATATTATTGTGACCCTAAAGTGTTATGCTCAAAGGGAAGTCTAAATCCCTGTGAAGGCATTTCACAGTACATTTTTTATGAATAAACTTATCTTACTGATTTATAAATTCAGAAAAAGCGAACAAAATAATGATTAAAATGTTACGCTTTACAGCAAACTTGTATTTTTGTTTTCAGTAGAATGAAGCTCATATACATACACTTAACAATAAACTTAACTTTCGTCTTAAAACATTATATCAATCGATAGACTGCTTTAATTTTCAGGTTAGGAAAAAAATAGTCTCCCAGTTGCTGCTACCTATACTGGACTATGCAGATATTATTTATGCTAACACAACTGCCACTTATCTACACTCTCTCGATGTGGTTTACAACAGCCTGTGCCGATTCGCCCTTTGGTGCCCCTATAGGACACATCACTGTATTATGTATGACCAGCTGTCCTGGCTTGCACCCTCAGCCAGAAGACTATATCATTGGTTTCAGCTTATATTTAAATGCATTTACTCTCAATATCCATATTATTTATCCCAATATTTAGTGCCTTACAGTTCTCAATATAATCTCCGTCACAACGAACAGATCTTCTTTACTGTCCCTAGAGTTAAGAGAGAATCTGGGAAACATGCTTTCTGTGTTAAAGCCCCTCGTGATTGGAACAGCCTTCCTGCATCTATCCGTTCGCTTACGTCTTTTCCTCTGTACCGAACTGCTTTGTTAACACATCTTCAGAATACTTGTCTATGTTTCTAGTATTTTAGACTTAGCAGTAATATGTGTCATGTTAGTTATGAATGTATGAATGTGTCTTTATGTAGAAATATACATATCTAGCAATGTCAGTTATATTTGGGATTATTGTGCCACACTTAATACCACTCCTAAAATGCTTGACTTTCAGAGCATCATCATGCTGAGTCTAAGATTATATAAGGTTTTATTGTTTAGTGGTATAAATACTGCAGTTTGGGAACCACTGTGATTTACTTTACTCTTTCTGTGTCGAGGGGGATAGTGAGAGCTTGTGTGTGTGTGTGTACGTGTGCGTTGTTTTTTTTTGTTTGTATCTTGTATATTGTATCTACTCTGTTGTTCTACTTTTCTATATTGTTTGGATATGTTACTGAGGACCCCCATGAAAACGAGATGTTTCATCTCATGGGGTTGATCCTCTAATAAATGTTTATAAATAAATAAATAAATAAAATCATATGTTGTAAACCAGGCATATGAAAAAACTTTAGCCAGGAGTATTTCCTCTAGAATGGTTTCTGACATTTTTTATAGTTTAAACTATATCGGTAGAAAAAAAAGCAGATCTGGTCCAACTTCTTTATTTTATAACTCAGAGTAGATACATATCTCCCAAAGCTACATATCACGTCTGATTAGTTGGTGGGGTGCTCATGGTCACTGACAGCAGTACAGGCTCCAAACGGACAACAGAATCAGGAAGTTGAGACTGAATGGTGTCTGTACCAAAACCTGATCAACTTGTCAGATTTTGGTTTATTTTAATTCCGTTAGTGCTCTGATGGCGTTAGTGCTATGATGGCGACTTACAGTTACGCTTCCATTAACAGCAATGAAAGAGGGGAACAACTGAACGCCGAGGTCTCCACCCCTGTTTATCGATGGCTGGTTTCTCTTCAAAATTGGTCTCCTTTACTCCTCTCTCAAACCAACATTCCTCCCTATCCAGGATGGGAGAACATCTTCATCCCTAAAAGAGAGACACTGACCTGCACATGGGTGTAAAACGAAGAGTCTGGGCCTGATGATATTGCTCTTCTGTGCTGGGCCATCCCTTTGGCTGCTTTGTTTGCGATGTGAAAATGGTCACAGCCCTCGTGGCGCTTTGATAGAAGTCAAGCTTAGATAATAATTTGAACAATTAAGCTCCCCCTCAGTTTTAATTGTCATAAAAAATAATTAGTGTTACTCTATTTGTTACTTTTCAGATTTATTTTAATATTTTTGCAAGCAAATCCAAAATGTATCATTTGATGCTTTATATAATTTTGCAAACAGGGATCCAATATTAGTGAACTGGTGTCTCATAATCCATTTTCCTATGTGTTGGTCAGGACTCTGGCGAGATCTTTTGGTATCTTTAATGAAACCAATGGAGACACCATTACAGCCATCTAACCCAATGAAATTAACACACGTACCAGTCGGTCCCGTGTCCTGTTATGACAGGAAACCTTGACTCTAGCTTCTGATAGGTCAGTTCACAACATCTAGGGGTTATTGGCATAGAGCTGAGGACAGGTTGGTGCGTGTTTGGGTGCCTCTCCTTACCTCCTCCTGGCAGGGTGTGACAGGCAGGTGTGGTGCAGCAGCTGCAGCTCATCCAGACCAATCAAGAGGAGTAGATCCCATGAAGCAATTACCAGATTGTTTTCTTGCCTCGCGTGGTAATCAAGCCTATTTCTGTGTTGCGTTGTTCTTCCTATGCTAATTCTAATCAGAGTTTGTCCCCCTTTTACAGAATTAATTTCATGCCTGTTCTTGGGTTCAAACGTTCCAGTGCTCTGCTTCCTCTCTCCTTGGACTAATTGATAAATCCTCTCAAGATCATTTCCATCAAACTCCTCAGAATTCCCCAGATCGTCTTCCTGGTTTCAGTCAGTAACATCACTCAGCAGCTTACCAGACTCAACTACACGTCCATTCTCTGTTATCGTCTGTTTGACCTCTCACTGAAACCTAGAAGGAAAGAAACAGAGAAAATCTGAGTTGCCATTCACCACCACCTGTGGGCTTCAGCTCTTCCTGGACTTCCTCAAACTCCACCAGCAGTAAACTACTCATCATCTCCCTTTACCTGAAAAAAAATTACTTATCTCTTAGTGTACAGCCAGAACCTGTAGTTGTCTTGCAATCCAAACGTTGTGGGTTCAATTCCAACATCTTCCTGTCACAGGTCAATGTGGGCCTTAGCAAGGCACTTAACCCCAAGCTACCTATTGATCTGGGTATCAGTGTGTGTGCTTGGGGGAATGGAGGGACTGGTGTAACTACAAAATTGATGGCATCACAAGAAAGGAATATTAAGTGGAAATGTTGAAGCAACAATTCAAGCCACCAAGTTAAAGATGGAAACAAATAGGTCTTCCAAATGGACAAGGACCTTAAGCACATTGCCAAATAAGTTACAAATTACGCAGCACTGGTCAACATTTTGGAGTGGCCATCATCTGAGTTCAATAGAAAAATGTGTGAAAAGAGAGAGGTGTGTAGGAGCCAAGACAGCCTACAAACCTGATTCAGTAACACCAATTCTAGGAGGAACGGGTCAAAATTAAGCATATCTAAAATGCTTGACCAAAGTCATAAAGGTTAAAAGGAAAGATCTAAAACTTTTTTTTGGTGATTCTAACTAACAAAAAGGTTACATTCATGTTTTCCGGTTCTGGTGGTAAATCTATGGTGGAGGGTGGACAGGCCAGGTAGAAACTAGAGGACACCAGAGGACTGGGTGTTGTAGACCAAGGATGAAAGATGCGGACAGGAACAAGGTTTGAACTGCGGAGAAGAGGAACGAGGGATAGCTCAAAGGAACACCTTGTTGTTATGTTACTTAATGAGAACAGTTCCACATTCTACGTGACTACTCCAAATGTCACCATCGACGGACCTAATCTCTGTTGTTCCCCGTTAAATTACAGAACAACTCCAATTTTCTGTTCCATTCTGGTCGTTGGGCTCCTGCCCGGTCAACCTCCACAATTGCCCATCCATCCATCCATTTTCTGACCCGCTTAATCCCTCATGGGGTCGCGGGGGTTGCTGGTGCCTATTTCCAGCGTTCACTGGGCGAGAGGCGGGGTACACCCTGGACAGGTGGCCAGTCTGTCGCAGGGCAACACAGAGACAGACAGGACAAACAACCATTCACGCATACACTCACACCTAAGGACAATTTAGAGAAGCCAATTAACCTAATAGTCATGTTTTTGGACTGTGGGAGGAAGCCGGAGTACCCGGAGAGAACCCACGCATGCACAGGGAGAACATGCAAAAGAAAGGCCCAGGGTTGGATTTGAACCCAGAACCTTCTTGCTGCAAGGCAACAGTGCTACCCACTGCGCCACTGTGCAGCCCTCCACAATTGCAATCGTAGCAAATAGGAAAAATAACGGCAACCACATCCAGTTTGTCAAAGATAGTCTAAATAGAAATCATTAACTACACACTAAATGCATTTTTAATATATTCACAATAAAATAAACATTTTTACTTAAATATTGGATGCAAACCACTCTTTTTGCACCAAATTAGGAAGCAGATTTGTCATTTCAACATTTAATTTGACACATTGTAACCCTCTCAAAATAGATTTGCATTCTGTTTGTAATGATGATGATCACGTATGCTCTCCTCAGGCTCCAGGAAACTTTGAAGTGGAGCTAGACGGAGTAACCGCGGAGTACATTTTTTTTTTTTTATTGAAGCTAAAATTGAATTGAATTCTACCAACTGGGAAGCGTTTGAGTTGTTGGAAGTTCATTCTGTGGTTTGACAATGAAACCATGCATTGTTTTGCCTTAAAGGCGCTCATAAAAGTTTTGCTGCAGAAAAATGGGTCTTGCAACAGATGGTTTGACCCCCACAGAGGCCCTTGTCTCCACATGACTGCATCAGTCTAAGGCTATGTGAGGGGTCACGGGCACTTTGGGAACCTCTATATTATACAATGATAAATAGCCATTTATTTGATTCAGGTGTTTTTAAACAGTTGAAACATAGATGAGCTTCATATCCAGCAGGAGCCACACAACCAAATCAAGATAATGACACAAGGAAAAAAAAATCCATTGGAGAAATTAAGGGTTTTTTGTGTCATTTCATGGTTCTTATATAATTGGTCTGCTGAATCCTAATACCTCAGTGCATCGGTGTGTTACAATCCACTAATGCTTGGATTTGTTCCTGAGGCCCTGTGTGCACAGGGCCTCAGGAACAATATTATTTTTAAAAATAATATTGTACACATGGGATCGTTTTTGAAAAAGTTTTCATCTACACAAACCCGCACAAATACATCAGTGAGCGTAGTTTTAAACATGCCAGACGCACATGGGGGCAGTGCACTACAAAGCTAAAACCAGTGTCAGCCAGTCAGAATCCTCTAACAACAATGACGACGTTGAAGAGCATTGTACCTCTGTACTGGGAGTAGGTGTAAAACGGCTGACCTCCAAGCGCTCTTCAGTATGTTGCACCTCAACATATTGGAGCCGCTGGGCTTGTAAAAAAACAAGCAAGCAAAAAGCATCTAAACCAAGTGTAACATTTATGATGTCCCGTGTGTTATTTTCCTTTGAAGGGTCGATACCTGACAGCACACGTGATGTCAGCGCGGCATGGAGTTTTTTTGTGTAAATTAAAGGCCAAAATGCATTAAAATGTATCTGTTTTCCCAGATATCCAGCTACTTGTGGACTAGGTCTGAGATTCTTCCTGCATCATTCCCCCAGCTCCTCCACATCTCCCCTGATTCCTCAGCTTCCTCTTTGCCTCGGCTGCAACATGCAATGCTCAGTAAATCAGAAAAGTGTAAAGTTTTTGGTTTTAAAAGACTCAAAATGCAGAGCAGAGTTCGATGAGTGATTTGTGATTAAAAAAAATAATTGATTAAACTTACTGCATGGGTCCAGAAACAGATGATGGAAATCACAGAGCAGGTGAAGCATGGAGCAAACAGCAAGGAACCAGTGGCCTGAACATGAAACCAAAATTGCTTAATTACTGGGAGGAGAGGGAGAATGAAGGCGTGAAGAACAGGTGGAGTTAATCAGGTGATACTGAAAGCACAGGTGGAAGTGGTGAAGCCTGAATAGAGGGAAAGGGAGAGCAATGATAAGACAGAAGCTGCATCCGAAAAAGTCTTTTGGGTAAGGACTCTTCCAAAGCAGAAGCGTGTCATCGGGCGCCATGATAAGTGCTGTCCGAATAGTGCAGTCAGTAAGGAAGGAGGTAGGAAAAGGAGCCTGTATGCTTCCTATCATAGTTCCTTTAGCATAGGAACCTCTTGAAGTCCCTTACGGCGCTAAGGAGCTATAAAGACTCCCACAATCCTTTGTGTGACATGACGTACAAGCACAGCCCACCTCACGGAAATTAACAAAATGTCTGGAGAGAAGAGAGCACGCACTTCTAAGTAGTAACCATTCACGCTTTCACATATTACATGATATTTGACATTGTTGGTCATCCATGTGGATAAGAGGCTTTTAGTCATCTCTGCCTTTGTTGTCTACAACAAATAAGATCTGATTGATTGTGGAACAGCAAAGTTTTTAATAAAGGAAGCAATAAAATTGCCACCTGTGATGTGATGAAATATAATGTGTACATAAACATGTGTTAACCTTGAAAAATAAAACTCTGATTATGTGTTTATGTTGTACCCATCGTTTATTTTGATTATATATACATGATTTTCTGTTAAAAACAAAACCTATTCATACAATTTATATAAAATAAATATAACAAACTGGTCGGCAGCATATCAACTCTGTTTAAGAAGACAACAACAAGTAATTGGACTGGTTACTGTTAGAACTAGAACGTCTGTATAAGTTTACACACCTTCATATATTTTGGCTTGTTTAATGAGAGCTTCAGCCGTTCGCTACATTTGTCTCATTTGCATTTTTTATAGCTCTTTTTTGTAAGGCTGTAGGCCCGGATTTGACTAGAATCATCCATGTTTGTTTCCGTCGAGTAACGACGTATGAGTTAAAAGGCTGTCCGAAATCAGCACAGCAGGATGGAGTTCTTACGTTTGACCTAATGAAAAGTCAAGGAACAGGAGCTAGAAGCTATAAATAGACGTTTTGGAGCCAGAGACAGGGAAGAAACTGAATCTAAACAGAATACAAAAACTACAACAAATAAAGAGACTCAACAACTAAATAAACCCACTGATGACTGAACTGAAGACAGAGGTAGAAATATAAGGATCTAACTAGAACGAGTGACTAACTAAATCCATAATGAACAGAATAAATAATGACAGGAAACAAGACGGAACAGAATCTACAGACTAACAAATGATACGAAAACAGGTGAAAACATAGATTGTATCATCCCCAGGAACCTTAAAATACTCAAAGATGGGGATTGTGACATGAAGCCAGAACGCAGTTTTGTTTGCTATAATAAATAAATAAATAAAAGTTGGTGCAGGCAAAATAATGTCCAAAAAGAAGCAGGGGAGAGCCAGGGCTGACAGCAGGCTGCTTACTGCAGAAGATGATGGCTGAATGGGCGTGAGACTGAGGGCAGGTCTGAGAGACAAACTGGGGTCATGCACCAGGAAGACAGGCAGCAAACCAGCAAACACATCCAGAAGGCAGGCAGGAAACGAGGTCGAGGATCGGTCCAAGGTCTTGTCCAGCATCAGAAAGCAGATAAGGTGTCCAACGAGGGCAAGCAATCAGGGAATCCAAAAAATGGGACAAACACAATCGCTGGCCCACAACTCGCAATAAGGCTTGAAGACAATCTGGCAAAGAGTAGCTGTGAGAGACCGGAAGGAGTGGAGGTCATAAGGGATAATGGCAGGTGTGTCTGCTCACTCTAATTAACAGAGAGAAGCAGCACAGAGAGTGGTAAACAGCCCAATAAACAGCAGATTTCTCTCCCCCGCCTCAGTGTATACTCATCAGTTCTCCTTTCTCTACACTGGATCCTTCCTTCAGCTTCATGCTTCTGTTCCTCCGTGTTCCCCGGTGCTTCCAGTGCTTTACTGTGTTCTCGGTACCTGTTTTTTACCCCCACTTCTTGTCATTAAAATCTTTCAAACAGATTTCTACTCTGCTCTCTGTTTAAGTCTTTTAAAAAAAACTAATCATGACATGATTCTCGCGTCAACATTCCCAGACGATTCATTTGTAAGGACAAAAAAGCACAGACACATGCTGGTCCCTGATTTAAATCTCTGTTAGATTAAAAACTAACAATGTTCTGGTCCTCTCCCAGGGGTCAACTGCAGCTAGACACACAGCCACTTCTTCCACTGCCAGTTCCCTACGACAGGCTATATGCCAACCGTCATGGACGCCGGTATCAGATGGAGGACGACGGCTTTTGAAAAGGGGAGCTGTGGAATAACTTCTCCCTTCCACTTCCAATTTTACCTTAACGGTTGAAGCAAAGCATAGTGTGTGTATCAGAGTAAAAGCAGCTGAATGAAAATCCACTTTTTCAAAACATCTTAATAATTGTCAATGTTTTACACTTTACAATTAATGTTTACATCATGTTGGCCTACGACATTAAATTCTGGTTTTAAGGTGAAAAAATGTGAAAATGCTGAAGGGGTATGGATTTTGAAAAGAGTTGCAGATATCTTTTTTAACATAGTGGTTAAGACAAACTATTTTTAGATATTAAGGCTTTCTTTCTCTGTCTTTCCTTTCTTGCTGCATCATAACAGTGACTCCATACCTCTCACCACTCTATTATTAGCATTTCAATTTGGTCATCGGTACAAATCCCCACACACGCAGCATCCCTGACTAGAGATTTTCCAGGCTAAATCTTGTGGGAAAACAGAGGTTTCTCTCTTAGCCTTCCTCCATTGTTGGGTCTGAACAAACGAAGTGACCACAGCAGTCCGAGTCACACAATGACAGACAGCTTATTCAGCTACTTCATCTGTCGCTGCTCCCCAGGGACAGGGCTCTGATCTTTTCCCAGAGCTCCATCTCTTTCCCGATTGTCTCTCCCCGACTCTGTTAATATTCACACAATATAATATTCCCCTCCCTCTGTTCTTACAGTCACGCGTTTTCTTTTTCGATGACAGCTTGGGGTGTGGTTAACAAGCAATTAGAGACTACCACACACATTTTTTTTTTTTTTTGTCTCTTGCTGCGTTTAGGAGAATTGTTTTTGTTTATGTTTTGTTTATTGTCAACTCTCCCTGGGGGCTAAAGCGCTTGTAAGGGACGCAGTCATTCCTTCAGAGACACCAGCTCCCATCAGCACCTTCTGGTCATTACTGGTGCATCGTGGGAACAGCTTGGTGAGGACAATGATTGGCTAGAACAATGAAGCTTGGATGGGGGGCTGGGAGGGGGGGCAACACAAAGGACACGCCCACTGCTTGATGGGAAAGAGCAGCAGAGGAAGCAGATGTTGCTACTGAGGACAGAGGAGGGCACAGAGAGATAGAGGGATGGCAGATGTCTCTTCATCTCTCCCCGATGAGTTTGAATTGTATTGGGCTCTTTAGCAGCAGGTGAGCAGAGACAGAAGCTTTACCTGCCTTTGGAAGCACGATGCTTCTTTGTTCGCTGGTCCACAGCAGGCTGCTGGTCAGTCTCTTTCTCTTTGCTGCCAGGGGGGTCAAATTTCTTTTTAACGGTCCAATCTGCCCAGGTCTCTTTCACATCTCCTGTCAGACCTCACCGTGTCATGTATGAAATATGCTTAGCTGATCAATTATTTAACAAGAAAAGGTTGAGTACAGAGACAAGGAAGACATGGTTTTCTGATTGTTACACTTAAATGTTTTAGATAATCAAACAAATTTGAGCTATTAAATAACTTATCCATCCAAGCCCTAAGGGGAAATAATACCCAGATCCAAATATTGCCAGACCTGCAGAATTAATAAATCACCTAAAACACTTGTCTGACCACATGAGGGTGAGTTAAAGATCTCAAAAATAATGACTGTTTATGAATAAAATAAAGAACAGATGAGAAAGTCGTTAACATTTATCTGTCTGAAAAGCTTTTTCGAACACTTTAAGACTCTTGCGACCACAGGAGCCACCATTAACAAACGGAGAAAACATTGAACAGCGGTGAACCTTCCCAGAGGAGGCTGACCCATCTATGTTATTCTTAAAGTGGATCAGCGACTCATCTAGGAGGTTACTGATTACATAGAACAGTATCTAATATGCAGTCTGCCACCAGTGTTGATGATTCAACAATGACAAAGCGACTGGGTAAAATGGCATCCATGGTTTAAAAGGTGAAAACCACTGCTGACCAAAGAGAACATTAAGCCCTGTCCCACATTTGTTAAAAAAACATCTTGATGATCCACAAGATTTTTGGGAAAATATCATTTTGACAGTGTGGATTCTCTCTTTGCGATGATTTCATTTGTTTTTAAATCTAGAAATGGTCTTGCTCTGCGCTACATCTCTGAGATTTTTTCACTCAGTTGAGTGGACCTGCTTCTCCTGGATGTGCCGAGGATGTGCAGGAAGCTCAGAGGGACCAGAGCTTTTTCTGTGGCAGCTCCAAAGCTTTGGCATTCCCTGCAGTGCATTGCAGTAGGCCTCCTCACCGTGTGCTTTCTGATCCGCTCTGAAAACTTTTTATTGGTCTTTTACCCAGCAGGAAAGAGAATTAGTTTGCCCAAGTTGCTTTACATCTTTTATGTGTCTTCTTCCATTTGTGTTGTCATGGTTATTTATAATATCTATAATACTTGTAAACAAAGTTGACCTGGCTTCGCTAATTGATGGAGAGATGAATGTGCCTGAAGTAAATTAATTCTGTAAAGAAGAGTGGCCCAAAATCTCTCCACTAGGATTTAAATGACCGATTATGGCAGACACTTGATCACAGTTGTTGTTTCTGCCAAGGATGACGATTAAATTGTTTTGTTTTCCCCAATAATAATTTAAATCCCTAATTAAAACAATTTGATATTATTTTTTAGTCTATTGCCATTTATTTTGGTTCTGATTCCTATGTAGAGGTGTTGAATCATAAAACATGACAGCTAATGTCCCCTGAGCAAAGCAAGACTTTAGGTCCTCATGCTTCTACATTAAATTTATTAGAGTAATGTAACCAAATTTCCTTGCATTATACTTTAAGTAGATTATATAAAACAACCTCATGAATTGGTACGAAATGTTCTCCTGGCAGGTCTTAACTGATGCATGGTCAGTAGAAAACGTCCCACAGCATCATTTCCTACCCAAAACAGTACAAAAGAAAAATAATAGAAAACCTAAAATTAATTTGAAAAAGTTTAAATTAATAAATAATTTTGCCAAAAAAAACATTTTGCCAAACATGATAGATTTTGCTGCAGTGGCATGAAAAAAGGCAGGATCCTTCTGCTGTTTAGAATGTTTTAAATGTTATCTTGGTTTACATTTATGCCTCCATCTTGTCCAGGACCCCTGGAATAAAATCATTATTATATACTATTATTATTATTATTATTATTAGTGCAGCCTTTGACCAGGACACTTGAAAACTTTCATTTTGGTTTTTTTGAGCCATTATGAGTTGACCTGTTGGTGTGCTTTTGATCATAATCTGGGAGAATAACCCAAGCGTGCTTGAAGTTATGATCACAAACTGATGTCATAGCACTGTCTTTTAGGATTATTTGAATGAAAGAAGAATCCATGGTTCCATCAAGCCTTCCAGGCCCCAAAGCAGCCAAGCAGGCCCAGACCATCATACTATCAGCCTCGTCTTAACTCTCTGCATGAAGTTCTTTTTCTACAATCCAGTTAGTTTTATACCTGTATCTCCAGTCCACCAAATATTTGCTTGAAGCTATAGTTGGTAATCCCGTTCAGGTGAAATGGTCCTTCCCTCCTGACAGCAGTCTAGGGTGACCAGACGTTGCCGAATTTTATGATGGAGGAAAAAAGCTCCACGCAGCAAGAGCTATTTATCCGGTCCTTCTGCTGTCCCGACGTAATAGTGAGAGTTTAGCACGAAATAAGAACAGAGTGGATTTGGGAGATTTTTTTCACGCAATCCCCCTGAGGAGTGGAAGAGGAAGTAAGACTGTCTTGCGCATGCGCCGTTATTCAGAAAGTTATTTAATGCTAGATGTTTTGTTTTGGCAAAGGCCTTGAATCATGAACACCTAACTTTACTGATGTAACCAAAGCAAGAAGTGCATTAAGATGTTGTTCTGGGTTCTTTTGTGACCTCCTGGATAAGTCGTCAATGAGCTCTCAGGTAGGTCAGTCACTTGTGAGAGAGTTCTCCACGGTGCACGTTTACTCTGACAACAGCTTCTGTGCAGGAATCAGTGGGTTCCTGGGGGCAAGGATTCAAAAACATCCCGGTCTCCCTTGTCGCGTACAGAGGAAGAACTGAATCTGCCTGTATGAGGAAGCCCCAGTATGTGCGCAGTATGTCTACAATCAGTAGAAATTACGGATGGTGACCAGTTTAAAAACAGCAGTGGCTGATTTTATAACTCAGTCACCCGAAGTAACCTTTAAACCTTGTTGTCTTTTCTTCAAAGCATCTAACTCTCTGTGCCTTCATAAGGAGGGAGAGTCTGTAAGCATGTGCATATTGCTGAGTTGCAAAGTACATACTGCCTACTGATGGTATGGCAGGGAAATTACACTGTTTAAGCATTTCTGTCAGTGTGTTGCGCATGGAGATCGCAACTAACACGTCAGGTAAATATGCGAACACAAATGGAAAAAAAATCACAATTTTATTGGTTGTCGTGTGCATGGAGCTTACTTCATCTTTTCAGACACGTTCCATTTAAAGATTTACTTGATTTTACAGGTCGGCCAGTAATCGGGTCTTGGTGAGACTAGTGAAACTGGACCAAAAAAAATAAGATTAACAGTTAGTTCACGATTTAAGAATAAGAGCAACATTTTTTTTTTCCACATATAGCCAGATAGGTTTTGAAGCACTTCCTTGAAACACTAGTTTCTGTATTCACTCAGGTTATGTTTCTCTGATCTGAACATTGGTATAAAAAAGAAAATTACGAGAAAAAAATCAGTAGGAGAGAGATACCTTTTGCAGAGTCCTATTTTGCATTTTCGTGTTTTTGAGGTATGTGTGGATGGGTTTTGTAACACCATACATGTTTGATGAACATGCTTAAACCAATGTAAAACAACACAGATGTATAACAAAACAATTTGCTGTTGCTTCGGCCATTTGTTCCCTGATTCATTTTGGCAGTTTTATTCCATAAATCATGTATATAACTTTTTTAATTTTAATATTCAAATTCAAGGCATACATAAACTGTCAGTTTATTTAATTTTTCTCCTACAGTTCAGGTCATTTCGGTCTGGAACACTGTTACCTTGCTTGTCTGTCTTTATGCATCAGTCAAACTCCCGCTATTAGTTCATGGGAATCATTCTTCTCATCAATGTGGTCATTCATGATAGCCCAGACAAATTAGACAGCAAATTCCCACAATGATACTTGCCAATTCAACCTAAGAAGACAAAGGGGGAAACAGCTGATGGGAACAAATCTTCCTGTGTTCGCTCATGGTGCCACGAGGGAGCAGTCATCATTGGAGAGAAAAAGGCGATTGAGACATCACAGGCATGGCAGATTTGATGGACAAAAATTTGAGTTGCCAGGTCTGATCCACTGAGACGAGGGGAGTGGTTGAGATCAAGCAAAGTGTGCTCTGGGATATGTGTGTGATTAAGGGCTGGGTGTGTGTGAGACTATTGGCTTTTGTTTTGGTGTGTGTGGTGTGTATGTGTGGGAATGGACCCTGGTCTGACTTGTTGATTAATGGCCAATGTGTGTATGTGTGAAAACGCTCCTGGTCCTGTTTCCATGCTAATGAGCAGCGGCAGATGGGAGAGAGGAGGTTGGAGCGACAATAAACAAGCACACCAGCAGCCATACAATTAAATTAAATAAATAAATAAAAAACACAACAAACAGAAGATCCAGTATGGCGTGCTTCCTTTCAGACAACATACTCCTAGATTATGTGTTTTCCTCCTGTCTGGGGGATCATGTAAACATTATGCAACGTCAGCTTCACATTTGGTGATGACGTGTCGGAATAAGCTGGCACCAGGCAGAGCACTGTGTTACAAGGATATATCTCTTCACAATAACATTTACAGTTGGAACCAGATATTCGTATAATATGCAAAAAAGAAAAATAACTTCTTTGCTTGCCGGAGATATCCCTCTGTGGTGCAGCAGGCTAAATTGGTTTCTTTGAAGCAGGCGACACAGGTTTGAGTCCTGGTTGTGACATGAAGGTCGTCTGGCATAAAAACCGAGTCTGTAAGTAAGTCTGCAAGTTGTAACGACTTGCTGTGGCGAGCCCTGAATAAGGGAGCAGCTGAATAGATTCAAACAATGGCTGTTTCAGGTTAACTAAGATTACCAAAATGATTTTGTTAACTGGCCGAATTATTAAAGACAAAATTGTTTACTGTCTTTGAGTCAGAAGCTTCTATAATTTATGACTTGGGTTGAATATTTTAGGCTCCCTCCCTCAAGCTCTTCACAATAGTTTGCTGGGGTTTTAGCTAATTCCTCCGGGCAGAACCAGTGAAGCTGTCATGTTTGTATGCTGCCTTGCTCGTACACACTTTTATAGCTCTGTCCAGAAGTGTCCTGTGGGGCTGGGCGATGGCTACTCCAAAACATACATTTTGTTGAACTTAAGCCACTCAGTAACTAATTTAGATGTATGACTGAGGTCACATTTGAAAGACCCATTTGTCCCTTGTATCTCCTTGTGTGCTCCATTTGTACTCGGATGTCCAACCTTCAAGTAGGAAATTTCAACCGGAACGGCCCCTAAAGTTGGAATTACAAGTCGGAAGGTCGGTGCAGCAGGACCATACCCAACTTCTGCTGCTATTCACAGCAACATTGAGTAAGGCTTCATATTTTGATTGTTTTTAGTAGTTTTCTGTCATTTATGTAACATTCAGTCAGTTGTAAACATATTACTTCTCAGTGTTAATAAGACGGGATGTTTCAGCGCTGTTTATATGAACAAAATACCGCACAGAGCAGTGTTATTATCACTTTAACAGTAGTGGCTAAACAAGCATTGATAAATCGCCACCTATTTGTTGTTTAACGTTTCATGTTCAGTTGAACTGTTCAGCATGTCTTAAAAAAAGATGGAGATTTTGCAATAAAATGTGTCTTTAAAATGCAATCTGAAACAAAAAATCAAGACAAAGCAGCAGACTTTCTAATTCCTGGGGACTGTTTATTCTGCCCAATTTGAAGTTAAAATGTTTTTTTTTAACTACATCGTTAACTGCAAAATGCACACAGTGAAGGACTGACTGAAATAAATATTTTCAAAACAAAATTAGGCAGTAAAGTGTGGAGCTCTAGAGGTTTTTAGGTTGCATATGATTTCAAATGGATATATTTGGAAAACCATGTGTACATTTGGTATCAAACGTTTTTCACAATATAGCCTCTTTAATTAACATGGCAATTTTCATTAACAAGGACAACACAATTTAATTGCTTTATTTCTAATTTCACAAATCACAAAAACGGAGGAAAAAACATAGCCTTTAGCCTCTAATATATTTTATAGTTAAACTTTAATAGCTGCATAAATCAAACGTCTCAAAGAATCCAAGTAATACTGGCAAGTGCTGTGTCAGGAAAGTGTTTCTAAATGCAAGAAAGCATGAAGATTGAATTTGGTGTTGCCACCAATAACAAGTGTTTACAAGTGTGTTCGTTGTCTAGAATCTATAAACCTAAACACAGAAAAGAATAAAACATAAAAATCTTCAACAAACATCATAAACTGTAGCTTCTTTTTAGGTGCAATACAAAGCCCCTTACTGTAGACTGGATTGCCAATAGGTTTCATTCATTCATTCAAAACTTTGAATTCATGTGTTCTAATTACTTTAATGGCCACGTGTATAAAATCCAGCAGCCAGACATAAAGACTTTTTGTCTTTATGTCACATACATTTGTGAAAGAATGAGTCGCTCTCCATAGCTCAATGAATTCCAACATGTCACAGTGATAGGATACAATCTGTAAAATAAATCCTTTCATGACAGTCAGCCGTTAGTGGTATCATAACAAAGTGGAAATAAAGAGGAGCAGCAGCAGTTCAGCCATGGAAACACCACAGAGTGGGGGATAATGCAGACTGAGGTGGATGCACAGTGTGCAGACGTTCCTAACTTCCTGCAAAGGCAACAGCTACACACCTCCAAACTTCATGTTGCCTTCAGATTAGCCCCGGCTCATTTGGTGGTTGCCAGGAAAACTGTACTTTCTGGTTGCATTTGATGAGTAAAAAGTTTGGTGGAGTGAGGATTATTGTTTTTGGTTGTTCATTGGGGGTTGGGCTTGGCCCCTTTTGCTCCAGTTAAAGGAGCATTTAATGCTGCAGCATACAAAGACAGTATGAACAATCTCCTGCTTCAGCCTCTGTGGTAACAGTTTGGAAATGGCCCCTTCCAGTTCCTACATTACTGCACATCACTACTTAAAGCCAGGTCCATTAAGACAAGAATAGGAGAGTCTGATGTTGAGGAACTTCACTGGTCAGCCCAGAGTCCTAATCTTAACTTTAAAGAAGATCTTTGGGATAAATTAGACCATCTTGCAATAATTCCCAGAAACTGTCTTGGACCTTGTAGACAGCTTTTCCAGATTAGTTTAAGATGTTATAGCTGCAAAGTATAGGACAGTGCTATATTAAAACTGTAACTACTGAAACTAAAAATTGGAAATCATTAAAGTTAATGCTGGTGAAGGCAAGTGGACAGTACTTTTGACCATATAGTGTATATTCAACTTTCACCCACTAAAAGAGTCAGTAGCCACCTCTGCACATGAAGTGGCCAGAGAGAAAACAGACAGTTATCCTCTCTTATTTGAGTGTATAATTTCTGAAAAGGTCAAGAGCATCTGCAGACATCACAATGGGCCCAACTGAGGCTATTTGTCAGTGGCATTTGATTAGTATAACATTTATCTTACCCAAACAAATCCTGAGCCAGTGTCTCACCAAAATGTCATTATGGTTACGTAACAACAATAAAGATTCTTCATGTAAACCAATGCAATTTTTTTTGCCGTTCCCACTGTATTCCTGTAAAAGTTGTTCAAAATAATTTGTCACAATACATAAAATGTGAAGCAGAGTCATTCTCTCAGTATGGATCTCATCAGCTAAGAAAGGCCAAGTCATGCTTGGTGAGTTCGAGCCTCACCCCTAAAAACAACAAGACTGAGTTAAGTTTCCTGTCAGGCCATGAGATTCAGACTAACTTCAGAGTTAAAGCTAAATTAAGTTGTTTTCTCTCAGCTACAAAGGTGGGCAACAATCGGCAGCTTAAGAGAAAGATGGGGATGGTAGGAAGTTTGTCACTGTTGCAAATAAAATGAACAATGAAGCATATTCTGATACAGTATGTTTCAGTGGGTTGGTGTGTGTTGCAGGGAGTTGATCCCTGTCAAAGAGGGGCCTGTGTGTTGATCGATCATGCTTTTGTGTGTCATTTCCAGCTCTGCATGGTGGTCCGGCCTTTAAGACAAATATAAACACTTCCCCCCTGTGCATATAGATAACAGGACCGCTGATTAGCTACAAGACTGAGTGTGTGTGTGTGTGTGTGTGTGTCTGCTGGGGATCTCCTCCGTCATGCAGGCTCATGGTATTAACATCACAGGAAACCATGCCCGTTTCCTGTCAAGAACTTTATATGTTTCATTCTTACTTACCTATCTTCATTCCTTCTCCTGTAAATCACCATTGTCCATTCACAGCTCCTTTTTTTTCTTGCTAAAACTGATGAAACCAGACAATCTTTCTAGTTTAATTACAACTTGAGAATGTATATGTTTGGCTTTGTAAGTCTAAACGCTCAAAATATTGAAAAAAAAAAAGCTCTGAGAGACAACTAAATCATGCTCTTAAACACAGTGAGAAATTATAATTTTTCTCAAACTGTTCTGTGCAACAACAACAACTATTTCTGATATTTTCATTCTCACATTTATCAGACCCCAGATTTACCAACCACTGACTTCAGTACCAAGTAAAATAGTCTTAACTTTTTTACTGATGGACAGTAAGCCTGTGGCGCGTGTGTGAGAGAGTGAGTGAGTAGGAGACTGAAATTCCTGAGAAATGCTTTTAGTGCTGCGTTAATATTTGTGAGCAGGAAATGGATTTCTAGCGCCAGGAAGTGACTTCGCGGAGAGAGGAAGTGTTTGCCAGCATCCGCCTTCTGTCTGCTGGATGGGGAAGGAAGGAGAGGGTGGTGGTGGTGGGACGGAGGTAAGGGACAGAGCAGGAGGGGGAGTATGAAGAAGAGTTAGGGGGGTAAAGTGGGTACAACAGAGAGCCAGATGACATCTGAACCAAAATACATTTTGGTTTAAGTACTGACATTTTCTTTTACTGTTTACCACATACTCTTTGGATATCTTAGAAAAGCAACCATTTTGCTTTGGCAGAGCACATTTCACTCACCTAATAATTGTTTACACAAAATCTAAATTTTAAACTAAAAATAAAATGTTGGGTGTTTTTCTAACAGAATACACAATCTGTTCAAAAACAAACAAAACATCCAATTTATCATGGACAACACACTGCTGGATGAGTATCATTGTCTTCGGTTTGGCCAGTTTTACACTACTATGGAATAAAAAAAGGTGCTGTCCAAGAAATGACCCCTGTTCCCAAATCAGCACCTTTAAGCTTGATTGGAATTTGCTGCAAATGCCGTTTGGAGAAAGATTTTGTGATCAGAAAAGACCAAGAAGTGTTTGGCCACAATGAAAAAAAAGTATGTTTGGAGAAGTCTTTGTGGGGCTTTCGGTCAAAAGAAAGATTTGTGACCATTGCAATAAGCCTGGAAGAACTGACTGGCTGCTCATCGCAGGAGATGACAGGCTGAAAGGCTGAGGCAGGAATCTGGTACAGGAGGCAGGTTTGGGTCATACACAGAAAGGCAGACTGTATGGAGAGATCTGATGGGCTATGGCAAGATTCGTGGTAGAGAAATAGTCCGGTTTGTGTCCAGGACAACATCTTGACGGCCATGGTGCTGGTGGAGAGTGAGGGAGCGTAGCCAGCGACAGCCAGGCCAGAATCGTAATAAATGCTCAGTGTTGTTTATAATGTTCTTCGTTTTATGAAGCCTCCCACTTTGTAAAATCACCTCCAGAGTTTGTAGAGGAGTCCTCAGACCAAAGCCAGCCTTCTTTATCAGCTAGTTGAGTTTTTTTTTTGTTTTTTTTTTGAGGCACTGGCTCTGATGCTGCAACTTCAACATCTGACCGCAGAAGAGACTGCACTCTTCAAATCTGACTTACAGAAGATAGGCGGCATCTTGCTGGAAACACTTATTTAAGATTCCTCAAGAAGTACAGTTGCCTCTATTCAGTCTTGTAGAGGATTTTACTGTTGTGTCTCAAGCTCAGCCTGCTGCCCAGATGACACCTGGGTATGTATGCTCTTCCATCACGTCATTTTATTTCCCATGATAAAAAAACATATTCCTGTTTCTCCTAAAAATTTACAATCATGTCCTTTGTTTTGATCACAGGTGAGATGTGATAATCTTTGACAGACCAGGTGTTTTTTGGGGGTCTAATGCTTTACTTTTTATCATAATCTCCTCTGGATCTATAATCCTCACAATTTATGGGCAAGTTGTATCCCCTCATTTCATCACATCACCCCGGTCCTACAGCAGCTCCATTGGCTCCCAGTTAGATTCAGAATATAATTCAAAATCTTTCTGTACACAGTCAAGGCCATCCACATCATCGCCCCCCCCCCCACCTTTCTGATCTTCTCCACATCACTACTTCTTCCCATACCCTTATATCCTCGTCTTCCCTTCACTGTTCCTCCTTCCTGCCTCAGCACCATGGGGAGCAGAGCTTTCTCCCGCTCTGCTCCGAAACTCTGGAACTCTCTCCCTCCAGACATCCACAACACCGACACCCTCTACCAGCGCAAGTCTAAACTCAACACCCATCTGTTCAAAAGTGCATACTCTCTGTGATTACTGGTTCAGTGTAACTTTTATTGTTTGTTGTTTTATCTTTCTTGTTCTGCTTGCTCTGTGCAGTGTCATTGAGTGTTCGGAAAGGGGCTTTTTTAAATAAAAGGTATTAATATCAGGGCACTGGCGTCCTGAAGACAGCTGCCAGATTCCTGCTTCGAATCCCACAGACTGCCACTCTTAGTCCCTGAGCTTCCCTGTAGGAAGGGTTAAATGCAGAGGACAAATCCTATTGGAATAAGCAAAGTTACGATGACAAATAAACATGATTTTTATTAATTAATTTCTTGGTAGCGACAACCTTTGCAATGATTGCACATTGCATTTCAACAAACCTGCAAAATTCAAAGACAGAAACCCTGTTGCCTTTGGATAACAATCACATATATATGAAAAATATTTGACATTTTAAGGTTACGATCGTAAACGTTTATTGTTTTTCATATTTTCCCAATTTCCCAATTTTCTTTTACTTGTTCCTGTTTCCTGCCTTTGTGCATGGTTAAAGCTATAATTGTTAATCCTGTTCAGAAACACTTTTTGTTATACTGGGTAAAATGGTCCTTCCATCCTGAGAGTAGTCAATAAATTATGTTTTCAGAAAAAGGAGGTTAAAAATTCAATGTCTGTGGGAGCTGCAGGCCTGTAAAAACTCTGACTAATCGGGTCAGAGTTTTGTTCCTGCTCTCATTCCCCTCTGTCCCTCAAATTCCGGGGGTATCGGCTTATCTATTTGTTGTCCCACACGCATGTGGATTTGGGAGATATTTTGTTACACGATCCCCTTTGAGAGCAGAAGAGAAGGTAAGATGGTCTTGCGCATTCGCTGTTATTCAAAGAGGAACTCTACCTTTAACAGAGTGAATTTTATTCCATTGTTGTTGCAAACAAAGAACACGTTTTATAAATGGAAATCCAGAAATGAAACATTGAAAAATTCTTAATCAAATAATATATTTTGTCAAATTTCTTTTTCAGATCAAGTTTTAAGAATTGCATTCTTCTTTAAATTGTGTTTTACAGATCACATTCTCTTCACTTTTTGCTCTTGACGCACACAATAAAAATATTGTCACTGATGTCCATGCACACCAATAGAAATGCTTGTTAGCTCCTCACTCCGGAGGAAAGCCCACACCCAGAAGTGAAAAGAATGTGATATGTAAAACATAATTTGAAAAGAAAGCAATTCGTAAAACTCAATCTGAAAAAGAAAAATTTGATAGAATACAATTTGAACATATAAAATCTGTAAAAAAAAATATGTCAAAAAATTTAAAAAAGAAACTATAAAAAAAAGAAAAAAAATTAACTTTTTTTTTTGAAAAAATAAAATCTAGGAAAACAGCAAAGTTACTCTGAAAACCTTTTTTTGACTAAACAATTTTTCAAAGTTTCTTTTCTGGATTGGATTTTTTTTTCAAATTTCCATTTACAAAACGTTTTCTTTGCTTGCAACAATAAGGGAACAAAATTCACTCCACACCTTTAAGCTCTGCTTACAATCTGGTTATAATCCAGGAATGCAAAAAGTTGATATTCATCATTTCTTCAAGGGTGAAAAGTTTTTGCTCAGGAGTTAATTTGTACTTGTAGATCTGATTTGGACCATGTTTGAAGCGTAGATAAATACACAGAAAATCCTAAATTTGCAACCCTTGCAAAAGGAGAGGAAAACCCTTCTTGTTTTGAATAGTGTTGATGTTGTTTCTTGTAAAATATTTCCATCGAGAAAAAATTGTGCTTCACACGCATTATTAAAAACAACATTAATTGTGAGCATTAGTACTGTTTATGCACACTATTACCCCGTTTACACTACCCCGTTTTAACCGTGCCGAGACCAGTCCGAGCTCGGTAACCGAGATAACTATCGAGTGTAAATGGAACGCAAACTGAACTGAACCGAGCCAGACACAACCGGACCGCGCTAAATGCAGACCAGTTCCATGGGTGGGCTCGGCCTGGTTTTTTTCTGGCTCGGTTCTCTAATAACAAAGAGCGCATGAGCAGACCGCGTCATCTCCTTACAGCCAGCTGACATCCAGTGATGATTCTGCTTAGCAGTGTGATGAACCTCAGCGTCTGTCATTGTTTCCTGCGTCTATAAATCCTTATTAGACGTTCGCTTGTCTTATCCACTTCCCAAAAGCCGACTCTGTCAAGTAAATTCACCAAAAGTTGTCGTCTTCGCCTGACTCTCCGAAAACAACGAAATATCACAATAATAATCAAGCATAACTTCCTGAATGTTACAGGCGCCGCCATTTTGATTTGCTTGAGTCCCTCCTTCAATCCTAGAGAGCAGTAGTACCGTAGATCCTCACTAGGAGGCGAGGAACCGAGATAGCGTGATGTGTAAACGGTCGTCAGAACCAAGCTCGGCTTGGTTAACTGATCCAAGCTCGGACCGAGCTCGGCATGGATCGGTTTAACAAGGGCAGTGTAAATGGGGCTTATGAGTATAGGTAATCTTTCACACCATCTGAACAACTGCTCTCTCAGGCCATCTTCAGAAGTGGTCCTAATGGTTTAACTTTGTATTTGTACCGTCTCATTTTACCCCCTGACTCCCTTCAGGTTCTGGTGTCTGACTAAACATTTCTCCAGCCAGACTCCAATTTCTCACAGAGTAACATCCAGGCTGCTACCAAACACTGTGTTGGGGTGTCTACGAGATGATCGGCTTTTCACTTTGAACTTACAACCCAACACAAGCTCTTTCCCTCTCCATCTCCAGAGAGCAGTTGCTGCATGTGTGAAGTTTTAACATGTGTCCTCCCAGTGCTGCTCACGCTCTTAAAAAAAGTCCCCAGAGAGAGATTGTTGGAGGTGAAAGGTCGGGGGTCAGCACAGTGTGTGTATGTGTGTGTGCTCACAAGTCTTTCTGGGTAAGTATCCGAAGCACTTGAGTTCAGAAGAGGAGCAGCATGCCACACACACACACAGTGGAGCTGACTGCCTGTTTTATCATCATGGTGGCATCTCTGCGACTCGCTCTGGACTGTCAGTATGAGTTTGTCGAGGCGATGCCCTGCTGAGGTAGAGCCACAAATCATCAGAGACTGGATCTCAAAGCGAGGGAAAGCTAACGCTGACTGAGGCGAACAGTTAGTTGGTTAGTGAGATTACACTTTATTTTGGACTAAAACAAAAGCCATGAACACAAGAGGCAGATGAAGCCATGTCGAAGCATCTTTATTGATTTAAGGAAAGTTTAATGTAGCGTGTGTGAGTTGGGGAGATGGCACTCGATGGACAGATGGTCCTTTGTGACTCCTGACACCTGACAGCTGCTGCTTTTCTCCTTCTTACCTCTCCCCCCGACCCCCCACCTCTCCTCTCACCTCACTCTTTTGCCTTTCTTCTCTGTTCTTCTTGCTGCTCCTCTCTTTATCTCCCTTTGTCCACACTATTCACTGCAAAGGCATTTAGAAGACAATGGCACACAATTGCAGCGTGAGGAAGGAGGTGTGCTGCATTGATAGGTGAAAACTCTGATCGTTGACTCCTTTGTCTCTCTTCACTTGTTACAAATAGGGAGTATCCAGGACATCTGGCAGATAGAGGATTCATTCTAAATATTGACTATGACATGCTTTCAAGGGTGTGCTTATCATGATGAAACATTATTACTCAATATCTCTAAACTTGAACTGTTCAAAATGACGGAGGTGACTATAATCTCTCGTGGTCTTGAATCTCTCAGAAAAACTGCGTTGATAAGCATCGATGAGCTGTTATTCTTTGTTTTTAGCTATTAGATATTTCTGTATCAAGAATGTTTTTGGTTTTGTTTTTTGGTTTGATGTGATATTCCGATCTTTAATGCCATGTATTCATTGCTGTAACCAGAAGAATCATCATGAGTAACAGACATAAGGTAGATGACTGATCTATATAGATCAATTGAGTGAATTGAGTTACTGAAATAAATTTACTTTTCAATAATAATACTATTTTATTGAATATGACTGTATAAGCTTCACTTAAACCTTCAACTTGCATGTCAGACCCAATCACAGCCAAATTATTTTACAAAGTATTCCCTTTGATTACCGCCCCTGTTTTAGAAGTGACTAATCTATCCCTAGTAAAAGGATACGTACCACCGGTTTTAAAGGGCAAATATGCTTTTGAATCCTTCCTTTTCAAATTCAAATCACTCAGTTGTGGCCTATATAAAGTGGAACTGTAATGTTTGGTCTGAATTATTCGTCAGTGAAGCACAAGAGACCACTCTTGGAACCTGTTATCAGCAGCCTCTGAGACCTCGCCTTTTTCATGCCATTTTGATGTGGCCCTTCGCCTCAGCTCCCTACCATCTCCCACAGCGTTCCACTCTACCCACTTCACTATTTTTTTGTAGTTTAATGGCCCAGATACTATTATCCAGTGCAAGAGAATTTTTTTATTCCCAAATGTATTTAAAAATGTCAGCGGAAGACGTTCCCATTCATGTTCGACCCAGAGTCTGTCCTAGAGCAAAAGAAAACAATGCTGCTTATATCATAATGCCACTCGAAATAGGCACTAAAGTTGTGCTCTCAAGAAACTATAAGCGAGCACACAGCAAGCATTAATATATCTAAAATAAAGTCAGTTGAAATTTCATAGTTATCAGCAGCTTCCCGCTTCGCTGTGTCCTTCGTTTCCGTACTCAGAAGGAACTGAGCCCTCGATCAGATGAAGTTTCTGAGCAAATCCCTCTTCATTACTGGCAAAAATTACTGAAGCATTGGTCCTTGAAGTACTTTGCGGAAACAAGGAGGACTTTTGCAACTGATGTGGGCACATTCCCACAAAAAATAAAGCTTAACCAGGCACTTCGATAAGGTTCTGATAATGGGGCAGTGACTTGCATGAGTTAATACACCCAGCAACCAAACAGTTATACTTGTCCACTGATGGCTTCGGCATCCTTGAATTTGGACTATATAATCAAAGCAACTAAACATAGCGGGAAAATGGTGGGACCCCTAATAGACCTTTAGACCTTCCACAAAAAGAGCTGAGACGTAACAGCAAAGAAAACGTAACAGAAAACAGAAAAATCTAAATGGCTTGAAAAATATTACCCAAAAAGAATCTAAAGATATCTAAATATCACTTTGGAAGACCAAATTTGACTTTTTAGTTCTTCCAGAGGCCCCAAGGACACAACAAAATGTATTAAAGGGCTGAGTGGATTTTGCATGTTATTTCCCTTTTAAGGTTAGCTGTGATTAAACCTTCACTTAAGAAACCTTCTCTTAATCAAGATGACTTAAAGGAGCAATAAGTGATATTTCACCTCTAGGTGGTGCTTGAGCCCTGTCTGTAGACTAAAACAAACCCCAGCCCCTCCTTTCCCTTCTCACGCGTCGCCATCTATGCGCAAAATTGTAATGGACAAAAACACAGCAAAACAGCCTCACCTTTCTGAGGAACATTTCAAGTGAAGAAGTAACTAACTCATAACTTTATAATGCTGTTACCAAGAGAACAATATGATCTGCTGGGGGTGCTGTCCACCATGTTGCTCCAACACTGCTCTGCTCTGATGGTGGTATTTTAGAGCAGGGAGGGGCTGAGCCCTGAGTGGCAGCTGTTCATATGCATATACATGCACGCGCACACATTTACACGCATGGTTCAGCCCGGCTATGAAAACAAGAGCCCGGAGAACAACGCAGAGAGCTGTGGTGTGACATCATACCATAGTCCATCTGAAATATTACCTTTAGTTCCTTATATCATTATTTTTTGTTCTTTCTATCTAAAGTATTGAAATTTTGCTTTTTGCTCCTTTAATAAATTACAGACCTATATCTAATACTGCCCTCTTATCTAAAATTCTTGAGAAAGTAGTTGAACATTTACAAAGCAATGACCTGTTTGAAGAGTTTCAATCAGGCTTCAGAGCTCATCATAGTACCAAAACAGCTCTGGTGAAGGTCAATAATGATATTCTCATGGCCTCAGATAATGGACTTGTGTCTGTACTTGTCCTGTTAGAGCTCTGCAGGACAAGTACATTTGATACAGTTGTGCTGCATTTGATACAGTTGAACACAATATTCTCCAAGAAAGACTTTAACATACTGTAGGGATTAAGATGAAAGCATTAGGCTGGTTTAAATCTTATCTGTCAGACAGATTCCAGTTTGTTCATGTTAATAATAAATCTTCAAACTTCAGGGTCACTTGTGGAGTACCACAGGGTTCAGTCCTTGGGCCAATTCTCTTTACTTTATATATGCTTCTTGTTGCTAAAATTATCAGACAACATGGTATTAATTTCCACTGTTATGCTGATGGCACTCAGCTATATTTATCCATAAATTCCAATGAACCCAATTACTCAGATTACAGGCACGTCTTGATGCCATCAAAACCTGGATGACATTTAAAATTTTCTGTCTTTAAATTTCGACAAGACATAAAATGTCAGATTTGGACCTGAGATTTAGAAGAAATTTCTTGATCACCTAATCTCTATGGCATTTAATTGACCTCTGTTAATAAAGTAAAAAAATTAAAATAAAAACATTGGTGTTATTTTGGACCAGGACATGTCATTTAAATCCCATGTTTCTTGGGTTTCTTTTTTTCACTTCCGGAATATTGCTGAAGTTAGAAATATCCTGTCCAGGACTGATGCTGAAAAATGAAAAAGTCAGATTCAGAACTCCAACAGATATATATATATTTTTTTGCTCTTGCCGAGGCGTCTCAAAATTGGAGACGTGTCATGATATAAAAGGGCTTAGCATCTAGAAGAAAGTAGAAGACCATAAATAAAGTATTTGATGATGACAACAAAGGAACTTACAAGCTTGACCTGAAGAGAACAGGCCATGGACCCAGGGTGGACATAACAGTAGAAACCAACACTGAGACAAAGAAACAAGGGAGCTTAAATACTGAGGAGATGTGATTAGTGGCATAGAAACTAGGAGAGCATAATCAGGTAAATGTTTAAGAGCTGAGGAAGAGCACTGGGCAGGACGCAGAGGGAAGTGACAGTAAAATACAGACTGAGCAAAGAGGAAACTGAAACAAAACACAAACAACATCAGATCATGACAACAAAAGTCTTTTATGTATATGTCTATGCAAGAATAGGGCAAGGAGTAAGGTGTGGGTCAATTTCTAGCTCTGCCTTACAGAAAAGGATTCTCACAGAAGGATGCTTCCATCAACATGCCTTGAGCTGGGCACTATTAAGAGTATTTTAACATTTCGATTCTTCTTTCACCAAAACTGTTAATAATTGTTGGAAAAAAGAAAGAACATTGAAAAATATAATAAACTGTTCTTCTCATGATCTGAGAGCTTTTGACAAAGACTGGTCACTCCCCGCGATGAGTCTGGTTTTTATACCCAAAAAGACCTTATTGGCGGAGAGCAGCATAGATGATGGGTATTTGTTATTAGGCCCTTCAGTCTCCATAAAAAAAATCCAACAAAAAACAATCTTAGAAGCTATTTATACACTGTTCATCTGTGCACTTTCTAGGTTTAGCGCACAGTTCAGCCTGGCAGCTCTGTCTTTAGTCTTCAGCTCTGTACTTAAAATGTTAAGTTGTTTAAACAATACCAAGACATCCAATTCAGTTGCACTGTATCTTAACAAAACATTGTTACAGAATATCTTTTAAAAGTTGTCTAGTTCTTTGCTGAAAAACGTGTTCTCAAAAGAATACAATACTTTTGAGAATATACTAAAGAAGTGCCAATTGCTTAATAGCTGTCAGGTTTTCTTTTAATTTACAGAAAACTTGTCTTTTTTTCAGTTTGGATTGTTCAGTCAACTTGTGATCATCCAGATCTGTTTTTTCTTCTTCACGGGTGACATCCCGGTGGGCGACATGTGTTTGAAGACGGAAAAGAGGTTCTGCTGCAGTGTGTTGGTTTTCCTGCTGGGTGACACGTGGGTTAAAGAAAGTCACAGTGGATTCCTGAGCCGCTCTCCCTGTCGGCCTAAGCAAACAGTCTGCCTGCCGGTCACTCTCGCCTCCTCTCTCCTCGTCTCTGTGTGGGACACTCGGGCAATGGGGACAGCTGGTCGCCTGAGAGGGGACGCATATCTGAGGACGTATGTGTAGGTATCTGGGTCTCTGTGTGTGTGTATGCCGTTTTCTTTGTGTGATCCTGAGAGGTCAAAGGTGAAGCTGTGGTTCACAGAGAGCCACGCTGGTCCCCTCCCAACAGGAAGGAGGGCACTGTCCATATGCTGTCTTCACTCACACGTTAATGTTGAGTTGCACGCTCACACACCACACACACACATCCAGTCTTTATGTACAGGTATGCACATGAGCTCACGTTTAGTATAAAGATACACCAGCTAGGATATGCAGCTGATACGCCCTGTGCACACACTGAAAAACAAGCAGATAAACACATTTTCACTTGGTGAAGCTGGCTAACGCTGCACATAATAATCACCATCTGTCCACAAACTTGCAAGGCTAAGAATGTGAGGATGCTCCTTCTCATTAAAGGAGCTTCAGTTTAAATGTATTGCACATTAAAATCCAATTTAGAACAAAGTTCAGTTTACACTGCAAAAAGATTATTCAAACCGTTTTAATTTTTCTGAATTTTGTCTTTTACAATCAAGAACTGCAGTGTATTAAAGATATTTTTTGTGATAGGCTGATTCAAAGTTGGATGTAATAGTGAAACGGAAGGAAAACATCAAGGTTTTCACATTGTTTCAGATAAAGATTTGAAAAGTGTATTGATAAAAGTTTACAAGATCCGATTTAAGAGGACACAGCAAAAGAAGATGGTGCTTTAGTCAGATGGACAAAAGTAAATATTTTGGCTGCCTATGTGCAAAAGGCTTTGAATGGCCAGAATGCTAACACTGAACACATCCTTCCCCAGGTGAAACATGGTGGTAGCTGAATCATCCTGTGGTGGTGATTTTTTTCCCCAACAGGGAAATGGAAGCTGGTCAGAGCTGATGGATGTACCTAAACGCAGGGCAATCATAGAGGAAGACCCTGTATACCACGTGTCAAACTCAAGGCCAAATCCGGTCCGTCAAGGCAATTTATCTGGCGCTCAAGAGCCAAAAAAGGCATATGATGTCATAAAATAGAGACATATATCCTTTTAAATTGTATAAAGCGGCTAAAACTGTGCCTTCTGTAGTGAATGTAGATTTTTTTTTAAAAATGGTGTAGTAACAGCATCCTGCCACTACATGTCAGTTTTCCCACAACACATTACAACAACCCAGAAATGTCCAAAAAGAGAAGAATTGATGCAGAATGATGAGAATTTAAAGTGTGACTCACTCCAATATCAACTCTTACTGAGCTTGGATTGTCTCTAAAAGTGCAAAGCTGCTACAGACATGCCACAAAAGATTTGCTATAACCTAGATCCCATTTATGCTTCTGGCTGTCACTTGGCAGAACTTTAAAACATTTAAAGGGTATGAAAGCATTATAATTCAGCGTACGATTAAAATAGTAGCTGCAAACTTGATGATTGTGAAGTAAATTATTTAAGAAACAAGCAGCTTATCTGAATAAAAGCTCCTCACAGCCTGGCACCAAGTCAACAATTTTCACCAAGATGTTGCCGCGTTATGTGAAAAACATTTGTAAAATTAAAGCTTTATCACAACATGCAAGACAAAAATAAAACCAGAGTGAGGAGCAGCTCTCTAAAACAATTAGATTAAATTCCATCTCAGTCCCATAAAAACAAAGACGAATAAAAAAGGGAGGAAGAGCTCATTGCTGCAGCGTTCTCCTTCTTAAACATTTTGACAGTTCTTACATGACTAGATCTAATCCAAAAGTCCTTAGAGAAGATTTCACTGCTGATGGAAGCAAAGAAACTAATGCAAGAGTATTTCAACCATCATTTTTAATTTAAAGGATAACATTTTGTAAATCAAAAACAGATAGATGGATTGAATAAATCTCTCTTTAGCTGTATTGCCTCTAAAAACCTGGCAAACGATATTCAGCTGCCATAAAAAAAGGTCTGGTTAATAAAACTGACACCTGCTTAAAATGAATATCTGCATGGTGTACTAAAAAATTGTGTTTCAACTACCCTGCTTTAAAAAAAAGCAAAGTATTTTTAATGTTTTCAAACTTAATTCAAGCAAACCAAAAATCTAATGTTTCTTAAAAAATGCGTAACGGCTGCGTCGAATGTTATTTCCATAGTGTCTCTTTCGAGGAGCGATCATTAGGATGTTGTTAGTCCTAAAAACAGAAAGTGGTTCTCACACCTCTCCATTTGGACTGATCATTTTTCATGTCAGTCGCAACTGGCAAACACATTTGAAGAATGCTAAAACAAATGCTGACTGTTTACCTTTGACCTGTTGTTTCTCCATCTTGGTTAGTTCTGCTCTTTTTGGTTTGGACTGTAAACACGTTCTGTCTGCAGCAGCCTTACAAATCTAATCATCATCCAGTATTCCCCAATGAAGGATTATAACGTTATTTAAATTAATCATTTTGACTCCACTGTAGTGCAGGTTAGTGGTTTGACCTGACCTGAGCTGGCATTGCAGTGCTACATTTGAACCAGAGACATGAAAAATATGAGTTTTAAGAGTACAAACTTTCATTAATTTAGCAATGTTGTTACAGGCGCATCATACCGCTTTTTATAGCTATATATATATACATATAACATTTGTCACTATGAGTGACTTGACACAGAAAACATCAAGACTGACTGTATCAATACAATACGCAGATACTGCCTCCTACTGATGACAAAGTGTATGTGTTTGGTTGCGGCAAAAATATAGTGCCTTCCAAAGTGATTCATGTCGTACATCTTGAATTTTTTTTATCATTTTGTCACGTTACAACCACAAACTTAAAAGAGCAACACAAAGCAGTGCATATCATCAATCAATCAAGAATCCTTGTCACCATGTGTTACCATGATGATATCTCTTTGAGACAGACACCGTTATGGTAACGTGTCTGTCTCAAAGAGATATCATCATGGTGTTTGTGTTGCTCTTTCACACAAAACTAGAAGAAAATATGCTGTGTTTATGTTATCTTTGACTGGACAATTGCTTCGATCTAAGCTATTGACTTAAATCTCTGACAGTACGTTTACAGTCGTTTTCCCTCTGGAAGGTGAAAGTCCACCCCACCCTCAGGTCTTGCCACGTCTAAAAGGTTTTCTTGCTGTATCTTGTAGTAATTACCGCCCTCAATCTTTCCATTAATTTCAGTCAGCTTACTGTCTCCATTGAATCCTCACACTATGATGTTGCCATCACAGTGTAGTACAGTGGTGAAAGTAATTTGCAGTGTTAGTTCTCATCTGCATGTAGTGCTTTGCAGGTGGGCAAAAAAGACTTCTTATTACTTTTTTCTTGCAACTCTTCCCTAAAGATCAGTGCCTGTATTCACAAAGATCCCTAAGACTAAAAGTTGCTCTTAGTGATGTCATTTTAGGAACAATTTAGAGTTCATGGAATCTAACATTTTTCCTAGAGACCTGACATGATTTCTAGATGGCCATTTAGGCTACTGACATTATCATGAAAAGAAGAGAAAGAGAAAGAAAATACTTTCTTGTCTCTTTTATATTTTTTTTTGTAAATTTCTCTACTTTTTATTAATGAATATTCAATATTTTTCCTGTTATTTATTTATCCTCAATAAAATTGTGTTACTAGATCTGCGCCTTCAACCCACTGAAACTAATTAATTCCCTCCATGGAAATGATAAAGTTTATATCTACATATTAATAATTGTATGATTGTTAAAGTAGTTTATGTCCTCATTTCTTCCACTGTTTAGGTGGTGGATGAGCCAATCAGCTCTCTCTGTTTCCACCATCTTCCTGCTTCCACTCTTAGGCTCCCTAAAAGTCCTCCTCACTACTCCAAACATTTTTTTAACTTTAGGAGCTCTCTTAAGGCCTAAGATGCTCTGTGGAATAACTTTTATCCTGCCAAGGAAACATTCTGAGAAAAATCTTAGAATTCAGGAAATTCAAAGATTTTTCCTAAAATGACATCACTAAGAGCTACTTTTAGTCTCAGGAATCTTTGTGAATACAGACACTGATTTCTAGAGCACAAGGCTGATAGATTCCCCCACCTGAGCTGTGGGTATCTACAGCTTCTCCAGTTACCATGAGTCTCAGGAAGATTTTCTCCTCGCCAAGTCTGTCAGTTCAGGTGGACGGCCAAGCAGGGGCGGTTCTAGACAGGGGCCAACGGGGGCCAGTGCCCCTTCAGAAATGCTCCTGGCCCCTGTACTAAAGACATAACATTCAATACACTTCTTACAATTATATGCACTGGCGAAGAAACTTTGACCAATTTAATTTTTTACTTATACAGTTTTACGCTAAAAATGATTTAAAAATTATAGTGTTTAATGTTTAGCTTTAGCCATATTGAGGTGGGATCACAGTTTTCATCTGCTAGAATGTTCCAAGTGGCTCATTTAATATTATTAAACAATTAAATATTGCCCTTTTATTGTTTTATTCTTTTGTTCTGTGTCTCTATGAAAAAACACTGGCCCCACCTTGGCACCCCTGGTAAATTTGGTGTAGAACCGCCACTGCGGCCAAGTCTGTAATGATTTGCTGTGGTGAATCCAAAGTTAAGCCAAACACGGAGCTGATGCTAAAAAAAAGGGTTTTTATTGACACAGATGACGGATCCTCCAGGGACAAAAAGGCAAAGGCTGGGACAGACTCAAAAAAAAGGACAGATCATTCAGGGCAACAGACAGATAACATAAACAGAGGCTGCAAAGCTCTTACCACGAGGTAGCGGACAGGGACGAGATGAGATATACCGGCAACTAAGCAAAAACGAAGGCGGGCTTAAATAGGCAACAGAACAGGAGAGCAGGGCGGGGCTAATTAACAAAAACAGGTGGAGGTGATAAAGGGAGCATAAGATAGATAAACAACCTAAGGTAAGGAACGAGACTAAACGGACACGGGGTGAAATAACAACTAACAATAAAGGCCAGATAACAAAAACAGGCTAAGCATAAATCCAAAACAAGAAACAGAAATAATCCTAAACTGAAAAAATAACCAGAACCACAACAGAACATTACAAAGTCTTAGTAAGTTTGCAGCAGAGCGATATAACAGAGAGAATGGCGACACTTACATAGACCTCTAGAAAGAATGGAATACAGAAGTCACGTGGGTCATGCAGCTGCAGTTCATTCGTTGTGTTTTGGAGTCATTTTATTTGGTAAGTGGATGAAATTACAACATTTTTTGCCATTGGCAAGCTTTAGCTGACTGTTCCGCACTAAAATGGGTCAATGGTGGATGGGCCTGGACGGCTTTAAATGGGTTTATTTCAGTCAGTCTAATGCAGCTTTTTAAAACATTCGGCGCAGTTTTAGATATCATCAAAGTTTATAATTCTCTATTTTTTTTTGCGACGTCTGAGCTTTAAAATATATTCTACTGAGACTGAATGCCTCAGAGAGGCAGAGGACAAAATGATTCTTCAGAAGGAAAATTTCTACATGTTGTGATGTCCACAATCGCTAAATTTTAGTTCAATTTGATAAACCATCTCAACTAAAAAACATGTTTAACTTTTGTTCTGTGAGATTGAAATGGTCAGTTTAGTTTTATTTATTGATTATTTACAGACAATCCATCCGAGACGGCAGTGTAAATGGAGATATTAACAGTACAGGAAACTGATTGGGAAGATGAGTAATTATTTAATATTTTTTAGTTAACACTTCAATGAACTGCTGAAGCATGTGACACAGCGTCACCCAAGGTAACAAGATGCCATCTTCTGTCCTCCAAAATAAGAGCTGAATCAAGATGTTTGAACAACCCTTTAACACCATAAGCTTCACAAAGTAGGTATTTATTGCAGAACATTAAATGCATTTGTTTTATATTATTTTAGCATTTTTATAAAGCTGTTTTTTTTTCTTTGCACATCCTGACATGAAAGGAAGCCTGCTTCCTAACAGACTTGCTTCTTTCTGTAGAGTATCTGTGGCATTTGAGGGCTCACTGAAGGATGCAACCGACCTTGTTTGGAAAAGCTTCTGAGTTTTCTGGACCAGAGTGAAGGCCTCATGTGATGGTTCAACATTTTTCCAGTGTTTTATTTAGTCTTGCTGGGTGTTGGATATATATATATATTTATTTGTGACCCACTTCAAAAGCCCATCACATAGCTAGATTTGGACTGTCCATGTCAGTGGTGACGCTTACCACAAAAAGTCCTATGGAAGCTGCTCTCTCAACTATTTCTATGATAATTGACTTGTAATTTGCCCAATTAATGACTGAAATGGTAAGTCACCACTTACTTTCATCTTGTTGCGCTTCATGCCAGCAGAAAAATGTCACATCCAAAAAGCTTCCCTCGTGTCCTGGAGGAGTTCGTAGCCTGCTGCCATGCTATAAAAACAGATTCTGTTTTTTATGTGCATTTGCACCATCTAATCTTTATGCCAATGGCCTTCATCTATCTTAAGTTAAAAATAAATAAATATGACCCAATTATTTTTCCCGTCAAAAATTCATTTTGTAGGACTGGATATTTTTTCCAGTGTTAAATTCTCCTGTTCTTTTTAATGTGATCTTTGCTTTTTAATTCCTCCCTCAGTTTTTTCCCCTCAGGTGCCTGCTTTGTATAATAAGAGACCTGGTATAATAAAATTTTGGTTATTTGCTTTTGCCTAATTGACCTGGCTTTTTTATCGCCTAATATGATTTTAACCAGAAACAGTTTTATTTAAATTAACATTTTAATGAATTACTAATATACAATAATTGTAAGGTTAAATACACAATCAACAATAATTGTGTCTTCCACAGAAAATTATTCATCCTGGTTTGTCAGTGAAAACATCTACAACCCCATATTTTCCTCTAAGTTATTTAAAACTTTTTTAATTTAGATGAGCTTTACCATTCAGCTCATTTCCCTCTGATATCAGATAAAACAGACTGAAATCTGCTAAACACGGGGTCTGTTGGAAATATAGGAGTAAGTCCTGAAAACAGTGATGTTCATGCTTTGTTGGAGGATGTAGAACTGAAGGTGAGCTGGAGCAGGAAAAGCTGGAGGACAAGGTCTATATTCCCACACTAGCATGCAGAGAACTGAAAGAGCTTTAAAACTGGTGATATTACTCCTGTTTGGTTTGTTTTACATGCAAAACTTTATTATAAACCATTGTAGACATCTTATATCGATCAGTTTATTGCATAAACACACTTTTTTTTTTTATTAAATATGAGCTGTAGTCCCAATGTATCCTACAATGTGTGGGGAATAACGATCCAAATGTCGTTGCCGCTCCTAAAAAATACTTTAATACAATGCAGTCAGTGAAGTAATCTGAGCACATTACTAGTCAATAATTACGGGGGGGAAAAAAGAATTTTTCCCCCCGGTTTGAAACTATAAGGGGCTTCATGAAGCACGTGATGAGTTCAAAGTCTGTCGTAACTCTCGCTCTATACGGCCCTGGTTTGCAGTTGTCGTTCTCTTTCATTTCCAGATGTGTGAGACGTTCAAAGCTTTGGGATATTGTTTCCACTGGTTAACCCTTAAACTTTACCAACAGCCGTCTAATAGGTGATGGGTAATCATGACTTTTGAAGGTTAATGGTTTCTGTGAACTTGAAGACCAAGCATCCTTTTCCTTCCAACTGAAAGCACATTGTGTTTATCTGTTCCTTAAAAAAACCACATAAAAAGCATCTTAGTGCGTGGTTGTAAAATGACGAAATATGTAAAAGCATTAATACTATTGCAATGTAGTGTAAAAAAGATTTATCAACAGATCAAACATCCTTCCTAGATGCATAACATGTCTAACAAAGGGTAAGATAATAAACAATCTATATTCTTACCTCATAAAGTAAAACTACACGATCAGCACATCAATACAACCAATAGAGCCAGAAATCAGAGGGGAAAACACGAGATGAAAGACACACTGATGCGTGTATGAAAACATAATTAAAGAGTCGATCAATAAAGAACAGGAGAGTGAGCCAACTAGTAAGATACAAAAAAAAAAATCATATACATACACAACTACTGATTGCAATTTTGACCGTAAAATACAAATAATTAACACTTATTGACTAACCCTGCAAGACTCAGACATTTATTCTCATATCTGACAAACTTTGGTAAATTTGGATTAATTTATTTGACACACATTTCTCCACAGATCCAAACAGAGCGCCCCCTGTTGGCCGCCAGTGGTGTTGCTTCTTGTGGAAACTTGACGTGCTGTTATTGTTGCTAAATGCTGATTAATGTGAAAAAGTAAAAAAAGTAAAAAAAAAAAAAAATGAACTCCTGAAACATTAAAAACGTTACCCATCCGTTTTATTATTTACACCTCAGGTTTCAGTTTTGTTGAGGGTTTTGCTGTGGACCAGAACCTCTTTAACGACCCTCTGCAGTTTCTTTGTGTAATCCATCACAAGGCAGAAGCTTTCCTGGAAACTGCCGTGTCCTTCCTTTGCCCACGCTGCCTGCATCTCTCTGACCCACGCCAGGATGTCGTCCAGCTGCGTCTGCACCTCCCTTTGCTCCTCCAGCTCAGCCAGCAGAGCTCGTCTGGCACAAACCTCTGCTTCGTAGGCTCTGTGGAGGTCTGCTAGGGAGGACTCCACCTTCAGCACTTCCTGTATGAAGCAGCACCAACAGAGAAGATGTATTTATCACCAAGAACTCATAGAGACACACCAGACATGAAAAAAATGCTAATATTGTAATGATTTGATGGTTTACATTTCATTCTTTCTTCTTAACTTCCAAAGAAATGCTTGCCTATAATTCATCTGTTTCCATGTTGGTAAAACAGTGCGGGAAAGGAAGATGAGTTTGTTTTAAACCTAACGGGACTGAAAAGCTTTTAAACTCCAGTGCTTCAGACTTCCACCCAGAAACTGTCGTATGTCTGTGTGTCTAAAAGTCCCCTTTAGAGAATCATTACAGAATTTGAAAGAATAAAAACATTATGCGCGCATATGCTTGTGTAAGATTTGCTCATTTCCGTGTCTGGTGAAGATCATTAAACCACAGCAATGTGTCAAATCATGCATTTGAACATGTATGCACAACGGTCTGGCTTTAAATATGAAACCAGCAACAAAAACTACAAACTGTGAAGAAGAGAGAGTAAAGGAAGGACGACTGAATGAAAGGAAAGCATCAAAAAGTGAGAGTCCCTGTTCAATCCATGAGAAAAGCCGGTAGCTCTCTGGCAAGGCTGCAGCAGAGAGTCGTCCACCTGAACGGACCCGCCTGGCAAGGAGCGAGATAATCGTGCAACCAGCCAAGAAGCTAAGAAGCCAGTGGTAACTCTGAAGATGCTGGATCCACAGTCAGTGGGGGGAGAACATGACAGGACAGCTACTGACACGAATATTGTGGACCCTGATTTGTGCCATTCAGAGACCCGGAGTCTCAGTTCTAAAACTTTGCGTTGAAACTCTTAAAAAAAGGTCAGTGACAAGCACCTCATGAAAGTCAATGTGGATAAAAAAAAAAAAAAAAAAAAAATCAGATCAGCTGATTTTTTTTTAATCATGGTGATGATGATGATGATGATGATGGCAACCACCGAAGAAAAAAAAACAAAGAGACTTTAGAAGAAGTTTTTGTGTAAATCAGAAGTTAAAGCACCACTGTTGCCCAAACATTCAAACCAAACAAGCAGCATCTGTGTCTTGATGGGTTGCGTAGTCGTCTTGCAATCCCCTTGTCACATGTCGTTGTGCCCCTGGGCAAGGCACTTAACCCCAAATTGCCTGCCGAGCTGCGCATCGGTGAACAAATGTGTGCACGTTAGTGAGAGCGATTGGGTGAATGTGGCTCTAGTGCACGGCGCTTTGAGTGGCCAGTGTGACTGGAAAGCGTCATATGAGTTCAGTCCGTTTACATTAAAGCGACAATTAAAAGGAGGCGGCTTGTTTGGTTTGAAGAGTGGCGCACGCAACTCATCCATTGCAGCATCGTTGATCAGGCTATGTCAAGCCTGGCTTTGGCGCTTATCCTGGATTTCCAAATTCGGCTTTTGTGAAATAGGCCTCCGGACTTTATGAGAATCTTTAGTGATATTGCTGAAAGAAAGCCCCTCGCTTAAAGGTGGCCACGGGCCATTAATGAGACACAGCACACGCGTTAAGGTGCTCTCGTCAGATGAAAACTAAAACTGCGCATCACTAGGGACACACCATCCCCAAGGGTGGCGGCAGCTCCATCCTGTGGGGACACTTTTCATCAGCAGCAACACGGACCCTGGTCATAGTTGAAGGGCAGATTGAAACCTGCTAGAGAGGCTGCAGGCTGGGGGCAGAAGTTCACCTGAAACCAGGACGATAAGCCTTCAGGCGCAAACCATTGCGTCAGTGCCGTGACGCAATGGTTTGCGTCACGGCACATTCAAGTTAAAACGATCCGGTTAGAGCCAAGACGAACGCCATCTATCGTATAAAACACCAAAAACACCGACAAATGTAAAAGGAAAGGGGATTTAGTAAGATGATATGAAGATGATGCTTTTGGTTATCGTTCAGAGCGTAATCGCACCCTCCCCTCACCTGGACGTCCTCCGGGCATTTGTTGTGGGAGCGGTCCTCAGGCAGCAGGACGTTCGGCGGAATGGTGAAACATCGGCTCATCAGCAGCGCCTCCATCCGCCCCGACAGCTGCTTGAAGCGCTTCTCCAGGAACTGCTGCAGCTGGCGGCTGCACTCTCTGGCCCTGAACCGGAGCTTCTCCTCGGCCCCGTCCGGCTGGCCCTTCCCCAGCTCCCTGACGCACACCTTCTCCACCAAGGCCAAAATGTCGCACAGACATTCATGGAAGGCGCTGTTGATCCGGAGCATGCAGGTCCGCGGGGTGAAGCGGAAAAACTGCGCTTCGTAGAGGTTTAAAGACGAAGCAGAGAAGTGGTAGTTTTCCTCCTCTTCTGCCTCTACAGGCTCCATCGCCGACGCTGTTTCCCGCGCGATGTTGAACGGCTGACGTTCTTCTTCTTCTTAGTGCTGAGCGGAAGTCAAAGCGCCGATCTTTACCGCCGCCACCTGGTAGGGCAGGATATTGCTGCATTGCCACATCGCCAGTTCTCGAAAGCAGAATATATTTTGTTTATTTGGCTATAACTGCGGACAAATAAATAAATAACAATAAAATGTAGCAAATCCATATAGTAAATATTTTTAATTTCAACATTTTGCGCTGTAGTAGACTAAACTATTCATTTTTTAAAATTATTTAATCTTTATTGATTCTCAGGAAAGTATCATTTACATAAACGTAGGCCTCTACAACACAAGATTAACTCCAACATTTGAATTAAGGTGGACAAGTAAGCTATTGCATTATAACAGTCAAAACAAAAATGCAACTTCACTTCCCTGAGAAAAATTGTTCAGTCTTGTGATTGAGAGAGGCTGTTATTTTTCCCATTTTATACATGTTAAATGTTATGTCGATCCAGTCGTCTAAAGTTGGTTTGCCTTGTGATAACCATTTTCTTGTAATTTTTTTCTTACTTGCTGTTGATAAAATAGTCATCAAATATTTCTTTCTTTTTGAAGCTTCTTGAGGAATTATACCAAATTACATCAGCTTGATCTCCAAAGGAATGTTCTGCTTGAAAATATCTTGTAAGGCACTATTTATCTATTTCCAGTAATCTTTTATAATTGGGCAGTCCCAGTTTGCGTTTTGATTTCCACATTTTCTTCAACATGCAGGAGGAGTTCCATTATAGTGGCATTTCTGGGCAGGTGTGATAAAGAATCTTATCAGATTTTTCCATCCAGATTCTTGCCATTGTAGAGATTTATTGTATGCCTATTGGTATCTCCACATTATTGCCCATTCCTCCTCTGTTATTGTTAAATTGCCCTCTTTCTCCCATCTTGCTTTGATATGTAGGGTTGAATTGTTTTTGAGATCTATTAGGTTTTTATAGATAAGTGAAATGATTTTCCCTTTAATTTTTGATTTATAGGCATTAATAAACATTTCCATTGGGTTTATATTCTTGTCAGTAATTGGCCTCATTTTTAAGTTAACAACATTTCTTATTTGTAGAAGACTAAACTATTCAATGGACTATTGCGTGACTCTCATTGATGTGCTGCTGGCTAAACATTTAAGAAGTGGTGTCAAAACTTTATGAAACCTTTAAGTAAATGATTGATTTTAAAGTTAACAGCTGAATTTATATTCTGTCAACTCATCAACCATCTAATATCAGTTATACAACAGGACCAATTGGTCGGATTATTAGTCACAATTAGTGTCGTAACCATTTCACTTTGATCAACTTTTACATATTTTTTTCAAATTCTTGGTCTTGACGAGAAAGTGATATTACTATGCAAATTATTATTTTATTTATAAAAATGATTTGCCTTGGACAAGGGAGCTAATGAGTTTTTAAAAACATTTTCTACATGTCACCCATCAAACCATGTTGAACACCAGAGGTTGTTAAATGACTATTATTATTTTTAACTGATACAGTTTAAATATACAGCTTCAGAATTAGCTGTTTGCTTGATGGTGTGCTCCGATTGGAGAATATGAATTACGTAGAAAGCTAACCTACATCGAATGATTTGTCCATTTTTGAGAAAAGAAACAAAGCTGACTGTACATGAGCAGGTTCTTTGGGTGCGGGTCTTCACATTCACACAGCCTCATCAGTGCACAACAGATCATATTATACCCCCAAAACCACAGAATGAAATGTGTTGTTATGAACACTTTAACCAAGTTTCTTCAAAAACCTGCTGTACCGAAACCTACTATGGTTTTCTGCCCCCACATTTATTACTTGATTTATGCTTGAACATAATAAAATACATTTATAAATATATTTAAGAAATAACTTCAATGGAAAATGTCTCATCATTTTTAAAGAACCATCATTTTATTAAGACAAACACTAAGAAAAACCTTTGAAAAAAAGAGGATGGATACATTTTCTTCTTCTGGATGTTGATATTTTATTTTGTAAATAAAAAGTGCATAGATTACAACCCAATGACAAAAAAAAAGATCTGAAAAAATGATCACACTTTTAGTGTAATTTAATGCAATTATTCAATGACAAAATGGAGGTGAACACTTAAAACCTGCATTTGTTATTAAATCTTTAGCTAACTAAAGTTAGTAAGAGTCGTTGTGGAAGGTCCAAACAGCCTCTTGTGGCTCTGGATCCGCAGGTTGCAGGGGTGTCCAAACCTTTCGGTACATGGGCCAAAGTCAAAAGGAATTTAAGGGCCAAAAAATGTAAAAAAAAAAAAAAAAAACCTGCTCTGCAAAACATGATAATTTTAAATAAATAAATTAGTCTGTTTTTTTAGGAAATTAATGTGTAAATCATTGTAGATTCAAAGGTAAAAAAAAGAAAGGATTTTGCTCATTTGTCGCATTAAAGAAATTGAATAATTTAATTTGACTCTTCAACAATAATAAACTGAACTGTTTTTTGGTCTGGCAATATAAGAACAGTATTTGGGTTAGTTGTTCTTTGAAAACACTTGCTGTATTTAGACAAATTTAAAGATTGAATTCAAAGCCGATTTTAATGCACCAGAGTCTGCATTTGAGTAATTAAATGACATTGGACAGACGTTACTATGAAATTAAAGGGAACGCCACAACTGTTTTTATTAAAAGATGAATACTTTGTGTTGTACTTGACATTTTCAGTTGTAAGATTTTACCTTTTCTGTGATCATTTTGCTCTAATTAAAAACTAAAAACTTATATCTTCATCAACCACCTGTGCTAGTGGACTAAATCTTTCTTGAAATGCAGATGGAGGGGGGGGGGGCACCCAAAATTGGTCTCCGGACCGCACTTTGGACAGGCCTGCTCTACAGGTCCCCTCTCGTTAATTCAAGGCGTAGTTCACCTGTCTGTCCGGTAGGTGGCGGTAATGCACGTTTCCATTAGTTCGCCAACCACCTCGGGGTGTAAAGAAGAGGAAGTAAAAGAAGCAGTAGCAGAAGGAGAGGGAGGAGAAGACAGCGGCTTTTACCTCCACACGTGTAATAATTTCTATGTGATCCTACCTTCTGAACCTCTTATAAGATAAACCTGCTCGGCCAGAAAAGGTAGGTGTGCTGCGGCTCACCGCGCCGCTTGTCGGGGACAGAGGTTCCCGCTGGATGTTGAGCCGGTTCGGCTGCTGTTAGCGCCGAGCTGCTGGCTTTTTTTTACTTTTTTGTTGTGCTGTTGCTAACCGCTGCTAGCTGTTAGCGGCGGTAAACTGTGAAGCTGCTCAAATGAGACCCAACTTCGTTCGCGGGTGGCCCCGGTGTCTTGATATAAGGAGCTAATGTGTGCTGTCGTCCTCTCTCCCGGTGGGAAGCCACTGTAGACGAAGACCATGGGGGCATATCTGTCGCAGCCGAATACGACCAAGACCTCCTCCGACGGCGGCAACAGCAGCATGAGCTACGGCTTCTCTGCCATGCAGGGCTGGCGGGTCTCCATGGAGGTGAGGGAGAGAGTCAACCATGATGGAAGCTTGTTTACTGAACCCAATGATGCGGAATCTGCCTGAGTATAATAAAACCAAAACTACACGGTGTTGTTAAGACACTGAAGGTCTGTTTGTTCGCGTTGAGGATTTAAAAAATCCTGGATTTTTAGAGTAAATCCAGGAAAAATATGACTGGACACCATATGCAGTGATTTGACCAAACCAAGGTGCGCCTTTAACCTCCTGCAGCTGATTACATGCGACACACAAACCCTCCTGTCCGGTGTTAACCTGCATTCATGGTCATCCAGACTGGTGTTGGGACGATATCTGGATACATTTAAAACTATATATAGTCAGTTTACAGACAGACCGTTGAATATCATTGCATTTGTTAAAAAAATAAATAAATAAAGCAATCTAAATGTTGAGATTTTTTATTTGGAGAAAAAAAAAACTCCTCAGAAAATGAAAGCAATTAAAACATTTGTTCAAACCCTCCAGACTCACAGTCCTAAATCATTCACAACATGCATTAACAGTTTTTTATAGCGTAGCACGTCTCCACCGTGGATGTCGTTGCTGCTGTCTTGGAATCCAGAGGAAAATCGGGAGGGAATGCTACACAGGAATGGTGCATACATGTGTTCATGTCCTTATTTATAGTAAAAACAATAAGTAAGGGGATAAGTCTGCAATAATTTAGAGAAATGTGTAATTTAAGCGTCAATTCCTCGTTCAGCAAGCTAGTAGACAAGATGATACTTAGTATAAGTGTTAATATCCTTTATGGAAGTGTGTACCTTTTGATTCCTTTTTGCAATTACTTAATTTGAATTGGTGATCTTTAATGTGTCACTGCATGCTACCATTTGTCTGAAGATTTGCTGCTGGTACCCATGCTACTATAGAGAGACAAATAAAGCATCATTCTATGCGAAAATAAACTTTCTCAAAACAAACATGGATCTGGTGCATACACAACCTTTTTTTTTTTTTTTTTTTTTTTTACAGTATCAACAAGGATCTGGTCCATGTAAATGTACTCAGCAGCAGCTCTGTACAATTCATGTCTTTGTGGTAATTTTGCCTCACATTTTCAATAGTGGTCAACTACTGCGGCTACAGTTCCTTCCAGTTTTCCGCTCTAGTTGTCAGCTTCAGCCTGGCTACACCATGACCTGTGTTGTTATCAACCACATTAGCCGTCAATAGCTTTACAACTAAACAGAGAAGTAATGGAGGTTGTCACTTTGTTTTAACTATTTATCAGCCAACTGAGCCATCAGCTGATTAACATTTCCTGCGGTAACTTGTACCACAGTAGAGCGGAGCCGACGGAGCCCCGTCATTGGGCCATGCGTGAAGCTAATATCCGAACCGATGCCGTTAGCTTATGTTGTCCGGGAACTTTAATACTTTTGCAGATACAGGAGCTTTACCAACCTTTGTACGTTTCTCTAAAACGTCGTTGTCATAGCGTTAGCTTAGCATCGTTCAGCATTTAGTTTTTTCCCTGTCCTTCTGCCTCACAGGGAAAGTTCCTCCAAATAACGCTTTTGTGTTTACCTTGTCGATAAAGAGGGTCGCGTGTTTGTTTGTGTTTTTGGCTGTACTGGACATGTTAGCAGAGCTTAAATGTCCAGCAGCAGATCATTGTTGAAATGAGCAGGTTCATAGATAGTTGGCATTAGGGCAGCTCATTATGTTGCTTATCTATTGTTAATGCACTGAATCCAATTACTAATGTTGCAACAACTTAGATTGCAATAAATATTAGCTAATTATCTAAAGTCTGCATTCTGGCTGTCCAGATTAGTAATATACTTGATGATGCTTGTTGCTTAAAGCAGCAAAAATAATGTTTTACAAGCTAAAGTGTCATTGAGAAACTTAAACTACAGGTTTGGACACTTGCAATGAAACCAAATGAGACATGAAAACTTTTCCTTTATCACAACATTCACCAAAATTATCGAATTTTTTTTTTTTATCTCATGCAACCCTTATAGCTATTGTTCAGAATTTGACTGAAAATGAAGGGATTACAAGATTGTCCCCATTTATGCACCAGAGCATATGTTCCTAATGTTAATCCATTTTTTATGACACTCTAAAATGCATTAAAGTACATGTTGTCTGATACATTTATAGACCAAAACTGGGATGCTTTCTTCATTTTTACTTAATAATAATGATGAGTCTGCAGGCCTCCAGTCTGGCTTGAACACATTTTCTAAACCAGCATGGCGGCGGCCATCTAAAGCCCGCAGGACAGTTTTCTAAACCCTAGAGTTGGATTAATACAAATGTGTAGCAACACAGTATTTAACTGAACCACCAAATTTGTTACCTGTAAGTATAAACAGGTTTGTTTTCCTAATTTGTCACTTCTGAACATGAAATTGGGCATCTTTTTCTCCACTAGCCTTTTGTTAACGCTTCGGTTCCTTTTTATCTCACAGGACGCTCACAACTGCATCCCGGACTTTGATGAGGAGACGGCAATGTTTGCTGTGTATGATGGACATGGAGGTAAAACCGTCATTTTTCTTGGTTAAACTAGGGTTCCTGTGCTGTCTCTGAACGGCTGGATTCTTTGTTTCCCTTATTAAATAAAATGTGCTATTTCTCCTAATAAAGTGGTCCAGGCAGATTACACCTTAGAGAGTTGCTTCCACCTTGGAAATGGTTACATCTGCCAGATCATGTCTTCACTTTAACATTTAAGTTTTGACCATGTGTGCAGATTTTACTCCAGTGATAAGAGATAAAGATTGAGACCATAAATCTGTTGGGGAAACACTAGAGAAGTGTTTTCCCAGTCTTGTGTCCTTACTGGCTGTCTTTAGTAGTTTTTGTTAACGTTTGCAGTTAATGTACTTAAAGCCACGTTTTGGTGTGAGTTAATTGTTTTTATGACACTAACCCTATTTTTCCAAACTGAGAAAGAAGTCTGGGAAAGTGTGTCATTCTAAAATGAGAAATGCATGGAAACCCGGGAAACTGCTGTGAAGCTTTTTATTGTCTCGTAAGCAAACTTTGTTTTATGACAGCAGCCCTCTTTTTGTGCCGTTTCCATGGCCTTCTCTGCTTTGTTTGTTTTCCACGTCGCTCTCCTATCTTGAGCATTTATATTGCCCGCTGCTCTCGTTTAGGCGAAGAGGTGGCTCTGTACTGCTCAAAGTATCTTCCTGACATCATCAAAGAGCAGAGGACGTACAAAGACGGGAAGCTGCAGAAGGTGAGAAGCTGAAGGACTGAGGAGATGCAGGAGCGTCCTAATAAATTGGAATCTAATTAAAAAGTTGCTTGATTTCAGTAATTGAGTTCAAAACTGAAACTTAGCGAATTATTACACACAATATGTTTGGAGCGTTCAGTTTTTCAGAAGCGTAGAATATTACGAGACCAATTTAAAAGAAAAAAAGCTTTATAGAAATGTTATGAGCTGCACAGTCACACATTAGCTTTTATAAACGCGTATAGATTAAATTCCCCATTATTAACAGACAGATGTAGGTGCAGGCCAAGCATTCAATGCACTCAGACTGAAGAATAAAACAATCTGTGCAGGTTTAAAGCCCAAATTATAGCGACAATTGGAGACTTTTAGTGGTCGAAGTTTCCGTTTCACCCAAAGTGCTGCCTTACAAATACGAATGTAATTGTGATTTAATTTTTAAAACCTATTACGACCACAGGAGGTTTTGTCACAATAATATTTGAATCGACTATCGATAATCATTTCATCCTCAGTGCATAGATTTAATCAAGACCTGATTACTGTAACGTGATATTCCCCCGTAGGACGTCTTTGGAGCCCCTGCAGGATGTTCAAAAGGCCGTAGCCAAGCTTTCGACTGCGTCACCTAAGCTTTCACCAGTCGCACTACTTCTAGTCCAAATACTTTTTCTTCCACTCAACTTTCCATTGATATGCTTGGAAACGGCACTTTGCAAAGATCCGGTTCTTTTCTAGGAAGGACCTTTTGTAGCTAACTCTCTGGGGGGCATCAGAAAGTCTTTTGACTGTTCAGGCTACAACATGGACGTGACAAAACAGTTCTGTTTATAAAATGTTGTTAGAAACCAAGTCGTTGGCTGTAAACCATAATTACTAACATTTAAAATTTGGAATTATTACTGAAATTTAACTTTTTTATTTTATTAAGATCCCTGGCTGTGATCGGGTTGGTCAGAGTTACCGCATTAAGCACATTTTCCAAAGCTGACGTCGTTGTGTGTTTTGGTAGGCGCTGGAGGACGCATTTTTGGCCATAGATGGCAGGATAACCACAGAGGAGGTCATCAAGGAGCTGGTGCAGATTTCTGGGCGACCTGCCGAGGAGCCGCCTTCTGAAAAGGTTGCAGAGGAGGATGACCGTAAGTGTAGATCAGTTAAAAGCGTCGGATAACCCATGTCAGAGTTGAGTACACGTCCAACACTCTGTCTCCATAACCGCACCACATTTGTTTTAGAAACGACTGCAACGTAATTTGTGATTCTGTCTCAGTGGACACAGAGGAGGCAGCTTTGCTCCACGAGGAGGCCACCATGACCATAGAGGAGCTGCTGGTACGCTACGGCCAGAACCTCAACGCTGTCAAGCACGCAGCTGCAGCCGCCAGGTACTCAGCAGACTGCTTCTCAGGGTTTGGTGCTACGAGCTGCTGGACTCAGCAAGTCCCTAAAGCTTAGCGTGCTTCTCTTCCCCAGCGGGGCGGCTAAGAAGGCCTCTTCCCAGAATGCCGAGGCATCAAAAGATAAAGGAGGGGACGCTGAGGCCCAGAAGCCAGGAGTGAATGGAGAGGTGGAGGAGGAGAGTGATGAAAAGGTGAAGGAAGGAGAAGCAGCAGCACCGTGTGGTTCTAAGCAGAGAGCCTGTCGGAGAACAGGAGGCGGTGAAGGGAGCGGTTCAGGTAAAGTTATTATAAACAGAAGTTTATTTCTCCTTCGGCCCTTTTTTTTCTTTAACCTCGCCTCATTTGTTGGTGCGCAGCTGAGAGCGGAGAGTCGGGAAGCTCCAACGGGGAGGAAAAGGCTGGTAAGGCAGAAGGAGACGCAGGGCCGTCCTGCTCCTCTGCGTCCTCAAAGACTCCCGGAGATGCAAAATCCAGGTTTTTTGATGACAGCGAAGAATCAGAGGAGGGAGAGGAGGAGGAGGAGGAGGGCAGTGACGAAGAGGTGAGAAGAGGAGACCAGAATAAACGGCCGTGTTAGGCTGCGAAAGTTCACGCTGAATCACTTCGCAAGAGCTCGCCTTCAACTTTTCCTTTTTCCTCCTTAGGATGGGAGCGACGAGGAAGAAGCAGACAGCAGTGAGTTGGAAGAAGAGGACACAGAGGAGGGAGAGGAGGACTCGGAGGATGAAGAGGAGGAGGAGGAGGAGATGTGTCTACCGGGAATGGATGGAAAAGAAGAGGTCTGTAGGAAGGGAAGCGGCCTTTTCTTTGCTTCCCTAGATCTTTAAATGAATTCTAATTAATTGCAGCTTCATGCTGTTATTCTGCTGCTCGGTATGTTGTCAGCACCACCACTTGTACAGAGGACTTCTTGCATCGTCTTTTGGACTCCAGACAGATGCTCCCGTACATCCGCTCCCTGATTATTTCAAGCTGTGATGTTGGTGTGTGAACGAGTCTCGTTTTGCCACCGCTGAAGGGGATCTACAGCACACGTGCATCCCAGTAAATTAGAGTATGAGGGAAATGGGTTTATTTCGGGAATGCAGTTCAAAGGGGGGAAACTTGTATATTTATATAGATTTACTATACAGGGCTAATTTTGATGGCTTACAGTTAATGAAAACCTAAAATTCAGTATCTTTGGGTCTGCAGGCGCTTACGGTGGCCTAAACTACAAAACCCATGATGCAGAGCAGCTGAAAGCGATGTTGGAGGGGGGGAGGGGGGGATAATTATTGTGCTTCCAGCGGAAAAAGGTTCAGACAAGTCGAGTTTAAGCCCACGTGATCATATTTCATATTATAACCAGCCCTTAGTATGTTATGCAGACAGCTTGCACACCTAGTAAGTATAGCGTCTATTACAGTAAAACAGCTGCCTAATGCATAACATAACTGCAAACTTAAGCACTTTGCTTAAGCTGCTCTGTATGCAACATACCACTGCAGAGCTCAGGATGGAGAACTCAGACCAAACTACAGAAAAATAATCTCACTTTGAGTCCAGGGGAGAGTTTGACGAGTGCTGCTGGACCCGCAACAAGTTCGTTAAAACGTGTAGCCCAAAAATAGCCGCTTTGAGCAAGTTCTGACCGATGGGTGGATTTTTTTTTTTCTGTCATCACAATAAATAGCCCAAATCATTGTAGAGTCTAAATGTTTAATCTCTGTGCTCAGCTGTAGTTTAAACGGGCCACTTTTTCTGTTTGGGCTTACGTTGGGACCAAACTGCAATTGCCTTTGGTTCCAGTTGTTACTTGCATCAAGTATCTGTGACGGATGAAGACGCTGCCTTGCAAAATTCTAGGATTTGGGTTAACTGGCTATAATGTTGACATGTTGTGTGTCCACAGCCCGGCTCAGACAGCGGCACCACAGCCGTGGCTGAGCTCTGATCAGAGGGAAGCAGCTGATAGTGGCCAACGCCGGCGACTCTCGCTGCGTGCTGTGTCTGAACGGGGTCAAATCCAGCTCTCTTTTCAAGTGTTTTAAGTATCAGCAAGGAAACGGGACTATGCGTTCATTTCATAACCCCGAGTGTTGTCATCAATCTGAGGCTTTCAGATCGTTGGTGCCTGTTTCTATATGCAGTCTGCTGGGTTTTTCCTAATTTCTCCTCTGGGTTTTGTGTTGATTAAAAGCCAGTAGCTGGAAATGTGAGGGGATATAACACATGTCGTTTTTAAGATTACAAATTATGTGCGAAGCCTACACTGAAAACTGATTCCGCCAGTACAACGCAGCGTTGGCAGGCTTTTTTTTTTTTTTTTTTTTTTTTTTTTTTTTGTGGAGACTGAAGGTGAGATTAGAGTTAAAGGTTAATTGAAGCAAACTTATCTGGAGGATCTTTGTTAATTAAATATCTGGAGGGTTTTCAGTTGTCTTGTATGACATGAAAGAGCTGAGCTCCTCTGCTGCTGCAGGCAAAGCTGTGGACATGTCCTACGACACAAGCCCGAGGATGAGGTGGAGCTGACTCGCATCAAAAATGCTGGAGGGAAGGTGACCATGGACGGACGAGTCAATGGTGGACTGAACCTTTCCAGAGCCATCGGTGGGACACTTTGAGAGAGAGAGTTTATTTTGGTCATCTGATCATTAAAACTGTAAATGAACGGAGTGGTTAACACAGTTTTCTTTGCACGCGTTTCCTCAGGTGATCACTTCTATAAAAGGAACAAATCGCTGCCCCCAGAGGAGCAGATGATTTCTGCCATGCCCGATGTCAAAGTCCTGACGCTGAACGAGGACCACGACTTCATGGTCATAGCCTGTGACGGCATCTGGTGAGTCTGAGCCACCATCAGCGTTCCTGGATCAATGTGAGCTTCTGTTCTTTGTGTCTCTGCTCCGTCTTCTCTAACCTCAGTCTGTCGAGGCAGATGAGCGTTCACACTGAGCCTGGTTCTGCTGGAGGTTTTTCTCCCTGTTGAAGGGGAGTTTTCCTCTCCACTGTCGCTTCATGCATGCTCAGTATGGGGGGGGGGGGGGGGGGCATCGTTGCTCGCTTACAGTAGAGTGGTGTTTTTATCATCAGGGTTATGGTGTGATTTTTAAAATACTTCTGCTCCAACACTCAACAAATCTAGATGTGGTAATGTTACACAGTCCCACAACTTTTTTTTTTTTAAAGATGTTTTTTGGAGAAAAGCTTTACAATGCTTTTTTGTAAATGCGTCTGCAGGAATGTGCTGAGCAGCCAGGAGGTGGTGGACCTTCATCAGTGAGAGGATCAAACCAGACCAGGATGGCAAGATCAGAGGCCTCTCCTCCATCGTGGAAGAGGTAAGAACCCTACACCCCCCCCCCCCCCCCCCCCCCCCAATTCGGCATCTCCACATTACATATAATGTAAATCTCTGCATGTGCAGCTTTTGGACCACTGTTTTGGCGCCTGACACGTCTGGAGACGGCACAGGATGTGACAACATGACCTGCATGATCATCACGCTCAGGCCACACCCCGCTCAGGTCGGACAACGGCAAGAAGAGGAAGCTCCAGGACGAGGCCGACGCGGCGGAGCCGGAGGAGAACGGCAACCGGCAAAAAGGCGAAAAGCGACTAGAGGAGGAGAGGAACGATCCCAGAGGGAGCGGCTGGTCTCACGCTACCGCAGACACACCAGAGACATACTGTACAAAATGAAATCCTCACCTCGCTAACATGATCTCCCCTGAAGCAGAGCGTCACAGAGACCAGCATCAGCTCCACTAAGATCATCTGTGTAGTTCTTTTCTTTTCTTTGTGCTCTGTTCTTGGTGGATTTTCTCATAGATGCCCCCTGCAGGTGCGTTTTCTTTCGATTGTTCAGACACCCTTTCTTCTTCTTCTTGCATTTAATTAACGGGCGGTTTCCCATCTGAAGGCCTGTGGGAGGACCAGGTCTGCAGTCAGTCTTGATACTGCATCAGTTTCCAGCTGGCAGCTGTGGTTCGTTCTGACGAAGCTTGAAGGGTCGACCAGACTCTCTGCATCTGATTCAGGTTTAGCGTCGGAGCTCTGCGTGGCTCTGCGCTGTGAAAGCATCCCTGAACTGCCACGCAACCGGGCAGAGTTTACTGTAGCTGAGCGGGGGTGCGTTGTGCTCATGGTTGTGATGCAGCGAGACCGGGTCGTCTAGTGTCGCTCTGAATGTTTCAGGTTCCTCTCATTAAGTCCCAACCTGTGGCTCCGACTGCGCTCATTGCAGAGATTATTTTACTCTCCTATCATATATACATTTTTCTATTTCAGCACCATTGATTTTTTTTTTCTGTCTCTCTGTGTTGCTAATCTGTAAAAGTACAAATGTAAACTTCCTGTCTTTTTTTTTTCCATTCCTGGTTTGTTCTTTTAAAAGCCTGTAAATGTTTATGTGGGGGAAAAAAAAATCAAGGTTTATGAAGCTCCTGGACTTTCCGTCTGGAAGAAGGAAAACGGATCATCTGCAGCACCTTCCTTTGCTCCCGCTCCAACACCTTTTTAAGGATCGTTATGGGACGTGTGTTTTAAGTAAAAGAAGAGGAGGAATGTTTCCATTGAGTAGATACATTTTCTTTGGTGAAATCAGTCCTGTGGCGGTTTTTAAAGGATTTTTCTTTTTGTAAGCACACTCTGATAACACCTTGATGCTGGACTGTGGAAAGAAAGCACACAGGGTTATTTTTCTGAGGTGGAGAAACACTTTGAAGTTCAGAGCACCGAGACTGTGTACCTGTTATCCCTTCCCATAGGTTTTTACTTTCAGAAGTCTGATTTCAATTGTTGTGACTGTAAGTTTCTAGTGTTCTCTCTCTCGTTGGTGTACCCCTTTTTTTTTTCTGTACATAGGATTTTCAATACTTGCAATTGAAGAAAGAAATGCTTTTTCTTTGTAATTGTGAGTCCGTGTGTCATTTTGGTGCATACTCTTTTGACACCAGTATGTAAGTACATACAAATACATTTTTTTAAATAATCACACTTACTCTGTGTTTTCTGAATGTCTAAAAAAGAAGAAAGCTCTCCGATGTTCTGCAGCAAAATGGGAAAATGTTTTCTGTAAAAAAATAATTTAGTTTTAAATGCGACTTATAAAAAACAGAAAGTTGAAAGAAAGTCAATACAGCGTCTTGAGATGGAAAGCTGCGTTAGCAACACCCGTTTTGTAGGAAGTATAAATCTCATCGGCTTGGATAAGCTTTTCTCTTAATAGATATTAAGATTTAGCTTATTTTTAATTCCTATTTTAATTTAATGAAGTAAAAGAGGCCTTGTGTCTGAGATCAAGACTTATGCTCAGTTTGTATTTAACCAAGTTTCCAAACCATCAACCAGGTTTTCAAATTTCCTTTTTATTTTAAAGGTTTATGGGGTCGTTTCTAAAAGTTGCTTTTAAATTTCAGTTCCAGTCTGGTTTTAAATCAACACTTAATCGGCTAATGTCGGGTTTTTAATGACCTCTTTTCGATGGAGGACCCGCAGACCTGCAGCTTTTGTTACAGGAAATGTTGAAACCCTGATTTCTCGTGTCGACAAATTGAGTTTTAACTTCAGAACAGAGAAGACTTTATTCTTCCAGTTCAGATCTTTGTTGCGCACTCCAAGCTGAATTTATTCATGCTCTTATATCCCAGCACACTTTTACCACACAGAATGTAGCAATGAATTATGCACATCTGGTATGTAAGGGACAGTTACAGTACTTATGCCGCGTTAAGAATTTGAACATGGTGGGTACAAATGAGTTCTTAATCTGGTTGCATTTGCAGTGGGGAGTTTGAGATTTTATACCAGATGTTTTTTGTATACCTAAAGTGTCATATACACCATCCTCTGCCTAAAGACAGACGCCTCATAAATTGTCTGGAGGTATTACCCAATCTGCATCACTTTCATAGCTGAGTGATGAAGTGGGTGAGAACACCATTTGCCTCTTGAGTTGAATTATTTTCAGGTAACATTGTTTGCTTGATTGAGCCATGCCTTATTCATTCTGTAGTCTGCAAGCAATTGCTCTCCCAGGTGTGTTTGTTTTGCCTTTTTACAGATTATTTACTATAGCAATTTAGTTTAAATCAAGTCACGGGTTTTGTTAACATTCTTGATCCACTTTATTTGTTTTGATCACTTGTGCATTTTATTGTGAACCTCCTGTACTTTAACCTGACAAAAGCCAGCTGTATGTCGCTCCGCCATACAGCTGGCTTTTGTCAGGTTACCTGTACTTACCTGTGCGCCAGGAGGAAGTGAGGAAACAGCTTCCTGTTTAGAGCTGATGTCACAGGAAGGGAGGGGGGGGGGGAACTTGGAATTTGATGAAGTAAAATTTAGGCCTTGTTGGTCTTATTTGTGTGGATGTGGTTGTATAATATAATGGCCACTCTGAAAGATGTTGCTTGTGATTGGTGTGAAGTAACCTCAGTGAGTTAAAACTCCTGGTCTAAACTGGACCTAGAAACGTAAAGGGTGGCGGGATAAAAACCATCTTGTTATCCTGGCGTTAGTGTCTGTCATGTTGTGGATCCATTGCAAAGCATCATGATCAATTTCAAGAACAATAATATCTCAATGTGTCCAGGGCCCATTTAATAGCCATGGCCCCCTTTTCAATAGTTGAGTAGTCAAGTTTATTTGTTAAGCACATTTCAGTACCAAGGCGGTTCAAAGTGCTTTACATCATGAAACCACAAAAATATCAAACGGTCACCGGTTGTGAGATAACAAACATTAAATTTTATCAAGTGAGAACATCAATGCAAATCAAATCTGTTGGTCAATGTTCCTGTTATTAAATGAGAACCTAATTTCTCTTGGAAAAAGACTCAGGCTGATGTATTTCAGGCGTGGTTCATGATTTGTAAATAAAGTTTTATTTGAGTTCAACCCGCTCTGTTCACAGTGGTCCTTAATATTAATGCCATCGCTCTTTCAGTTTGTCTGGACTTCGTCAGAGAAAACCTTCTCATTCCTCCTCAATTTTACTGACTTCATACACTTGGCTGCATTGTGGTTTGATAGCAACAGAGGGACAGCTCGTTCTCAGTGTTCCGGAGATAAAACCAGAGAGGCCAGACTGAGATGGTTTGGACATGTTCAGAGGAGGAACAATGAGTACATCGGTAGAAGGATGCTGAGGCTTGAACCGCCAGGCAGGAGACCTATAGGAAGACTAAGGAGGAGATTTATTGATGGAGTGGAAGTGGACATGAAGGCAGTTGGTGTGAGCTTATAGTTAGAGTGGCTCATGTTACCCTGAGCTACCTCTATAGTTATTCTGCTTAGGCTACTGGAGGACATCAGGGCCTGTTTTTCTCACTCTACTGATTTCTACTGTTCTCCAGTTTTGCATTGCTTGTCGTCATTTCTCTCTCTTTTTTTCTTCATAGTAGGTACACGTGGTCTGGCGTTATGTTAACTGTGACATCATCCAGGGGAAGACAGATCACCACTATTGCCATCTAATGTAGAACAGATTCCTGGATCAATGTGTGCTTCTGTGCTTTTTTGTCCCTCTTATTGTGTCTCTTCTCTGTCTTCTGTAACCCCCAGTCGGTCGAGGCAGATGACCGTTCATACTGAGCCCGGTTCTGGTTCTGCTGGAGGTTTTCCTTCCCGTTAATGGGGAGTTTTTTCTTTCCACTGTCGCTTCATGCTTGCTCAGTTTGAGGGATTGCTGCAAAGCCATGGACAATGCAGACGACTCTCCCTGTAGCTCTACGCTTCTCCAGGACTAAATGCTGCTTGTCAGCGTTAGGTTGCCATGCCCCTTTTCTCCCACAAGGGGGCAGCACCCCCAGCCATCCCAGGCTTGAGGCGGCGGTCGGTCAAATGCTTTTCTTGGTGTAAAAGTCTCCACTCAGTTCTCTTCCGCCTGCTGTACTGACGCTGTCCTCCAGATTGCAGCAAAAACAGCATTTAGTTTGTCCGAGAAACGAGGAGATGTCGCTCTGAAGCTGGCAGAGGGCTGCATGTGGCATGAAGGTTGCCGAGTCAGCAGAATTTCCACCCAATTTGTGAGCAGCTGTGAGACACATCCTAGTCACATCAAACCATTACGGGGAAAAAAAAAAGCTACCGGTGTCTGAATTTAAGAGTGGTGAGATACACCACTGCATTCTGTCCCCCTGAGATTCACTGGTGTGTCTCCACACTAAGCTATAATGGGCCTGTTCTGCTGATGCTGTGACGTCCTGCTGGCAGCTCTGCTCCCTGGGGATCACCGTCACTGCAGGAACAATAGAAAGCCAAACAGGAAGCGTCCACTGTCCTTGGAATCTAAAAATGGCTCCCAACACACACCCCGCGCGTTTCCTTTTACACACTTTTCTCACTTTATTTTTTATTTTTTTTTCCATTTGATTTTCATTGCCCAGATGTTATGTTGCTTCTCTGGCATCGACACAAAGTTTGTTTCTCCCCACCAATAGTAAGAGAGAAATACAGGCCAGGAATCAGCAGAGTCTGATTCTGATCCAGGCCAATGGGGCTCCTTCCTGCTAGTGTCCCCTTCCACGGCCTTCCAGAGAAAACACACCCAGCCGTTTCTGGACCAAGGACCTCCTGCACACAAATGTACGTTTGCCATTTCGACAAATTTTGGACAAACTGTAAAGCTCAACGGTAGCCTTGTCCAGCTGTGTGTGCTTATATGGAGCCGTTCCTCTCTCCAGACTCTTAAACCTGACTGATGGTTGGGCTGAACCGCAGGAGACCAAACAGGACCTGCAGTTGTTCGTGTAGCTCTGTGTGTGTGTCGTCTCACTAAGCGGGGCTCCCGTAAAGAGCTGGACCACAATAACAGGTTGTAGTTCAGCCTCCAAGGCATTCATCAAGATTTACAGGCTTTTTCTGTCTTTTCCTGTCCTTCCTATAACTGCTCTAACCCCGCTGCCCCCTCACTCGGCACAAGCGTCAGCAGTGTCGCAACCGAGGCACACACAAAACAACACACATGCATTCCTGTGGTCACACACAAAGTACACTCAAAACACTGACTGGCACAAAAAATAACTCCAGTCTGAGTCCACTCAGCTTCAACCTGCTTTACTGCTACGCATCCAATCTGCAGCAGGGCCGTGCTGCATTTGATTCATGCAGCATAAATGGTAAGATCGTGTATAAAAAAACATTTGGAAAACATTCAGTAAAGACCTTACCGTTACCTTTGCATCACTTTTCCTTAAATCGACTCTTTGTGGGAACTGAGGTGACTACATGCTGCTTTCCAGCGTTGCATCATTTGGGGTTTTCAGAGTCTCAGTAGCTCGGGTCGGTCATCTTTGTTTTAATTTCCTCTTGAAACCAATGTTTTCCCAGGGTGACAGGTCAGGACCACAGGGAGGCTGATTTAACCCATGGACTCCATTGTAACGTTTTTATTTTATGTTATCTTAATGTTTTTACACTTCAAACTCCAAGGGGGTGGAGTTTTGACATTTTGATTTGTTTTTAATTCTTGAAGCAAGATTTTATGCTAACAAAGTGTGTTCACAGATATTTTCAGAAAGCACGCTGACTCTCAGCAGAACAAATCCTTTTTTAACCAGTTTCATACATACATACATACATACATCTCTTGGAGTGACATCCTGTTTTCTGATGCTTCTTCTCTTCTCTTCTCTTCTCTTCTCTTCTCTTCTCTTCTCTTCTCTTCTTCCTTCCTTTTCTTTCACTGTGGTAAATTTAGTTATATTGACACAAAATGATGCTTTATACGTCAAGCTCAATCGTGGTGTGTAGGATAACGTGGCAGTTCTGTGTTGGAGGTCAAAATGCAACAAACCAACAAATGCCATTTTTACTTGAATATAGTAGTGATGTACTGCACTGTATGATTAGGAAGTAGAGGGAAAAAGATACATAGTTTAGATTTTTTTTTTTATTAAAACTCTGAAAAGCAATGTCCACAGCATAATGCTGCTGCCACTATGTTTTTGTTGTTGGGATGCTGTGTTCAGGGCGATGTCCAACGTTGGGTTTCTTCACCACCTGTCACAAAGCTCACTTCTTCTCTGCTGTGTATTCTACGTGGCTACTGGTATGCCACAAATGGGACTTATCTTGGGTTTCTTTCAGCGGCAGCTTTATTTTAGAAACTCTTACTTCAAGGGCAGATTTCTGAAGAGCACAACAGACAGCTGCCCAGTCAACAGATTTTCCCCACCTGAGCTGTGGGTCTCTGCAGCTCGTCCAGAGTTACAAATTTCTGACCTTTCCTGTAAGAAAAAACGTTGAACACCTTATATCCCTTTCCTTCCAACCTCCTACTTTTGCGTTACTTTGTGTTGGCCATTCTCATAAAATCACGATACGTAGTGATATGTTTGCAAAGCCCTGCGAAATATATCTAGATTTTATTCACATTTCTATTTCCTCGCATAGATCCATATATATCCATAGATAATACAAAAACCTTCCTCGTGTAAAATGCTATATCTGTTAAGGACTAAAGAGCACAAAGGCGGAATAATCTGAGACACGTGAGAGGTTTTATGGTATTGAGCATTCATGAGCAGAACTTATTTATGGTTTAAATCTTAGCCTCTGTTATCAGGTTGGAGCTTATTTGTGACACATGAACCTGCCGAGGTCTCAGAAAGATGTCACAGTCAGCTGATCCGCTGCTAACAGGATGCATCAGCACGCCGGCATCAGTCACATCCTGTGCCGTGTGTTGTCAGCCTAAGCATAAACTGATAGCCGTAGAAAAACTCCCAGAATGCATTTGATCTCTTCCGCTTTCACGCCACTTCTTACTATCCTTTAACTTTTTATCCCCTTCCTCCCTCCTCCTTCCTCCACCTCCTCTCTTCATCCTTCCTCTCTATCCTCTGTTCTCCCCTTTCCTTGCCACATCCTTCTCTGATAACTTTGTCCTCCCTTCCTGTCCCCATGTTCAGCCTCTGCTACCAAACTTATCTGACGTTTCAGATCACAATGCTGGTAATATTAGCAGAGGCTTGGTTTCTCATCTGTTCTTTAATTTCTCCAAATCGGGCCATGCTGTGATGCTTTGTAAAATCCCACAGCCTATTCAATTCAATTCAATTCAATTTTATTTATATAGCGCCAAATCATGAAACATGTCATCTCAAGGCACTTTACAAAATCAAGTTCAATCATATTATACAGATTGGTCAAAATGTCCTATATAAGGAAACCAGTTGATTGCATCAAAGTCCCGACAAGCAGCATTCACTCCTGGTGAAGCGTAGAGCCACAGGGAGAGTCGTCTGCATTGTACATGGCTTTGCTGCAATCCCTCATACTGAGCAAGCATGAAGCGACAGTGGGAAGAAAAACCACCCATTAACAGGAAAAAAAAAACCTCCGGCAGAACCGGGCTCAGTATGAACGGTCATCTGCCTCGACCGACTGGGGTTACAGAAGACAGAGCAGAGACACAACAAGACAGACAAAAAGCACAGAAGCACACATTGATCTAGTAATCTGTTCTACATTAGATGGTAATAGTCGGTGATCTGTCCTCCCTGGATGATTTCACAGTCAGCAGAACACCAGACCAGGTGTACCTACTATGAAGAAAAAAGAGAGAGAACAAAAAGTTAAAAGCTGAAATGACAACAGTCATTTCAATGTAATGCAATGCAAAACTGGAGAACAGTAGACTGGAGAACAGTAGAAATCAGTAGAGTGAGAAAATTAGACCCTGATGTCCTCCAGTAGCCTAAGCCTATAGCAGCAAAACTATAAAGGTAGCTCAGAGTAACATGAGCCACTCTAGTTATAAGCTTTGTCAAAAAGGAAGGTTTTAAGATTAGTCTTAAAAGTAGACAGGGTGTCTGCTTCACGGACCAAAACTGGGAGTTGGTTCCACAGGAGAGGAGCCTGATAACTAAAGGATCTGCCTCCCATTCTACTTTTAGAGACTCTAGGAACCACCAGCAGACCTGCAGTCTGAGAGCGAAGTGCTCTGTTAGGAACATACGGAGTAATCAGAGCTCTGATATATGATGGAGCTTGATTATTAAGGGCTTTATACGTTAGAAGAAGAATTTTAAATTCTATTCTTGATTTAACAGGAAGCCAATGAAGGGAAGCTAAAATTGGAGAAATATGATCCCTCTTGTTGATTTTCATCAGAACTCTTGCTGCAGCATTTTGGATCAGCTGAAGACTTTGAATTGCATTTTGTGGACTTGCTGATAGTAAAGAATTACAATAGTCCATCCTTGAAGTAACAAATGCATGGACTAGTTTTTCAGCATCACTCCTGCACAGAATGTTTCTAATTTTGGCGATATTCCGGAGGTGAAAAAAGGAAACTCTGGAAACCTGTTTAATATGGGATTTAAATTACATGTCTTGGTCAAAAATAACACCAAGGTTTTTTACTTTATTACCAGAGGCCAAGTTAATGTCATCCAGATTAAGTGATTGGTTAAGAAGTTTATTTTTTGAGGACTCTGGCCCAAAGATTACAACTTCGGTCTTGTCAGAATTTAGATGCAGGAAATTTAAAGTCATCCAGCTTTTGATGTCATCAAGACATGACTGCAGTCGAAGTAATTGATAGGATTCATCAGGATTTATGGATAGATATAGCTGAGTGTCATCAGCATAACAGTGGAAATTAATCCCATGCTGTCTGATAATTTTGCCGATTGGAAGCCTATATATAGTAAAGAGAATTGGTCCAAGGACTGAACCCTGTGGTACTCCACAGGTGACCCTAGAGTTTGAGGAAGATTTATTATTAACATGAACAAACTGGAATCTATCCGACAAATAAGATTTAAACCAGCCTAATGCTTTCCCTTTAATCCCTACAGTATGTTCAAATCTTTGTAGGAGAATATTGTGATCAACTGTATCAAATGCAGCACTAAGATCTAACAGGACAAGTACAGACACAAGTCCATTATCTGAGGCCATGAGAATATCATTAGTGACCTTCACCAGAGCCGTTTCAGTGCTATGATGAGCTCTGAAGCCTGACTGAAACTCCTCAAGTAGGTCATTGCTTTGTAAATGTTCACAAAGTTGATTAGCAACTACTTTCTCAAGAATTTTAGATAAGAAAAGAAGATTAGATGGAGGTCTGTAGTTTACTAGCTCATCTTGATCAAGAGAAGGTTTCTTAAGTAAAGGTTTAATAACAGCTACTTTAAAAACCTGTGGTACATATCCATTTACTAAGGATAGATTAATCATGTCTAAAATAGAACCACTGATCAAAGGGAATACCTCCTTAAACAACTTGGTTGGGATTGGGTCTAACATACAGGTAGAAGGTTTAGATGAAGCTAAGATTTTAGATAGCTCAGAAAGCTCTACTGCTTCTAAACAGTTCAGACACAGCGCAGGTTCTAAAGATTCCTCCAATGCTGCCTTACTTACTGGGGATGAGGTAATCATGTTTGGGAGGATGCCAATTATTTTATTTTTAATGGCATCAATTTTATTTATGAAGAATCCCATAAAATCATTACTACTAAGAGCTAAGGGAATGGATGGATCAACAGAGCTGCAGCTCTGAGTAAGTTTGGCAACTGTACTAAAGAGAAATCTAGGATTATTTTTATTCTCTTAGATTAATGATGAAAAATATGCTGCTCTAACTCTGCGAAGGGTCTTGTTATACAACAATAGACTGTCCCTCCAGATTAAGTAGGATTCCTCTTGGTGTTACTTCATGTTGTCATGCAGGTTCTATTTAACTGTTTTTTTTAATTATTTTACAGGTCTGGCAGTAATCAGGACAGGGTGTATATTTACTTTTCAGTGGCTGGAGTTGTTTGGAGACATTCGAAGTCATCTTTGGTCTTGGCCCCTCTAGGACAAGCAATTTGCTTCAGCTTCTGTGAACCAAATAATCAGGGTTTATGCTAAATTAAGATGCCAAAGGACGAGACGTTGATGGGTTCTAACATTTTAACCGAAGCTTACAATTCCTGAACTAATGTTTACCTCCAAGCTGGGTCATAGAAGAGCTGAGGATCGAAACATCTGCTACAAGCTTAAATCAGTTAACTTTGAATCTTTACAACATGCTAAATGCAGCCCTGTAAACTGCACTTTAACATGACAATAAATAATTGGCTTAATGAAGAAATTTTAATCTGTCAATTATAGCAATCAAAATGTTGCGTAAAAATTAGGGATGCTGCTTTGTTTTAACTCGAATACTTTGTGCGAGAAGAATGTGTGGGAGAAAGTGAGTTCATCTTGTTTTAACATGAATGGAAACAGTTGGAAAGATAACTATTCAGCTCGACCAAGTGCAAACAAATACATATGATTAATTTCTTTGCATGTCTTTAGTTTCTTCTGTTTAATCCTTGTTTGCTTTAAATAAACCAGGGCAGAACTGTACAAAAAAAAAAAAAAAACCTGAACCACAAAGTTTAGCAAACATCCCTGGACACATGGACATGTGTAGTGTGTATACTGGAACTGATGCTCTTCCTGTATAGTAGGACAAACCCACACATTCCCGTAAAGGTCAGCGATAAGAGATACTGGGAAACAAGCAGCTGTGTGACTAGTGAACATACTGCAGCTCTTACATCACCCTACAGTTTTTTTTTCAACTTTCCCAGCGTATACCTTACCCACTTTCCGACTGAAATCTTGAGCTTGTATCCACACTTTAGCTGCAAATTACAAAAAATCTGATAATTATCTGCAGTTTAAAGTAAGTAATTTAATCGTCATAAAGAAAAAAGGACACAAAGTGACACTGTTTTTGACGTTTCCGTCTTGCCATCATGCCACAGAGACCCCTACTGCGCAATAAAACTTTAAATCCACCTTGACATCCAACAATTTCTATTTCACAAGGATTTCTAGCAAACATTTACGCATTTTTTCCCCCTCATTCCGATCCAGTCTAATCGTTTTAGCGCATGATCCTGCTTTGGCTTTATTTTCTGTCACATTTTCCTTTTTCTCTTTCATTCACTCTGTTGCAGAGCTGGTCACATGTGTAGAGGGTGATCATTTTAGTGCCTCAGACATGAACAGAGGAAGGCAGGAGGCTGGAGCAATGTTTACATCCTATAACCTTTTTAAAAATACATTCAGTATTCTAGAAATGTACAATTAAAACTGATATTAACCTTGTAAGTACGGTAGTTTCTAGTCTGTTTAGATTTTAGAATAAAATTTTATAATAAAACATTTTTGGTTTACAGATAAACTGAACTTGATTGTAGCGTTTTATCAATTGTGTTGAATTGGAATTAATCTGTCCACACGACTGCATTAACTTGAATATATTTTTTAGTATATAAATGGGATCTGTTTGTTTTTGTGCTGTGCCTTGAGACGACATGAAAATCTGCTGGAAATCATAAAATAATAAAATAAACTGAATTAAACTGAAAACAATTGATGCCAGAAACAGAAAATGCTGTAAAAAAATTACTTGATAATTTTTCTCGAAATACCAGAAATTGACATAAACTAAGATTACTACACCTTCAAGCCATTTGGGTAAGCAAAGATGACGACGTCATGGTCTTGTGATTCTCTGATTGCTTAAATCACAACATCTGATTTAAAAACACCTGTGTTTTAAGACAACGCCTCAAACACACTGTCACCTTGTTTAAAATCATGTAAAAATAAAAGCAAACTACTGAAGATATGAGGAAGGGAACTGTGCATCTTCACAGGAGTCCATTCATGAGAATGTTTTTTAATCACACCGTTCAGGAAGCAGACAGGTTCATCTGCAAAATGTGTTTTAACCCCCGAACACACGAAGACCTGGTGATGATGCCTGCTGAAGCTGGCAAGAGAGTTGTTTTCTACAATCAAACTCTGCCGACATGTATTAAAAAGCATTGCGTGGGGTAAGAAGCCATTTCTCCAAAAGCCATCAGCCATCACAAAAAGCCAGATTACAGTTTACAAATGCACCTAGTGAAAAAGACTGAAGTGTTTGGCCATAATGACCATCATTACATTACAAAACAGATCCATTGCAAGTCTGAGAAATCAATCCAAACTGGGAAATACGGAGATGGCAGCATCATGCTCAGAGGGCGTTTGGCTTTAGGAGGGACTGGTACTTTGAAATACGACCAAATTAGTCAGAAAGTGGCAACAAAGTCAACGTTTTGTAGAGCCGTCACAATTATAGACATATAAAACAGTAAACTCTGCAGCGAATGAATTACAGCCACCATCTTGGAGTAGTCATTCTGCAAACAGAACCAGGATGCCAGAGAGGAGGATCCCACAATCTTCACAGGATTTCTCATCGACTTGTTGGTAAAATGATACATAATCATGTCATGTTTCTTTGCTTTATTATTAATCCTTTACTTAAAAAAACGCAATAAAATAAAAAGATCCTGTGTTTTTTAACATAGTTTCGTGCTGTTTTTTAAATGGCGAGAGAATCAAAGTTGTCATTGAGTCATGCTCACTTTAACCTGACAGATATTAATATATTATTAATATGAAAACTCATCCTGCTGTACACATAAATAAATTCCTGAATAAATGAGAGTGTAGCTTATTATTCTGGTAAAACATAGATTCTAATGTAAATATGACACAGTACTAGATTAGTAACAGTTCTGGTGGCTAATTTGTGATTGTTAATGTTGTGTTTTGTGTAATCAGCTTTAGGAAATGTATTATTTAAGTACTTTGCATATAAAGTGTCACTACAGTATGAGAACATATTCCCTGTCTTTTAAAAAGAGAAAAAGACATTTTTAGGATGAAAAGTTGGGGAACCCAATTTCTCCATGTTCCCCTCTCAAAATGTGTACAAATTAATCTAGCAAGGTTTTTCTGTGTTTATTCCTCTCATCATAACTCCTGTGATTTTGTACACATTTGCTGTATACTACAGAGACCTATGTGCCTATCTGAGACCCGCAAATATGTCCCCCTTACTGTAGAATTCATAACCAAAATCCTTCTAGATAAGTGATGTTTTATTTGACTTATGCAAAACAAATGTTAAAAAGCAAAGACAAAGTCCACAAAATCAACACCAATCATTAATTTATAATTTCCCTTACTGATTTAAAGTCGAAGGCTGTTAATTGTTTTTTTTGTGACAGGGAAATTGACAGGGTCCTTCAACAACATTATATATACAGATATAGAAATAGAGAAAGATATAGAGAGATATTGAGATATAGAGAGACATAGTGATAGATATTAATATAGAGAGATAGAGATGAAGAAAGTGTACATGTAATTAGGATTTTATATATATATATATATATATATATATATATATATGAAAATGTATGTTTGGCTAGTTTGAAAATTATACATTAGAATATTATGTTACAGTTAATATCACTTAAAATATTTAAATACAGTGAACAATGTATCTTTATACATGCTGTATGTTTAAGGTTTGCAAAAACAACAACAAACAAAAGTGAAAATCCATTAAGTATTCAGCAAGTTTTGCTTGAATAAAAGCGCTGACGGTTCACCGCTCCTAATAAAACAGATTACTCTGAGCAGAGCTGGTGACTACTTCATGATGGCGGTCCCAAATCTCATCAGCGCCCATAGGCGATAGCGGTCGATGTGGGGTCTACTCTTTATAATGTCTATGGACACAAAGCCCTGATCTCAGTCCCATTAATAATTTGTGGGCAGAGCTGAGAAGTTGTGTGAGAACAAGACGGCCTGCAAACCTGATGCAGTTACGCTAGTTCTATCAAGAGGAATGGTCCAAAAATCCATGAAACTACTGTGAGAAGTGTGAGGAAGTCCTCTCTCTCATTGTTCTTGTATATAACATTCATCAAATTCATCAAACACATCACAGATTTAGTCTGATTTACCATCAGACCGGGAGGGGAGAAGGTTCTCTGTGTTTTTATAAATTATATGTAAACATCGGCTTTAAGCTGTATAATAAATAGCATTTCCCATAAAGATATAATTGGTGAGTTAACAAATAATAAATACCACTGTTAAAGAGAATGACCCATTAGTGCCCCAGGCTTAACTACATATTATTGCACATGGCAGGTTTCATATAATATTAGCATGTGTTCAGCATATACTGACTTCATTTAAACATTTCCAGGCTATGAGTAAGCATTTAACTTCATTACTGAGAGTACTTCTCAACAGTGAGGCTTCTTTATATTGTGAAGAGGGCTACGGTCCATCAGTGAAAGGCACGTTGTTCACTGGCCGCACATTTACGGTAGAGTGCCGCAGCGTCCTCATCCTCCTGCAGAAAGCTGCTCAACGTCCAACGTAGAACCCCCTCAGAAACAAAAAGTCAACAAACTCTCACTTTGGTGACAAAAAGACACTTCTTGACTCTTGGAGAGACATTCTGGTTTAAGTAGATCTTGTGATTTGAAAGGTTTTAATCCGGGCTGCAGCTGTTTATCTTGTGACTTGGTAAAAGAGCATCAGCGCCGACTCAGTGGTCTATATGTGGCAAAACTCGATCATATGAACGATTGTCTCGTGACTACTGTGGGTCTCATAACTCTAATGACAATAGTTAAACCTACAAATAGATATATTCTTCGGTCGATTTTTTCCTAATGCGCCAGTGCCTAGCTGATAATGAACGAGAGATTTAATAACTAGAACGATCCAGGTGGATTTGTCTTGTTTATATTCTTATCATTATTTAAAGATACCAGCCAGACATGTATTTTCACTCATCAACTTAACAACAACGTTAAAGTACCAAATTAATTATGGATTTCTACTACTGCAGGATTTCACGAACCGGTTTACACACACGTCATAAAGGTTTTAAAAATCACCTAAAAAGTAGAATGGGAGGCAGATCCTTTAGTTATCAGGCTCCTCTCCTCTGGAACAAACTCCCAGTTTTGGTCTGTGAGGCAGACACCCTGTCTACTTTTAAGACAAGGCTTAAAACTTTCCTTTTTTCTTACAAAGCTTCTACTTAGAGTGGCATTCGCTATTACCATATAACGTAGAAAGATTCCTACACCAGGACAGGTGTCCAACGAGCACGGAGAGCAGGCTCTACTTTGTAGCGAGAATGCGGACGCAGCTCTTGCTTTAGGCGAACAAGGTCTGCACGGCCCTTAAAAGTCGCCCAGATACCCCACAGTCCCCCTCTCTGTACTTTATGGTTCAACTACTAAAGTATAAAAAGCAGTACAAGTCACTGTCCAGTTAAACCTGAAAACCTGCGTATAGACAGCCTCAGTGTGACTCTGAATAAGAGCAAAGCTAAAACAACCACTGCTGTTGCATTCTTGGGTGTGATCAGGATGGGTGTGTCTATAAGAAACTGAAGGCTCAGCATAATGTCCAGAAACACATTGGACTCCCTGTGTTTTCAGGGATGAGCCCGACTCCCTTCATTCTGTGAGTTTCAACATCACTCCCTTTCTCTCCCCCGCTGCGTGCTCCAGGTTAAACAAACAGATTTGAACATCTTGCGAGAAACCTAGATTGCTCTCTCGTACAGAAAGTTTTCCTCTCCGACGTTTAGGTCCTGAAAACCGTTTCAGCAGTCCGAGCTGAGCTGTTGCCATCTATAGCAAAGATTCACTGCCCATAAAGATGTCTTGAAGCAGAAACCGGGGCTGCTTCTGGCTCCATTCTGTGTCGGCTCACCCAGCTGAAATAAAAGGACAAAAGTTCTGGCCCAAAGCCTGCTGGTCGCTGGGTGTGCATGTGTTTCACTGTGTGTGTTTGTGTGTACCAGCTGGTTACATCTGCTTCAGAAGGCCAAAGAGGGAGGCTGCTTTCATCCTCCTCTGAGGATCAGTTACTAATCCCTGTTTCCCAGAAGTCTGATTTCTCCGTGTTTATGTCCAAAGGAGAGAGGCTTACATGTGAAATGTCTTTTTTAAACTTTAATGTCAGAAAAAAACCCTCTTAAATTAACTCTTAAAGTGTTACATTTAATCAAATTGGATCACGTGATGTTTTCCAGTTTGGCCTTATTTCTCAGTACTAATTAAAAGTCAGAGTTCTAGTCTTTTTGAGGCCTTTCATTGTACAGAACATTATAAAAGTATTGACACCCCGAAAACGTCTTTCAACCAGAACATTTACTGTATTTTATTGCACTTTTTCCAGCTACTCAAAAAGCTAGAAAACCCTACTCTCTGTGCCTGGTCTTTCCCCCTGTGGTTGAAATCACTTCGGAGAGGTGCTTCTTCTTCTTCCAAGTTTCACGTCTTTTGAACTGCCAGGATTGTTCTGTATTTAACTCCATCCTTCCTCTCGTCAAACTTCCCCATCCCTGCGGATGAAACACATGCCCGGTACATGATGCTGCCACCGCCGTGCGTCGCAGCAGGGATGGCGTGTTCAGGCTGATGTGCAAGTTTTTTATTCTGGCACGCATGCATCTAGGGTAGGGGTCTCAAGCTGAAATCCTCAAGGGCCGGTGTCCTGCAACTTTTAGATATGTTCCTTGCCCTACACACCTGAATCAAATGGCTAAACTGGGGAGGGAGGGGGTTTATTAGGTATTTAGTGGGTGAGGGGGGCTCTGGTCGGGTGGCCCGTACGGGTCGTGTTGGCCCCCCCTCTTTGGGGGGCCTGGTTCGGGGGGCGTCTGGTCCGGGGGCGGGGACGGGGGTCGGGCACAGGCAGTCGTATAGTTGAATTGTGGTGACCCCCCCCCCCCACTTGGGATTTTTGGATGCGAGTGTTATGTGGGAATGTGTGTACAGCGTCCTTTTTTTTTTTTGTGTCTGTGTGTGGTGAGTGGGGCACTAGGGAGGGATGGTGTGAATGAGTTTCTGTTTTTTGTTTTTTTCCAGGTTCGGGTCCGGTCTGCTCCCTCTCCCAAGATCATCTCAAGTCTCCGATAGGTGTGGAGCCCATCCCCCCACGTCCTGCCCTCCTCCGCTGCGCTGGCAGGCGCCTTGGCCCTCTGGCGCGTTGACGGTCCTCGGGTTTGGGGCAGGTTCCCGGGTGGGTGGCGGCCCACTCCCGGTGGCGGCTTTGCCGGTCCTGGCCCCCCGGGGGGCGGCCGGGGCCCCCGCCGCGGGGGCGGGGCGCCCCTGGGGCCTCTGGCCCTCAGGGCCCATGGCCGGGACCACTTCAGCGCGGCCGGCTGCCGGCGGAGCCCACGGGCTCGTCCCCGCGGCTCTTGGGGGCGTCGGCATTGCGGTGGCTGGGGGATTTCCTCGGGGTCGTCTCTCCTCTTTCCTCGGGAGGGGGGGTTGCAGATTTCCTGTGATGGCCCCTCTTGGGCACACTGCTTTGGGGGCCCCTTTGGGAGTCCGGGGTTATGGGTCCCCTGACCCCTGCCTCTGTGCTCGGGGAAGGCGGGTCTTCGGTTCTCCACAACCACTATCGAGCTATTTCCTTTTGGATAATTTTCACCTAAACTAGTGCACTCTCACAAACTCCCACAGGTGCTGGGTCCCAGGTATTAAATGTTCACTTATATACAGTAAGCCTGTAATTTATTTATTTATTTTCTTTCACTTTCTTTTTTCAGGTATCACATTACACATGTCAGCTTAAATAATAATACATATGATTTAGCAATGGCGTCAAGGTTTTACTCGATTGTATCTGTTGCTTTATGTCTGTTGGTTGTGCTGTTCTTTTTACATCTCTTTCCAGGTGATGGAGCAGACGGAGAAGGTTTTATCATTCTCTCCCTTTTATCTCTTCTTTCTTTCACCTCTTCTCTTTCTTTTTTTTCTCTTCTTGTTCTTCCTTTACTCTCCTACTTTCCCATTGTAGTGTCCATATAATTTGAAATTCTCCCTGCAGGAACCACAATAAAGCTATTTACATGCACAAATCAAGCGGAGCACAATGGCGAAAGCTGTTTGCTCCACTTGTGAAAGCAAAATCTGTCGAGCTCTATTTGGCATAAAGACATCAATTCTTATTGCCACATTGCTAGACAGGACACTGGGAGAAAAAAAATGGCTTCACCAGCATGCAGCTGATGATGGGTATGACACTTTGGCCATAAATGAGTAGAATAACTTCTTCTGCTTGAGGGCAGAGGCCGAATTTATTTAGGGGCATCAGAGTATAATTAGTCTGCTGACAAAACTTTTGACATTGAGGTTTTTGCTGGTGACATGAGAAATGGGAGCAAATTCAAGGGGTGGGAATACTTTTGCTGAGAAGATGGAATTTGTAACTTATAAGTGTGTTAATGTGACATTTCCAATAAATATCACATTGAACAACATAAAACTCTTTCTAAGACTTTATGAAATATTTCGGATTTAGGGTTTAATGTTTTGTTTTGTGGATGTACTTAGAATCTATATTATATGTATTATATGTACGTATTTATTATATTTTGTCTCTTTTTCATTCTTTAAAAAAGGTTTGGTCTTGTGTCACACAATCATTTTTGTTTGAGAGGACAGGAGAAACATGTCCTCAACCCAGCTGTTGTTTGTTTTTATCAACACTGTAATTTGGTTTTCAAAAAGAAATTGTTTTATATTCTTTAAATAATCAGATTTTTCCATAAATATCTAAAGTTTGTAAATATCTAAGAATGATCTTATTCAACTGCATATTTATTTAGATTTGCATGTGATATTTAATAACTATTTAATAACAACAGCTTCCCTTATGTTGTACATTTGTCCTTACTGTACAGTTTTATTATTGTCGTTTATCTTTATGTGTATCTGTGTGCTTCCATTATCACCTTGCAGCTAATACACATAAATGCACCTTTTTTTCAGGCTTTGTTCTGTTTTTCAGGGACTTGTGATGTATTTTACTATTATCATATTGGTTTTGTTTTATCAAGTTCTTAGTTCTTGGATTATTCCATGTTGTCTTTTCAGTGATAATCCAGAGTTTTTAGTATTCATACCAAGTCTTACGATTGGCAAAAGCTGGCTTTGCCCTCTGTCTAAACAAATCTGGAAAGAAAATAAGACGTCCGAATGAAGGTGTCTACAGACATCTTAATGGAGCTGAAAAGTTGCCAGGGTTGATTGAATGGGCTAATTCAGGACTAATTTTAAGCTAATTTATTTTTCCTGGGCTGAATAAAAACCCACCTGTCTGAAACTGCCTGAATGAGACGTCCATGTTCGTGGATTCCTGACATCAGACCTACTTTGTGACGCTGATTGAGTCTCGTTTTCATTTCTCCTCCAGATTTTCCATCACACTCTGCATGACACGGTAAGTATGTTTGCACTAAGTCGGCAGGTTTTTACTCCTTGTACGTATTTATCTATGGATGTAATATAATGACAATTCTGTATGTAAGGGGGAAAAAACATCGCCCGTACATACTGCCCCTGTTCTTACCTTTCCCTGTAAAAAAAAGTATTTATTTATTTTTATAGATTGCATTTGTGCTTGTCTGTCTATTTCTTGGGTTTTATTTGGAATCCAAAGTCAAACTCCTCGTTTGTACTCACAAACCTGGTGAATAAAGATGATTCTGATGTGTTAGTAATCTCTCACCTACTTTGACATCATGGCTCTATATGTTCTGGTTGTTGTTTTTTTCTATTCCAGAAGTCTAGATCCTTGTCTGCCTTGGTTTGTCTACATGTTTTGCTTTTGTCTGTTTGACACAGTTACCACTGAAAGCGAACACTCCTCCTATAGCATTAACTCTTATCTTTATACTGAACAGATTCAGGCTCACAAACGCTTCAGGAATCTTGACTGAACAAGTGAAACCGCGGCCCGAGTGTGCTTTATCTTGGTTCGGTCAGCTCCTGCTGCATTTAAACACACTTTATCCTCTGTGTCCTTCCTTATCTTCTCGCTGCTCTGCCTGTATTTCCTCATGGAACCCACTCCTCGCGGCTCCCATTCCTGTCATCCCGGGTTATGCAGGTTGTTTACGGGAACAACTTGGGGTAAAAGGTACGTGAAGTGTTTGTTTAAGGGTGTGCGTTCAGAGTTCACCCGCAGAGTTGTGTGGCAGAAACAAACTTGTGACACAGCTCCAGGTTCTGCTCGTGCTCCTGTGGACTATCTGACAACAGCTGACCGCTGTGTTTACATTACAGCTGGGAGGGCAGCCACATACATTCTCCTCTACGCATAAAAACAAGCTGAGTGAGAACTGTTTTCTAGATAACAACTGTGCCTTTTTTTGATTAGTCAAAGCTCTGGAAAGCCTGGAAGCCCTGAGTAGAGGATCCAGCTCTGCAGAAAGAGCAGCTGTCGCCGCAGCTGATTTAAAGAAATGTACCAGCCTCTCAAAATAACACCACACAGGATGCAACGCCAAAGCTGAAACTTGATAAGGCCTGAAAAATCCTCTAACCTCGCTTTAAACAACACATTTCATTTAGGCTTTCACCATCCAGGTGAAAGTAAAAGTGAAAAAAAAAAATCAACAGGAGAGCCATTAACTGCGTTGAGTAGAATTAACATCCCAGAGTTGGTGCTCCTGCAGACCTGTGCAGATGTTTTTCGTTCACATTGGCTGATTAAAACTCTTCTCAGTCTGCAGCGGGGCCAAGGTATGAGCGCTTGAGGAGATGCTGGAGTTCATTAATTAATAGTAACAAGAACGGGCAACTCCTTCTTTATCAGCACTGTAAATTAGAGAAGAGAAGTGCAGAGATATTGATCAAACACAGTCTTTGGAGCCTAAAAGCTGAAGGTTTCATCCGATGAAAGGGATCAAAAACCCATCAGACACATTAATACACTAAAAACATATGTAACAGAGTCATTTTGACTCGACTGAGAAAGGTTCAAAGGTCACAACCAACATGAGGCTCTGTACCCACATAAAGCTGTGGTCGCCCTGATTCTATTCTTGCTGTGTACTATGAAAAAATGAGGATACCCGGTGTCTGTTTGTGTGTTCCTCTAAAATATTTGGACATATTGCTATTCGATATCCATCCATTTTCTGACCCGCTTAATCCATCATGGGGTCGCGGGGGTGTGCTGGTGCCTATCTCCAGCGTTCACTGGGCGAGAGGCGGGGTACACCCTGGACAGGTCGCCAGTCTGTCCTATTCAATATCAATTTGAATAATACCAAATACAGGTCATATAAATTAAATAATAAAAACAAATAAAAAAAGACCCGTTAGATCTTTTATGGTGTTTTTAAACTTTTGAGCTTCCCCATTGCTGTTTAGAGTTGCGTATGATTTTTTGAACAGATGAATGTGGCACCTTCAGGAATATGGAAATTTTACTCAAAGGTATACCAGACTAGTTGAGGTCCATATTACCCATGCTGATATCTTGAAAGATTTATTTACATTTTTCTCTAAAGTCACACAAGGAGGCAGTGGGTTTGAAGTGTTGCCATGAAATACACCTACAGATGTGCCTCCATTTCACTCAGATGTTGTGAGTTAACATATCAAAGGCGTTGTTGAGTTGTTTTGAGAGGACTGCAAATGTACAATTTTATAAAAGTTGTTCACTGACTACTTCAAATTGTATCAAAGTGTCATATATTCAGTGTTACAAAAATGTGAGCTGTGTAATCACTTTTGGGAGGTTTCAACTTTAGTACCAGAGAGACGAATGAACGATTTCTTGTTTGATAAAGTTAACATTCACACCTCAGAACTAGAAACTTTACTCCTGCTGTTATAATCAATTAGCAAACAAGTTGTCCATCATGTTTACATGAAAATTGGGTTCCTCGTTGTAAATTGCTCCTTAGTAATTCTTGTAACTTTCTGCTGTTGTTTTTCTTTCTCCCTTCATCTTCTTCCCGATCTGTATCTGCTCCGACTTCCTTCTGTGACTTTCTTTTACCTCGACACACACATCAGCCCCCACGCAGCAGCTGCCTGCACACATATCAACTGGATTTACAGCTTGTTGGAAAACAGAGCATTGTATTTCAGCCTTGTTTGTAAAGAGTCAGCACTGATGTCACCCTACCTCCTTTTTATATTATGTAACAAGGCTGTAAAGTTGGACAATGAACTGGGAAGGACCCTAAAAACATGTATTTGAATGCTGGCAGCTTTGTTTTAATATGTGCTTTTTCCAGGTTGAAATTTGTATTTACATCTACAATAATAGTCTGCGTTTTTCTGTTCATCACGACTTTCTTTCATGCCTTGTTTTTGTACATTTCTGCATTATTTTCTTGCTAAATATCTGAAAAAAACCTCTAAGAAAAGAACAGCTAAATTGTCTACTGAATAATTGTTTATTTTGGAATTTAATTGATTATAAATTCTATGAAGTTAAATTGTAAAATATTCAAAATTACATTGCAGGTAGAGGAAGATATCTGCAAAACATGATGCTGGAAAATATATTGGCATGAAAAAAAATTTTTGTACCTAATTTAAAGTCAATTTGCTGGTTGCAGCTTTGAAAAACTGCGGCATTATTGTGCTGCCCCATAAAAAAGGCCTTTAAAGGCCCTATTGCTTTGTTATTGTCGGACATTTTATTTTATATTTTCGAAGAAGATGTATCATTAATTTGTGACAGGTCTTGAAAACCTCAAATTGCAAACTAAAAGTACCAGAACATCTCAAGAGAAAATCGTGGTCTTGTCTCTAATTTGTACCATGGATACAAAACCGCTCACAACAGAAGCTGAAGGGTCTGCGGTCAAAGAACAGCTGATAAAACCAGAACAAAGTCGGTCTTCTCATGATTCACTGTGCTGTCAGATAAAGCGTTTGCTCACATACACAATGTGTCCAGGAGAAAAGACAGGCCTCTCACCGAGCAGCACATGACAGCCTTCAAAATAAAGCTCTTGCATAACCACGGCTGCCTGGAAGTGGTGAGTCTCTTCACTATGATCCAGACTAAAGTCGGCTGACTTTGTATGTGTGTGTACTTGTTCCTGTGTCTTCATGTCATCAAGCATGGCTTACATCCTCTCCTGAAGTTCAGCTGAACACAACGTGGTCGTTTCAAGCACTGACGTTGCAAAACAACACAAAAAAAGCTTTGTATCAGCACCTATAAGGGAATAATCATATGGTGATTTTTATTTAGAAAACCTTACTGGGATCATTTTATTTTAGATGTTTCTTTTTCTTTTTGAAAATCTATTAAATAATTCTGTGCGAGAATTATTAATATCTGGAGTACTTCTAAGTGTCTACAACTTATCTGTTACGTTATGCCGGCTTTCATTATATGGTGGCACAAGGTTGAGCTGAGCTCTGAACACATTCACACACTTTGGCAAAGATTATTGTAACAAATGTACTCGTTTTTCATAAATAAAAAAAATCTGTTTAGTGCTTTTCAGCCACACCACATCACTGAGAATGCACTGGTAAAAGTTTTAAATGACAGCAATGCATCTGATGCTATACCGGTTCACTGGTTTGAGCGACTGGAACTCCTACGAGTCCTTTGGTCGTTATGAACCTTAGTGAATAAAGATCACATGTGGTGTTCCTCAAGGCACCCTTCTTGGAAGACTTTTATTCAATAGCTATATTTTGCCCTCAAGAGCATTTCAACATCCATTTTCCATCATGCTTGTCCCTCATGGGATCACAAGGGGTACAAGTGCCTATCTCCAGCTGTCAATGGGTGAGAGGTGGGGTACACCCTGGACAGGTCTCCAGTCTATCACAGGGCAACACAGTGACAAACAATCATTCACAGACATTAACCCAATAGTCATGTTTTTAGACTGTGGGAGGAAGCCAGAGTACCCAGAGAGAAGCCACACATGCACAGAGAGAACATGCGAACTCCATGCAGAAAGACCCAGGGTCAGACTCAAACCGAGGACCTGCTTGCTGCAAGGCAACAGCGCTACCCACTGCGCCACCCGAGCATTTCAACATTTCTACATTTCTTTCCAAATTTTTGGTAGTGACGAACAACTTCACATTTCTATGCCCCCTCTTGACCAGGATGGCAGAGACAGTTTGGAGAAGGTGCTCTTGGCACGGCTCAGAAATGAACTCTAGAGTGATTTGTTTATGTAATCCAACAAAGCCACCAGGTGAATGCTGCAAGCTTGATCCAAAAGCTTTCTTGTTGCTGGGTTTTGTTGCATTGTGGGACGTGTTAAAGAAAAACAAGCAAATAAACAATGGCGCCACATCTTTTTCATAAAGCTTAAAGCCCATGCAACATTCAAGACGTCTTCTCAAAATCCTTCTGTATACTTCTCAGATGTTTCTGCCTGAAAGAAACTGCAACACATCAACTGCTTCCTGTATTTACATTTGGTATTTCTGCCCGGCCACATCCAACCAATAAACACACTGAACATCCACGGGTGTTTTTGGAGTGACAGGTTTGGCTCGCTTGGATTTTTTTTTTCTGTGTGAAAAGAAACCAGACTACCCAAAAAGTTCTAAGTAAATAAACTCATCAGCTGATTTGGACCAAAGTGAAGAAACTATAGATGTGAAAACACCTTAAAACAGTGTATTCATAATAACTTTAAGGGAAAGAGTTTCCTGTAAATTAATACTGAGAAAGACAAAAGTTAAAGACATAAATACAAAGTTAGAGATCAGCATTTAACTGGACTCAATAAAGCTAAAACCCACAGAGCATTATTGAAACCTAGGATGATAAATTCAGACCATGTAATGTATGCTACTAAATCTGCCTGCTAACACTTTGATATTTGCTTAGAGCGGAATACCATTCTAAAAAAAAATCCTTTCAAAAAAGGACACAGCCAAAATGATGCAGGTTTTTATTTTCAGTAGCTTTGATTATTGTGATGGTCTCTGAAAAAGATAAATCAGAGAACTGCAGCTCATCCAATATGCTGCTGCAAGGCTCCTGACCAACACCAAGATAACCATTTCCCAGCAGCCATTAAATCATTGCACTGGCTCCCTGCTTGTAAAATTGGTCTGTAAGACACTAAATTGTCTTTGTCCAGATCATTTTCAGAGCTGTCTCTCTTGTATGAAGTCAACCTCCTGAGTCCTAAGAGACTTGTTGACTCTGCGTTCCCGGTAGCTGAACGAAGGGAAACGGCTCTAAGGTTTTTGGGTGTTTGTTAGAGTTGAGCAGCAAACTGAGATGTGCAGAGACTGTGTGCTTCTTTAAATCACGACTTAAAACATCATCCTGGGTTTTACATTTGCATTTTAACGATTTTTTTTAATCCTTTAATGTATTTGTTTTCAATATCATTTTCTTTGCCTTTCATAACATTGTATATGAATTGTGCTACACAAATAAACTTCCATCGCCTTTCGAACTCCGGAATCAGACTCTTGGTGCAGACATAAAAACAGCATTATGACAAATATTCTTTATTTCTCAGAACAGAGCATACCTGTACAAACACAACCTCCTTTCACTGACGTCTCGAGGTTGACAAAGAGTTACATGTGAGCGGGTTGCAGCAGCGTCTTGACTGTTTCTGTTTCTGACCCGTGAAAGCAGAGTGGTGGGTCCCACAGGCCGGCGTGGGTTGGTCTTCTGAGGGAAGCTCTCAGCTGGTGCCCCCTGACTGTGAGGTATGCATCAGCTGCTAGAAACCCCAGATTAGATATCCGTTTTGTTTATTAAACTCACAGAGCTTTCTCAAGTAGTTGAAAATGAACAAACGCACAGATCTGTGAATGGCCAGTTTAATTTAGCTGAATCGGACGTGTTTAAATAAACCTTTTCTGATTCTTTACTTCACATCATAGGAGACCAAACACCAGCTGGTTTGACGCCTTGTATCTGAGTCTCAGATCCAGCAGCGCCAGCCTGCAGTGGAGGTTTTATATTTCACATAGTTTCACGAACCTCAACAAGAGCAACAAAGAGTAACGATGCGTTACTTTCAACAAAACCCAAACCCAACGTTCATCCCTTCTGTTTTCTGCCTTCACATTCAGATACCCGTCTGCTCTACGTTACAAAGCCCATCATCCGTCGTCCAGCTCCAACACCGCGATTCATCAACCACCTGAGACGAAGTCAAAACAAGTGAAACCGTGTAGCGTTTGATAACGCGGCCGCAAGAGGTGAAGTCGTGCTGGCGTTGTTGCACATCGTGTTTCCTCAACATTGCTTGGGATCAAAGTAGCGGCTGTGGTGATTAAATGACGCAGAACCTAAATGTGTTTGTTATTGCAAACCAAAACATTCATATTACAGTCATTTTAAAATGGTAGTGGGCGTTTTCTGCCGACTGGCACAGAGAGGCGAAACAGAAAAGCAGAATTAACACCACTGCTCTGCAAAGACGTTTAAACTGAAATGAATTAAATACAAAACCGACTACTGTTAAGCGTGACACAGGAAATACCAGCTATCATAAGAGTGTGTGACCTTTAGCCCACTTAACTCCACAAGACAAATAAGCTATTATGCCTTCTCCCTCTCCAACATACAAAGCATTTGCTATCAGCAGTGAAACATCGACACAGTGAACCTATTGAGTCGCATCGGAAACGTCTTCAGCTGAGAGAATCCAAAAGATTCAACTTTTACAAAGCAAGAGGACATTTTAGATTAAGGTGGCAGGGTTGTTTAAGGGTTATCTCATGTAGTCCGCTTCCTCAAAACGTTTGAAGGTGTGTTGATAATCCCAGTTTGAGTCTAAAGCTGCATTAAGGCAGAAATCAGAGCCCAGCAAAGGATAGTGAGGGGAGCTGAGAAAGTCATTAGAGGCTCTCTATCATCTGTCCGGGATCCGTTTTCAGAATGGATGCACTAAATATTGTCATAGACTCTTCACTTTTCACTTCTTCTTTTTTCTAGATTTGATCGGTTATATTTATTTGTGTTTGTTGTCTGGGACCTTGTCTATTATCTTTGGTATTTAATGACATTTCATGCAAATCTAATCTAGATTGCAAAGAAAGATTCATAAGACAATCCATGGTACTTAAAATATTTACAAAAAAATGAATCAATTGTCAAAAAAAAAAATAGCAGGGTGAAGCCGTTCCAGAAAGGTCTGGAGAATTACCCAAAACTTCCTTCCTAAACCTAAATTGATTGTATGATCTATTCCTCCAAGTTGGGCCAGTCCATTCAACACATTTAAACAGTTGAATCCCAAAATTGCACCCAACTTATCAGAAACCCTGGAGAAAATGCTAGTTTCTTAACATTATCACTCCAAGTGGTCAAGTAATCCAGTTAATTATGAATCGCTTTAGAAAGTGAATTTCTACTGAGTGCAGAATTTACAAAGACACACAAAGGTGATGTTTGTTGTCACTTATATAATTAAAAACTTGCAGAAATCTCTTTAGCCCGATGATCCAGACATCTTCATAATGGTTTGCAAACTTTGTAGTTGGACCAGCTGGACAAATAAAAACACAACATCCTTTTCTGTTCATGCCTTAGTTGTGTGACCATTCAGTGACGTCAGATTAACCAAGATCCAGTTACTCCCTTTTCCTTTCTGTTGCAGTGATTCTGATAAGGAAAGCCATTAATACGTGAAGATATTTAAATGTCTTATTGGGTTTCATTTCTGCTCTAGTGGCTACCATGTCCAAAGGCTGTAGCAAAGGCTTTAGCAAACGTTCAAAGGTTAGCTTTAAATTCCATAGCCCTTTGCAATAGCCCCCCCCCCCCGTTAACGGGATACTCCTAAATAAAATACAGCGCAACCAAATACCCTCAGAAGCAAACAATCCACCTACGAGTAATTTGATCTCCTTGTAACGCTGCTCTACGAAGAGCTCAGAGGTTTGTTAGAGAAAATTGATGAGCAAACAGCGTCATGAACACAGAGGAACACGGAGGACATGTCAGGGAGAAACCTGCGGAGCAGTTCAAAGCAGGGTTGGAGCTTTGAACATCTAAGTTCATTCATCCCGAAACAGTGGGACAATCAGGGATCTTTCTATTCTATTCTTCTAATGGAGCACTGTTTAATCCATGGTCTGGAAATGGAAAGAGTTTGGCACAATGGCAAACCTACCAAGGCATAGCGTTCCACCTGACAGGCCAGGAAAGAACAGAGACGATGCCAAGAGACCAGTGGTACCTGGAGAAGCTGTAGAGATCCACAGCTCAGCTGAGAGAGCCTGCTGACAGCTGATGATGGTACGCTCCACCAACCTGTCCTTTATGAAACAGTGGCAAGAAGAAAGCTTGTTGAAAGAACTTCATCAGTGATCCCGTTTGTCGCAAACCACGAAGGGAGCACAAAAAACACGTGTAAGAAGGTGCTCTGGTCTGAGGAAACCAGACCTGAGGGTTTTTTTGCGCTACATATCAAACACGATGTGTGTTTGGCAGAAAAGTAATGCTCCCCATAGCCCCGAAAACCCCATCCCTACACTGAAACGTGGTGGTGGCAGCCTCATGCTGTGGGCGCGCTTTTCTTCTGCACGGATAGGAAAGCTGTTAAATACAAGACAACTCTGGAAGAAACCCAGTTAGAGGTTAGTTACAAAAGACTTGAGACTGGGTCAGAGGTTCAGCTTCCAGCACGAAAACACCAAACTTTTAGCCAGAGTTATAACGTGATGTCTTAGATCAAAGCATATGTATGTGTTAGACTGGCCTAGTCAAAGTCAAGATCTAGAATCAGTTTAGAATCTGAGGCAAGACTTGGAAAATGATGTTCCATAGACTCTCTCCATCCAACCGGACGGAGCTTGAGCCAAAAGGAAAGGGCAAACATTTTGGTCATTTCATGTTCATGGCTGGTAGACTGAATATCCAAAAGACTTGCATCTGTAGTTAGTGCAAAAAGGTGGTTTGACAAAATATCGACCCAGAGGGGCTAAATACAATATATGCTACGCTTTTTAGATTTTCATTTGTAGAAAAACAAATTTGAAACCATGCATAATTTGTTTCCCTCTATATAACTATGCACTACTTTGGGTTGGTCTGTCATGTATCCCGATAAAACCCATAAAAAAAATGGCGGTTTTCATTCGACAAAATATGAGATCGTTCAAGAGGAATGATTACTTTTGTAGAGCAACATATTTCTGCTTTACAACATATAGGCCCAAATCCCCACAAGAGAAAAATAACAGCACAAGATACATGTAGTAATAGTGCATCCCAGACAGTGTCAGTACTAACTATAATGGCCGATAAAATAACAGACAAAGGAGATTTTTCAGAAAAGAAACAAAGACAACAAAAGGTATTATGAATTAAACTATAGCTGAAACAGTGATGTGATAAATCTACATTAAATCACATACATGGAGAATCTGATTCAGTGAAGCAGTCATACTCAAGCCTGAAAGGATAAATCACATTTAGAAGTAGAAATATCAGACGCCACGATGCTTATCTGCATGACTGATTCCAAATTCAAACACACAGATCCTCAGGTTCAGGCTGGATTTCTTCATTTTGACCTGAATACTTCACTGAGCTCAGCAGAAGGAACAATACAATCACCAATAACTTAATGTTTAACCAAGAGAGTAATTCATATCCACAAGATTTACAGTTGACCAATCCAAACCAGCCACAATCCATTTTCACTCTGAGCCCCGCTGTGTTTGAGATGAAAGGATGATGACTTACCTAACAACAGACACATGAAATAGTTTTCTTGCTGCTGTTTTTTTTTATGTTCTCAGGGCATAAAGAATGAGGGTTGTTTGGAAATCTCAGTTTTGATCAAAGCAGTTAGTGTTTTCTCATGGGACAAAAATGTGCACAAGTTCGTATCAAGATTAGATATGATTTGAGCTTTTACATAAAAAAATGAAGGCCTAAATTAAGTACGAACTGTTCTGTTTGAGACCAGACAAAAAGCGCATGCGGCGAGTCAGTGAGTTCTTTCATCTGAATAAAAATGACTCTTGCTGGGCGGCTCTAAAATTACCATCAGGCCGGACTCGTTTTGACTTCGTGTATGTCTGGTGATCACGTCTGGGTCATGAAATCCTTAATGACAAAGTCTGGTGTGAAGGAAGCTCTCTTTCTGATCTTATCTGAAAACCGGTCCCGAGTTGGGAACAGCATAGACAGTCGGCCGACAGTGTGGTTAAGTTTAGGTCATCGACTATGATAATTATATTCAACAACGATTCCAGTTTTCCTCTGGGACACATAAAAAGGCAGGATAAAATTATCACAGGCTAGGAGTCCAGAGCACAGCAACCCGGACACGACTCTGTCACATCTTTGACTGGTCCCGGAGCAGAACTGGTAAATGCAAGCTCGGGGAGAACCCTGCATGGGACTCATACTAGAAGCTCAGTAGTAAATCTCATTCGCAATACGAATAAAAACATTATACAATTGCAAAAGTCTTACTCAGTTCGCTTGCACGTTCCAGGCAAGGTTTTATATCGTCTCCTTTATCCATAAAAAAAAGGTTTCTGTTCAGAATCTCTGAAACCAGACCAGAATCGCAGCCTCCGACCCCCCTGTAAGAACAGGATCCAGTCCCCGGTCTTGCTCTAGGCCACGCAGCAGTACCTTTTCCACCACGACTTTGACAGACTCTTCATCTTGTCCGGCGTCTGCCTCGGCTTTTTCCGATGCTTCTGTTTGCCTCTCGAGTGCTTCCGGGAGCTGTATTTCTGCAGGCTGGCCAGGATTGCTGTATCAAAAACTTCCTTTAGATTCTTTTGGGTCAAAGAGGAGCACTCCATGTAGGCCACAGCTCCGATCTCCATCGCGCAGTCCCGGGCATCCGCGGGGTCCACGGGCCGCTCCCGGTACTTAGCCAGGTCAATGAGCACCTGGAGGGAGGCAAAGTCGATTATCATAAGCAATGTAGGAGGTACAGCAAGAAAGAAAGTTCCAGGGTCAACTGAGACCAAATCTAAACTTTTTGACCTCCATGCACAATATTAAGTATGACTAAAACCTAATGTTGCACATTACCCTGAAAAGACCATCCCCACACTGAAACATGCCGGTGGATGGATCTGAATACTTAGCAGTCCTAGATGAAAAGCTGTCAGAGGCAGAAAAAGACTTGGGGTGGAGCAGAGGACCATCTTGGAGAAGGAGAATGACCCTAAATCTCCAGCCTAAAGCAAATCAGCAGAGACCAAAGCATACTCATGGGTCATGTGAATGGCCCAGTCAAAGTCCAGATCTAAACCCAACTGAGAGTCTGTGAGAAGAATTGAAAGCTGATGTTCACAGTCACTCACCCTCCAATCTGACTGAAAATGAGCTAAAACCAGGAATGACTGGCAAATACATCCGTTAAAGTCAGTGAATATTTTCCCCAAGAGATTTGCTGATGTAATTTTTTAATTAAGAGGTACTCGGGGTGGAAGGACACAAATGTATGCCACACTGTTTAGATTTTTCTTTTTTTCTCGTTTGTCACAGAAAATCCCAATGAAATGCGTGACATTTTGTCATTGCAACTTCCACGGAGTGCTACTACTTCTGAAGGATGACCTGTACAGCTTCACTAAGAGGTAACAAACTACGTTTTCTGGCGAGAACACAGGAAATGAAAATATTCCAAGATAACCTCCTTTGATGAAAACAATTTAAACTCACTTTTGCACCATTTTTTTTGCAAATACGCTCTGAGGCTGACGAACAAATCATTATTAAAGATCATAAAGCTGCCAGCTTAGGTTTTACAGCCGAGTTAGCGAGCAGCAGCACAGAAGAACAGATCCCGAGAGAGTAACAGGAAGGCCACGCACAGTAAAACTGACCGACTGCATCGCCGACAGACTTTAACTGCTTACTGGAACCTGTGCTTTCCACGTGGTTCAACATCATGACACGCCCGACATTATGAGAAACACAGATGTTAGATGGCAGGAAGTGCTGCTTTAAATTATGCCCTTTCACTTTTAAACTGAACTCATTGGACAGGCTCTCAGAGCTGCAGAAGCTGCAAGAGTGAATCCTCTACTGTCCCCTGCCCTGGGGAACCATTCCCCCCAGCTTCTCATCAGACCTGCATAATTTAGGTTGGTTGCTGTTCGGTAGCGCCATCAACCCGAACAGTTGGGTCTTTGTGCTGCGGACCAGCACTTTCTACACCTACCAGCTACTTCCCAGAAGCAGAGTTACAGCAAAACAAAGTATTTTTTCAAAAGGATCATTAGCTTCGTGGAAAGCAAGCAGATGGTTTTACAAATTGTGTCTTTACTCAGTTTCTATCATGATCCTGTTCGTTGGGTTTTTGCAACTGCAATGAGGATTCCAGTTCTCTACTGCATACCTTCACGAAATGAATATAACAACAACAATGAGCATAAATCTGTTCTGTCTGCCTATGAGGGAAACTCCACACCTTGACATCTTCTCTGAGGTCACACTGCGTCCCCACGAGGACCAGGGGGACGAAGGGGGCGTGTTTACGGATCTCCGGGACCCACTTTTCTGGAACGTTCTGGAAAGAGGCGGGACTGACGACGCTGAAGCACAGCATGAACACGTCTGCGCTGGTGTAACACAGCGGCCGGAGCCTGTCGAACTCATCCTGGAGCAGAGAGGAGGGAGAAAGCAAAACCAGCTCAGGCACCCTTAGCTTTCTGAAACTTTTTGCCATTTGTTTATTGAGATTCACATCGAAACCAGCATAAGCCTTCTGGTTCTGTTTTTTTTTTTTTTCTTGTGAAATAAAGCCACACAATTCGATGTAATTTATTGAGACTGTATATGAGGGAGCAACACAGATTAGAGCATAAATGAGAATTAAACTCTGAAAGGTGTGGGGTGCATTCAGCCAGCTTGAGTCAACACTTCGTAAAACCAGCTGTTGCCACAATTACAGCTCTGAGTCTTTTAGGGTGCGTCTCTGCCAGCTTTGCACATCTGGAGATTGATTTATAAACTATTTGTTTATCAAAATAGGTTATTGGGTGGATTTAGGTTTGAACTTTGACTGGGCCATTCTGACAGGTGAACATGATTCAATCCAAACTGTTCCGTTTTGTCTCTGCCTGTAAGTTTTAGGGTCATTGCCCAGCTGGGAGGTAAACCTTCGCACCATTCTCAAGACCTTTGAAGCACTAGGATTGGCTCTGTCCATCTGTTCATCAACTCTGACCAGCATCTCTGTCCCCGCTGAAGAAAAGCATCCCTATATACTGCCACCACCATGCGTCCCTGTTGGGATAGTATGTTAAGAGTGTTAGTTGATTTCCACTCAATGAGATTTACAAGGAGGCTAAAACGTTTTCATTTGAGTTCTACTGTTCTCCAATTTTGCATTGCTTGTCGTCATTTCAGCTTTTAACTTTTTGTTCTCTCTCTTTTTTCTTCATAGTAGGTACACCTGGTCTGGCATTATGTTAACTGTGACATCATCCAGGGAAGACAGATCACCACTATTACCATCTAATGTAGAACAGATTACTGGATCAATGTTTGCTTCTGTGCTTTTTGTCTGTCTTGTTGTGTCTCTGCTCTGTCTTCTGTAACCCCCAGTCGGTCGAGGCAGATGACCGTTCATACTGAGCCTGGTTCTGATGGAGGTTTTTCCTTCCCGTTAATGGAGAGTTTTTTCTTTCCACTGTCGCTTCATGCTTGCTCAGTATGAGGGATTGCAGCAAAGCCATGGACAATGCAGATGATTCTCCCTGTAGCTCTACGCTTCTCCAGGAGTGAATGCTGCTTGTCAAGACTTTGATCCAATCAACTGGTTCCCTTATATAGGAAATTGTTTGAGCGATCTGTATAATCTGACCCAATCTGTATAATCTGATTGAATTTGATTTTGTAAAGTGCCTTGAGATGACATGTTTCATGAATTGGCGCTATATAAATAAAATTGAATTGAATTGAATCGAATTTGGATCTCATCGGACAATAGCACCTGCTTCCACATGTCTGCTTATATGGCTTGTGGCAAACTGCAAACAGAACTTCCCATGGTTTTCTTTTAATAGTGGCTTCCTCTCACTACTCTTTCACAGAAGTCAGATTTGAGGATTTTAGGACTAGCACAATCCGTCAACAGATTCTCCCACTTGAGTTTTTGACCTCTGTAGCTCCTCCAGAGTAGCCATGGTCCTTGATAACTTAGCTACTTCTCTGAATAACGCTCTGCTTGCCCAGAATGTCGGTCTAGGTGAACGGCCATGTCATTGTTGGTTTGTAGTCGTGTAATATTCTCATTTTCAGATGATGAAGTGAACAGTGCTCAGTAAGGTGTTCAAAGCTCGGGGCATTGTTTCATAACCTCACCCTGCTACAGACTATTCTATAAATTCATCTCTGTCTGCAGAGGTCCTTGGACTTTATGGTATTTGTTTTGCCCGTCTTTGTTTGTCTTCATGTTTGTCCTCTAACAAACCTCTGAGGCCCCCATAGAACAGCTGGATTTATATTGAGACTAAATTACACAAAAGTGGACTCTATTTGCTAATTAAGTGACTCCAGAAAGGTTGGACTGGATTTTGTTCAGGTACATAAAAGGGACTGAATGCAAATGCATGGTACATTTTTCAGATTTTTAGTTGCATAAATGTGTCTGAGACAATGTGTCGTTTTCCTTCCATGTCACAATTATCCACGGCTTTGTGTTGATCTATCAAATAAAATACAGATAAAATGCATCAGTGTTTGTGGTTTTAAGCTGAGGAAACATATCAACATAGTGTGAACTTTAGCAGGGCCCTTGAATTTTAAGAAAGACCGAAATGTTTTAATTAATCGCCCCGAGTTGATCCTTTTCATTGATAGATTATTAAATATGAACATTTCTCCACACCGTCTCACTGAGCTTTATCTAAAAAACTATTCCTCCTCTTCCCTACAATTATCATATCTGAGGTGCTATTTGCGATGATAATACAGATATCTTCTTCATTTCTGTGCATACATCTTATGTTGACACGCTGATAGATTAATTACTTGTAGCATTGTTAACTAGGAAGAGTTGCTTTTCATATATGCTTAGTTTTTGCACTATGTTCATTCCCCTATGAGTTTACGAAGTATCTGTTACTCTTATCAAAGATGTGATGCTCAGCAGGCCTGGCTTACCATCTCAATTACTTTCAGCTGAAACTTCTGAAACTGTGGTCTCAAAACATCAAACCAGAAGCAGCTTGTCCCACATGATATGGATCTCTTACTATCTTTTAAAGACAATCATCTGCTGCAGCTGTGGAAAAAATTACATCACTTCCTGTCTACAAAGGATTGTTTTTTTTTTTTTCTCCAAGCAAAGCCCCATCAAACCAACAGTTTCCTGGACAAGAACTAGGCTCACATATCAAATTTTTATAATTCTGCTTTACTTTAAATCAGTGAAAATCTATTTGTTTAGTTTAGGAGCTCTACACCAGGAAATCTAGAGTGAAACTCATCTGCCACAGAGTAAAAACGTCCCTGTGGACTTGTAACTAGAGGGGGAAAACCATGCGAATACAACCTCACAGTGTCCTGTTTCAGCTCCAGACAGGATCTTTTGCTGCATTATCCCATCCCTTATGGGTCATGCATATCCTGCTTTTCTTTGTAGCTTCAAGTCTCAGAAAAGTTTAAAAAGGAAAACAAGAAAAGGAAAAAAGCACAACTGGACGCAATGTAAACAGTAAAGAACAAATAACTGTCCAACAAGGCAATGACGTTCAGCATAACACCAGCATTAAATACTGCTGCTGTTTTTAAAGTACCTCGCAAAGGTATTTAGACTCCTTCAAAGGTTTTCCAATTTTTGTCACATCAAAACATCAAACTTGAAAACGTTTTATCAGGATTTGATGAGCTGGACCAACGCAAAACTGTGAGGTGGAAGGAAAATGATGCCTCCTTTTTAAACTGTTCAAAACATCTAAAAAGTCTGCCATGCATTTGTGTTCAGCCCAATTTACTCTAATGCCCAGAAACAAAACCCCAATGCAAACAACTGACTTTACAAACCACCTAATTAATAAATGTGTGTAGTTTAATCACAATCAACAGGTGGCAGGAAGAAATAAGTCGTTCAAAAAGAGTCAGAAGAAGTCTCATTTGCAGTTTTTGTGAGAAGCTATGCACAAAAAACAGACACTACATGGAAGAAGGTACTCTGGTCCTAAGACCCCAGACCAAAACTTGTTGGCCTTCTTGGAAAAGCTAGGTTGGCCAGGCAGGTAACGCCACACATCCCCCTGAACACACCATCCGCAGCATGAAACACGGTGATGCCAGGATAATGCTTGGGGTGTCATTTTCTTCAGCTGGTCGGAGTTGAAAGGAAGATGGATGGAGATAAACTCAGGGCAATCGAGTTAGAGGCTGAAAAAGGCTCATCTGGAGGTTCCCTGTCCAGCAGGACCATAAGCATGAACATCCAGCCAAAGATACAAGCATACTATATCATATAAATGTGTTAGATTGGCCTAGTCAAAGTCCAATCCTAAATCCAACAGAGAATATGTGGTAATACTTGGGAATTCACTTATGTTCTTCATCCAGTCTATTTTGTAGAATGAACGGGCAAAACCTTCAGCATCATGTTATGTAAGAGTACCCGAAAAGACTTGCAGCTGTTATTTGCAGTGAATGTTGCCTCCACAGGGTCTTCCCTCACACTTTCCGGATTTTCATGTTACAGTAACAATGTGCCTTTTGTTGGTTTGTCACATAACATCCCAATAATATACATTAGAGTGCGTGGCTGTAACAAGACCGAACGTGAACAAGTTCACGGGGTGTGAATACTTCTGCAGGACACATGGGTGTGTTTGCACTGACCTGTCCAGCCGTGTCACAGAGCTGTAGTTTCACCGGCTGCCCATCCACTGATACCACCGCTATGCAGAAATTGACAGAATCATCATTATAACATCAGAAGAAATCATGTCACAGTTTTCCTGGCATGCATATGGCAACATTTCCATAAGGAATTACGCATGATCCAAAAATGGAAAAATACATATTTTCTGGGCATAATCCTTCCCATCTTTATATTTACAGAGACTGACGTGTTACTCATCACCTGCTATTGCAGCAGAATCACCGTTTAAATATGTTTCTGATTATTTCTGATAAGAAAAATAAAGTTTCTTCCATCCTTTACCAGAGAAGTTGTCAAACGCAGTCGGAACGTACTCGGTGGGGTAACCATTGGTGGTGTAGCTGACCACCAGACTGGTTTTCCCCACAGCTCCGTCCCCCACCAGCACGCACTTCACCCGCCTCTCCGGGGCGCCCGCCCGGCGCGTCCTTCCTCCGGAGCACCCGTCCCGGCTCCGGACCCTGCGCGGCGGGACGGGCGGAGCAGGGGACACCGGCGCCGGCCTGCAGCCCGCCTCGCGTTTCGCAGGCACCTGGCAAGGAGAGGAGGGAGACATGGAGGCGGCGGGGATCAGTCCTCCCTGGGTGGGTCACTTCTCCCTCCGTCCATTCTTGTCCTCCTTACTGGCAGTGGACTGTCCGCTTCCCCTCAGTCTCCATGGTTGACACATAAAAACAGAACTTCTCCCTCAGCACGAGTCCAGAGGCGCAGTGCTGAGGTTACACAGTTTGGTGAGTTATTTAACAACAAAGTCAGGATTAAAAGAGCCAACATTTAATTATCCATCAGTTACGGAGAGTGTCCGTCCAGGCGTCCGGCGGACCGACCCGTCCCAAACCAGACTCCCCCTCCGTGACATCACCCCGTGTGTGTGTGTGTGTGTGTGTGTGTGTGTGTGTGTGTGTGTGTGTGTGTGTGTGTGTGTGTGTGTGTGTGTGTGTGTGTGTGTGTGTGCGTGTGTGTGTGTGTGTGTGTGTGTGTGTGTTGTTGTTGTTCTGGCAAAAAAAAGGCTCTCTCAACCAAATCAATTTATTCTTAAACTTTATTCATAAAGTGCTTTAATAATATACCATAAGGCGCCCAAATTGTTAAATAGAAATCTGAGCTGAGCTAAAAATGATTAATAATACAAGATGGAGCCATAATCATAAAAGCAGTTAGCGATGACGCCACACTAAACTTTCAGTCACACTGGCTTTCATTTTTCTTTTTTGTTTACTGAATGAGTTCAGGGTAAAGTTTGAAATTTTTTGTCGTCCACTTGTCAATGTACACAATTACAAAATGCCAGTCACGTTCAGATAAAATGTAAACTGTCTTACGAGGGAATTTTACAAAAACATGCCTCTGTTTTATTTTATTTCTTTAAATTCAAATACCACTGTGCCCCTGTAAAAGTGCACTATTTTAGTACATTTAGTTAGTTTATACCTCTGCTGTAACACTAATGAATCTTGCTCTTCAAATAGTGAACGATATACATTAATTTTTACTTTAACTAAAAGTTTTTGCTAAATAAAGATGAACAACATCGCCATCTAGCGGCCAGCGCCAGTACAGCCGTTCGCCGCGGAACCAAACAGCTGCTAATGTTTCCTCACGGACACCTTTCCCAGCTGTGTCAGCGTGTGTTGAGGTTGGTGTGATTTCGGAAGAAGACCCCGTGTTTTCAGTGAATTGTTTTTAAGTTCCGATTTAACAGTGACATGGCCTCTGCTGAGGTGGTCCTGGGTTTCCTGGAGGAGGCCGAACCGTGGCGGCTTCGGTCCTCTCAGTTCCCCAGCAAGGTCGGAGGGAAGCCGGCGTGGCTCAGCCAGAGGGGCCTGCCCTCCCACTCCGATCTGGAGTGTGAGAAATGCGGGCTGCCCATGGTCTTCCTGCTGCAGGTCGGTTCCTGAAGGAGTGAGCACTGCCCAGACTCCTTAATTATCTTGATTGTTGGAGAAAGTTATTGTAGCTATAATAACATTTTAATCGATCTAAACAGCGAAACTGATTACTATAAATCTGTCAGATAAATCAGAGACTAGACTTAAAACGGACCTGTTCACTTCACAGACTGTAATCTCACTGCATTTCACCTTGGATGGCGCAAAGAGTCTAAATTTATAAAGATTCAACACACAGTGATTGGTTTTATATCTGTTAATTTTGATCATTATGGAGGATAATTGACAAATTGGTCATTGCTCAAGAAGCCAATCAGTGTTGTATCCGAACATAACAGAAAGTTATGTGGAAGGAAAAAGTGTGGCATTGAGGGATTATAAAGAGAAGGCAATTCAAGAGTTTGGTGGAGATTCACCAGGTAGTTAGGTGCTGCAGCTGGACGCACAAGAGCTATAAATGTCACCTCTGAAGCTTAGACTGTGGCTTATTTGACCAGAGTAATTCTTTCGTTGAAAGTCTATTCTTTTTGTGTCACTACTGGCCTTTATTTTCTAAAGTAAACTGCCAGGAAATAGGGTTGAGAGAGAGGAGGAGGACATGCAGCAAAGGTCCACAGGCCACCCCACTCTTGTAAAGCGACCTTGGGTATCTTGAAAGGCGCTATATAAATTGAAGTTATTATTATTATTATTATTATTATTAGGAGTCCGACTCCATATCTGATACATTTATGAACAGCTTCTGTCTCTGTAGAGTTGAGCGCTGCCGTGTGCTCATGAGCTGTGCGCGCGTCTCTGCTGCAGGTGTATGCGCCGATCTCAGGTCAGGACAGAAGTTTCCACAGAACGCTCTTCCTGTTTTGCTGCAAAACTCCCGAGTGCTATTCCCACAACGACAGCCGCTGCATGAAAGGTACCAGTGGCCGTCGTCGATGGCCGCTCTGCTTTGTCGCTCGTCATTTGATGCGCTTTCATCGAGTCGGTGCTTCTGTTGCTGAATTTCCTTTCGACTGACTTCTTCTTCACGCCAGTTTTCAGGAGTCAGCTCTCCAGGAAGAACGAGTTCTACTCCTACGACCCTCCTCCAGGTTTGTACGCGTGCTGCTGTTTGGAAAGATTGAGTTTGTTTTTTTTATGTAGTTAGAAAACACAATTTAAACCTGCCGCAGCCTGACTTGTAAAGGTCTAAGTTGGGGAAAGTGACATTTACCGGCGATGCCGAGGATCACACAGTAGTCCCACCGCAATGAATTTGCGTCGCCTGCCTGCAGAGAGCTCCTCCATCTGGAATGATTGTCTCCATTTGATCCAGATGGTGAGACACCAAACGCCTCTGAAGAGGACTCCAGCCTCTTATCCGTCTCTGGAGTCAAACTGTGCTGGGTGTGTGGCTGCCCTGGAAACAAGGCCTGCTCCCGCTGCCACACTGTGACCTACTGTGGAAGACACCACCAGACAGTCCATTGGAAACACTCCCACAAAAAGGAGTGCCTCAGCACAGGTACAGCTCCACCCAGCAGGCCAGCTCTGACCCCCAGCCTGGACTCTGGAAGATTGACTCTCTGCTGCTGCGTCTCTCTCTCTCTCTCTGAATATAGAGGCGCCCGCGGCTGCTGCTGCTGCTGCCTTTCTTTTCCCTGAGTCTGAGCTCGTGACTGAGCCTGAAGAGGAAGGGGAGGACGGAGAAGATGCGGAGGCCCAAGGCGGAGGAGGAGGAGAAGAGGGCAGCGTGCCGAAGAGTGCCGATAATCCGTCCGCAGCTGATGGTACATTTTTATCTGGAAACCACAGCAAAAAACGGATAATGTTGAACTAAAAACAAGTAACATTTTCTTGAAATGAATGTATTTGCCCTTGATTTGAGCAGGTAAATAAGACTATTTGCCAATGGAATAAGATTTTTGCACTTAAAATAGGAACAATTCATCTCCATCATCTTATTTCAAGTGCAGTTTATCTAATTATCTTATTTTAGGGGTAAAAATACTCTTTTTTACTTGCTCAAATCAAGGGCAAATGCATTCATTTTAAGAAAATGTTACTTGTTTTTAGTTCTTTTTGCAGTGTGTATACCTAATGTAATTGTACGTACAACACTACACACGTGTGAATAATTGTCCGCTGCCCGTTAGCGCTGGATGAGGCAGATCTGGAGGCGATGGCTTTGCACGAGACCGAAGACAACAAAGCGTTCCGGCGGTTTAAGAAGAAGATCGCCTCAGAGCCACACCAGGTAGTAAATCAGCCGGGCGACTCGCCTCAGCCGTCTCCCTCAGCGTGTCCGTCTGACCCAGACTGTTTTTCACGTCCAGGTGATACGTTACAGTCGGGGAGGCTGTCCCCTGTGGGTCTCCTCTGATCACGTCCCTTCAGAGGGGGAGATCCCAGCATGCACCTGCGGCGCCCAGAGGACGTTCGAGTTTCAGGTAGTTCCTGGTGGTAAAACCCCCTCAGCGTTCTGAGAACTTTGCACGCATGTTTTCTTGCATTAGTACGTTTTTTTTTGTTTTTTTTTTGATCCAGGCAGCTTTACTGAGACGTCCCTAACTAAATCCGGCGTTCACTCGTGCTGCAGAGCTCAGAGGATGTGTTTGTCTCTGCAGGTGATGCCCCAGCTGTTAAACGGCCTCCGCGTGGACTCGACAGGAGCCAGCATCGACTGGGGCACCGTGGTGGTTTACACGTGCTCCGCCAGCTGTAACCACCAAGACCAGTACTGCTCAGAGTTCATCTGGAAACAGGACTTCAGCTCAGATCAACAGACGCAGAATAAAAACACGTAGTCCAGCTTTGTCGGTTGTAGCTGGCTGAAAGCAGAAGTGCTCAAATAAAGTAGACAAAGTGTTCAGGAAGAGTTTCACCTCTGTTTCCTCATATAGACAGTGATATCGTGAAGGAATTGAATTGCCCACTGCTGATGGAAAAAAAGCCTTTTTAACTGTAAAGGAGCTGATCAAAGAGAAGTAAAGCCGTTCCACATTTGATTAACTGCAAACATGGCCACGGTTGTGGCTGACGGTGCCGTCTTTCTCTTGAGAGACTCCAGGTAGATTATTTTTAAAGAACAATTTTATATTCTGGGTGGGTTTAGACCACACGTCTTCCATTGAGGAAGCAGAGCCTGGGGACTCTGGGTCGGGTTCTCCCATCTCTGGTGCTGAGGTTGTTAAAAAGCTCCTCGGTGGCAAGGCCCCGGGGGTGGATGAGATTCACCCTGAGTACCTTAAGGCTCTGGATGTTGTGGGGCTGTGTTGGTTAACGCGGCTCTGCAGCATTGCGTGGACATCGGGGGCAGTTCCCCTGGATTGGCAGACTGGGGTGAGGGTCCCCCTATTTAAAAAGGGGGACCGGAGGTTGTGTTACAACTACAGAGGAATCACACTCTTAAGCCTCCCTGGTAAGGTCTATTCAGGGGTTCTGGAAAGGAGGGTCCGTCGGATAGTCGAATCTCGGATTCAGGAGGAGCAGTGTGGTTTTCGTCCTGGCCGTGGAACACTGGACCAGCTCTACACCCTCAGCAGGATCCTGGAGGGGGCATGGGAGTTTGCCCAACCAGTCTACATGTGCTTTGTGGATCTGGAGAAGGCATTCGACCGTGTCCCCCGAGGGATCCTGTGGGGGGTACTCCGGGCGTATGGAGTACCGGGCCCTTTAATAAGGGCTGTCAGGTCTCTGTACGACCGGTGTCAGAGTCTGGTCCGCATTGCCGGCAGTAAGTCGGACTCGTTTCCGGAGAGAGTTGGACTCCGCCAAGGTTGCCCTTTGTCACCGATTCTGTTCATAACTTTTATGGACAGAATTTCTAGGCGCAGCCAAGGTGTTGAGGGGATCCGCTTTGGTGGCCTTAGGATTGCGTCTCTGCTATTCGCGGATGACGTGGTCCTATTGGCTTCATCAGGGCGTGATCTACAGCTCTCACTGGAGCGGTTCGCAGCCGAGTGCGAAGCGGCCAGGATGAAAATCAGTGCCTCCAAATCCGAGACCATGGTCTTGAACCGGAAAAGGGTAGAGTGCCTTCTCCGGGTTGGGGAGGATGTCCTGCCCCTAGTGGAGGAGTTCAAGTATCTTGGGGTCTTGTTCACGAATGAGGGGAAGATGGAGTGGGAGATCGACAGGCGGATTGGTGCGGCGTCTGCTGTGAAGCGGGCGCTGTACCGATCCGTTGTGGTGAAGAGAGAGCTGAGCCAAAAGGCGAAGCTCTCGATTTACCGGTCGATCTACGTTCCTACCCTCATCTATGGTCACGAGCTTTGGGTCGTGACCGAAAGAACGAGATCCCGGATACAAGCGGCTGAAATGAGTTTTCTCCGTAGTGTGTCTGGGCTCTCCCTTAGAGATAGGGTGAGGAGCTCAGTCATCCGGGGAGGACTCAGAGTAGAGCCGCTGCTCCTCCACGTCGAGAGGAGCCAGTTGAGGTGGCTCGGGCATCTGGTTAGGATGCCTCCTGGACGCCTCCCTGGTGAGGTGTTACGGGCACGTCCCACCAGGAGGAGGCCCAGAGGAAGACCCAGGACACGCTGGAGGGACTATGTTTCTCGGCTGGCCTGGGAACGTCTTGGGATTCCCCCGGAGGAGCTGGCCCACGTGGCTGGAGAGAGGGACGTCTGGGCCTCCTTTATAAAGCTGCTACCCCCGCGACCCTAATCCCGGATAAGTGGAAGAAGATGGATGGAGGGACGGACGGGTTTAGACCATGTGGACTGCTATGAATAAGCCACTTTGAACAGTTATGTGATCTGTGTGGGTTTAAAAATATAGTATCAAGGTACGTTCTCACCTTTCGACAAGTCAGTATTTTACATTTATTTTATATGCATAATATCAGAATTAAAGGAGAGATATCATGCTTTTTAATGCCTTCCTTTTCACATTTTAATAATTGAGTTGTGGTCTATATGAAGTGGAACTGCAATACTTTGGTCTGAATTCCCAGTTAGAGCCCTTCTTTTACCCCTGTTCTGATCATGTATTTAAGGAATAAAAAAGTGGCTTTTTCTTTGACCTCTTTAAAATGATCAGATTAAGCTTTTTGTTTTTATCCAACCAACCAATTAGCTTTCTTTAGCATTACATCTTAAATGTTTATAACATTCCTGCTATGCCCTCTAGTGGAAGGACTAAGTAGTGCAGCTCACAAGTTTCTTTCAGCATTACTGTGTTCCAAGTCCTTTTTCTTTATTAGAATTTAAATTTAAAAACAAATAGAATTGGTCTTCAATATAGCCATGCATCAAATAACTAGTAAGTATTTTATTTAAAACTGCAGTTCAGGCGCATCAGTTGTGATACTTTAGGTTTCCTGGTATGTTTGTAGGTTCAAGCCATTAAATCTCAATATTTAAGTCAGGATTTTGACTAGACCACTAAAAAAAAAAACTTATGGCCACTCAGAGGTGAAGTAGCTGACTTAACTTATTTTGGGTCATTGCTCTCCTGTATTACTGAAGTGTAGGTAATACACAAAGATCATCTTTCCAACGATAGTGAGTCAGCCGTGTTGTGAAGCAGTTTATCACCACAGATTGTCAGACTTTCCTTTTTCTGAAATACTGTATTGATTTAAGCCAGATGTAATGACGCACCTTAAAAAGCAGCTCCAGTTTTAAGTCATCACTCCACAGAATATTCCACGTCTTGATGTGCGACGGGCCTATTGGTTTTGGTCAGCAGTGGTTTAGCCTTGGATCTTTTCCATAGATGCCATTTTTCTGAGTCCGTTTATGTTGAATCATGAACACTGACCTGAACTGAGCCAAGTTCTGCAGATGTTCTGGGTACTTTGGTGACCTGGATGCATCGGCAATGTTCTGGGAGTCATTTCAGGGGCGCCGCTCCAGGGAAGGTTCGCCCGTGCTACAAGCCACCTTCATTTTTGGATAACGACAGCTCTCACTGCGTTGGATTCGTCAGGCCTTAGAACTGCTGGATGCAGATGACTTTTGTTCCACCTCACCTGTTGAATGTATCCAGATCTGGGAATGAGTTGCTCTTTGAGATCTTTCAGCCTACTTCATGCTGTCAGACAGGTCCTGTTCCTAGAGATTTATTGGATCAACAGGCCAGACTAAAAATGCTTGGATGTGACCAGTGAAATCACACGAAAATGTGGTTGGTTAGTTTATTCAGGACTTAAAGCCTGTGGGGTTCTATTTTTCAATAAAGCCATGTTGCTTTTGATAGCTTCTGAATGAGAGCTTTATTTTTAATTAGGTTATCTTTGATACTAAAGTTTGATCTTAAAGAATTGTGACAAAAAAAGCAAAATAAATCTGAGCAAATACTTTTTCACTTCACTACTGGTTCATAAACATATAGTTTAGGGTAGCTTACACTACCCAGCTTTAACTGGAGTCAGTATGCACAGATAATCCAGAGCTGCTAAAACTATTCCAGACGAAACATTCGCTTCCTGACCTACAATAAAAACACAAACCAGACGGCAGAGCCAGGCTGCGACACCAATTATTTGGTTGATGGTTTTACCCAAATTGCAACGTGAGAAAAGGTCACAATGGTTGCAACATTTTTAAAGTAAAATGTTGCTGCAAAGGAAGACACCGCTCTATCTGGAGTCGGTATGTACAGCTTTATTGTTGCAGAAGGCAGAACATGTAACGACTTCAGATGAAGCACCGGATGGAAAAACACTTCCTGATCTATTCTGAAAATCTATATTGAATGCAGAAACCTGATGGCAGAGACGGATTCTGACGCCGATTTGATTCCAACTATGAAGCAAACGTTGAGCTGGCTAACAGGAAAGCATTGAAATGGTTGAGGTTTAATTACATTTTGTGTTTAAACAAACATCCAAAGACCTAAACTCACTTAAATGTCTTTAACACTGATAGAAATCCTCAAATTAAGTTTTCACATGGCCAAAAATAGATATTTAGATACTAAAAACAACATTCTTCCACCAAATGGTTTCTTTTAGTGCTAGGTATAAACTTATTTAAGAAGCATTTTTCCTTCACATTTATATTTTGACCAATTGCCAAACTGCCATTAATCGCTGAAACAGGAATTAGCTGCATCTGCCTCATGATTTCCCTCTTTTTCATATTTAAAATATAAAAAAAAAATATGTTTATCTCCAGCTGAACCATTAAAACATTTCTTTCTGTAAATACAACATACCTTACTTTTCAATAGAAAACGCGTTTCAGCCCGACTCTCCAGTCAGAGCGTACCTGAACAGGGCCAGAAGCTGCAGAACCAACAAACAACTTGGTGACAGGTTTAAATCACTTCAGCTAGTCTTAAACCTTTTAGTTGTAAGAAACCCGCTTCATTACTGCTTGGAACGGGTCTTAAAACCTAAGAAGGCGAAAAAAAAGATCCAAATAGCGAGACCTGGAAACACAAAGCCTGGAAGTGGGCGAACAAATGCTAAAAACGCAGCGTACAAAAGTAGTTAAACTGTTTAGAACAAAACTAAAAAGTCCCCTTCAGACTGATTTTCTGTTCGTCAACAAAAATTTTTACATTTTCTTACAGTGCTATTTACAAATTAGGGATGTGATGGTAGAGCAAACCTGAAACTGCAGGAGATGGATGGAAATGGTGTTTACCTACATGTTTGACCAGTACACTGGAAGAGGACCCTTAAAATCCTGTTTAAAAATCCGTAGGAAAAAAAAAAAAAGGTAAAACCAGACAAGATCTCAGTGTACAACATCCCATACAGTCCGTCGTGTAAAGAGTTCAACACCAGTGAGTCACTTTGATGCAGCTTAAAAAAAAAAAAAAAAAAAAAGAAGAGACGAGGTTGGGGGAGATGAAAACTGCCAAGTTCTACGTCGTCTTGCGAAAACCTTTCAGGATGGGGTAAATGTTTTCAAATGCTTCGTAGATCTCTGCCCTCACCTTGGCCCCTAAAAAGAAAAAGAAAATTAAGAGACATGGATGTAAAATACTTGGTCAACATTTACCAGTATGGAATATATTTCTCCCAAGAAGTAGTGCAGTTATCCGAGCCTGCTTCCTGTCCTTACCTGTGAGTACTACCTTCCCAGAAACAAAGATCAGCAGGACAATTCGGGGTTTGATCATCCTATAAATCAGTCCTGGAAACAGCTCCGGCTCATAGCTACAAAACAGAAGGTCATTTATGTGAGTTCATTTAAAACGGGTAAACAAAAAAAGTGTCCAAAGTTTCAGGCAGAAAACCTTTACAGGTTCTCTACAGGCGGCTACGGTTGGAAACGGACCTGCTGAACTGCTGATGTGTGAGGACCAAGCCCTCCAGTCGAATGGGGAACTTCACGTCGCAGCTGCCCACCATGTTCTGAATCTTGAAGTCCAAGAACTTGGCGGGGAAACCCAGCTTCTGCACCACCCGCGCGTACTTCCTAGCTGCTAACCTCGACTCCTCCTCGCTGAAAACAAAGCCTCAGTTAATCTAAAATTAAAAAAACAAACTGGGAGGTGATTTACATACAGTTGAGAGCGTGCGAAGATCCCTTGAACTTTTTCACATTTTATCATGACAACCACAAACTCCAATGCATCGTGGAAAGGATGGAAAATACCCGGTTGGACACATTGTAGAAAAGCTTTTTGCTGTAATTCCAGCTGCACGTCTTTTTGGGGTACTTCTCTACCAGCTTTGATAATCTACAGTCAGGCTTCTTTTTTTGTTGTTGCCCATTTTCCTTTTCAAGACCATCTCTGGTTGGGCGAAGAGTTATGTGAACTGTACTGTTGCACCCAATGTGACCCCGGGTCCTATATTGAGATTCACAGCCAGCTAAACTCTTTCTTGCATCACTTCCTCCAAGGAACAGCCGCGTGTTGTATTTGAACAGGATTTAATGCGAAAAAAGTGTGAAACTGAAACAATACAAAATACAAAAATGTACTTAGTATGTAAATCATACATCAAAGTAAATCAAATAACATTTACTTTGTATAAAAGGTACATTTAAAGAGTTAGCTTACATTTAGCCTTAGCATTTGACTCACTCTAATTGGACTCCAATGTATTAGAGCATATAACATATCAAAACTCTCAAGGTTACCACAATAATCAAATATATAATTTCTAGCCACCATACACAACTTTATGACTTACTCATATTGCCACTCAAAGGGATGGAAAGGATTGGATGGGTGCAGATGAGAAATACACCATGTTCATTTCTTGACTCATGTAAAGAAAGATGGCTTCCTGTAACACTTCTTCTTCTACGTATCAACTGGCTCAACTTAGCGAACTTTGCAAACATGCGCCCCCTAACGGCCTGGAGAAAATACATTAAAAACAGCTCCAGCACACTCCCCGCCTGGCATTATTTTAAGAATGCCAATATAAACTACTCCCTTGAAGATAAAAGTAGAATACAGTCCGAAATAGGTCTGTTGAAGGTCTTAGTAGTCTTGCCACGTGTAACCTTCACTTCCATCTTCCTGACAACTCCATCTTTGCTTGGAAGGGTCTTTGTGATGATTCCCATAAGCCATTCGTTTCTTTTTAGTTGCTTGTCCTTCAGAAGAATAACGTCTCCTTCTTTCAAGTTTGGTTTGTTGCGATGCCATTTCTGACGACTTTGGAGCATATTGAGGTATTCTTTCTGCCATCTGGCCCAGAATGTGTCAGCAAGGGCTTGAACTCTTTTCCACTGATTTTTATACATGTCGGCTTTTGTGAAGTCCCCAGGTGGAGTTTCGATTGGGTTAAACTTCTGCGTGAGCAGAGCTGAGGGGGTTAGGATCAAAGGGGCCTCCGGATCTGAGGAAACAGGTACCAAGGGCCTCGCATTGATAATAGCCGTGACCTCAGCCATCAACGTTGTCAGGACCTCGTGAGTTAGAGTAGGGTTTCCTGCTTGTAGAAGCATCGAGTCTAGAATGCGTCGTGAGACACCTATCATACGTTCCCAGGTGCCTCCCATATGAGATGAGTGGGGAGCGTTGAACACCCAAGAACACCTCTGTTTGCGTAGGTAGTCATCCACAGTTGCCTCATTGGGCTTTGGAGGATCCAGCCTCAACTCCTTGGATGCGCCAATGAAGTTGGTTCCGCAGTCTGATCTCAACTGTTTAGCAGGGCCTCTGATTGCAAAAAATCTGCGAAGAGCATTAATGAAACTAGATGAGCTAAGAGCTTCGATCACTTCAATATGGACGGCCCTTGTAGACATGCAAGTGAACAGGACTGCCCATCTCTTACTATTAGCTTGACCACCTTTTGTGCGCCGTGTTGAAACCTCCCACGGTCCAAATACGTCAAGGCCAACATAAGAAAATGGAGGATCAGTTTGTAAGCGTTCGGCAGGCAAATCGGCCATAATCTGCTGCTCTGTTCTGCCTCGAAGCTTTTTGCAGGTGACACATTTGTGGATAACACTGCTGATGGATCTCTTTGCTCCAACTATCCATAAACCACTTGCTCTCACGGCTCCTTCAGTGAAGTGTCTTCCTTGGTGCTGGACTGCTTCATGATGATGTCGAATGAGCAGCGTAGCAATGTGATGCTTTCCTGGTATCAGAAGAGGGTTGGTTTCATGACTTGGCAATTTGGACTCTGAAAGTCGTCCTCCTACTCGCAGTAAGTTTTTGTCATCAATCATTGGATTAAGTTTGTGAAGAGAACTGCTGTGTGGTATGGCACGTTTTGTCATGATGCATTTTATCTCCTCTTTATAGACTTCCTGCTGGACACATTTGATAATTATGTGTTCTGCTTGAGATAAAGCTTCATCTGTGAGACTTGCCTTACACAGGTGCCACCTGCTACAACCGCTGCCATCTTTGGGCTTGTAGCTGTGAGCTATGTGTTTGAGGTAGGCTATTGCTCTTATGAGAGAAGTCCATTTTGAGAACCGTTCAAAGCGCAATGAACCTAAGGCACCTGGAGCGGTTGTGGTCTTAAGCACAGTCACATTGTGTCTAACTTCAACATCTGACTCTGGATCAACAAGTTCAAATGGACCCTTTTCTGGAAGGAGGCTCTCGTGGTTGAGGAGAAATGCTGGGCCACACAACCATGAGTTACTACCAAGTTTCTCCGCAGCTACAGATCGAGAGCCATGATCAGCGGGATTGTGTTCTGTCGGCACATATCTCCATTGGTCTGGTAGTGAAGACTGCTTGATTCTCTGTACACGATTGTTCACATATACATGAAACCTTCTGTGTTGATTGTTGATGTATCCTAAAACCACTTTACTGTCAGTGTAAAATGTTGTCCTGTCAATCTTGATCTTCAGTTCCTCTGTGAGGAGCTCTGACATCTCAACAGCAAGTACTGCAGCACAAAGCTCTAGTCGAGGAATGGTGAGATCTGGAATGGGAGCCAGTTTAGCCTTACCCATGACGAACCCAAGTTCGTTGTGTCCATCCTCATGTGTGACCTTCAGGTAAGCTACTGCAGCTATGGCTTTCACTGAAGCATCTGAAAAAACACAAAGTTCAATGAAGATGGCTTGTGAGATGGAAAACATTACGTAGGTACGAGGAATGTGTAGACTTGTAAGACTCTGTAATGAGTCGCGCCATCTTCTCCAGTTGTCATACATGTCTTGTGGTAAGGAACTGTCCCACTCAAGGTTGCTGCTGGAGAGCTCTCTGAGAAGAAGCCTTCCTTTGATGGTAACAGGTGCAAGCAAACCAAGAGGATCAAACAAGCTGTTTATTGTTGAAAGCACACCACGTCGAGTATAGGGCTTTTGCTCTTGGGGAACATGGAATGTAAATGTGTCTGATGTGGGGTTCCAACTGACCCCTAAGCTGCGTTGGACTGGAATCTCATCAGTCGTCAAATCCAGATCTTTGATATCTTTGGCCCTGTCCTCAGGGGGAAATGCATTTACCACTTGCATTTTGTTGGAAGCAATCTTGTGCAGACGCAGATTAGAGAGGGCGAGCATTTTCTGGGCTCTTTGTAGGACATCAATGGCTTCAGCCTCCGTTGGGAAAGACTTTAATGCGTCATCGACGTAGAAGTCTTGCTCTATGAAGTTTCGTGCATCAGTTCCATATTCGCTTTCTGCCTCCCTTGCTGCCATTCTCAGCCCGTAGATCGCCACTGCCGGGGAGGGACTGTTACCAAAGACGTGAACCCTCATCTGATAGTCCACTACTGCTTTGGTAAGGTCATTATCTTCGTACCACAGGAAGCGAAGGTAATCTCTGTGATCTTCCTGGACTACAAAGCAATAGAACATTTGTTCAATGTCAGCTGTGATGGCGACCGGCTCTTTCCTGAAGCGAAGCAGCACACCTAAAAGTGTGTTGTTTAGGTCTGGGCCAGAAAGCAGTATGTCGTTGAGGGACACTCCATTAAACTGCGCGCTTGAATCAAACACCACGCGTATCTTTCCTGGCTTTTGCGGATGGTATACGCCAAATATTGGGAGATACCAGGCTTCTTTGTCTTTGATGCGAGGAGGTGCAAGCTCTGCATGTTGGTTGTCTAACATTTTCTGCATGAATTCCACGAAGTGCGTCTTCATTTCGGGTTTCTTGTCAAGCGTACGTCGTAGAGACATGAGCCGCTGGTGGGCGTATGAACGGTTGTCAGGGAGTTTGCGTCTGGGAGTTCGAAATGGGAGTGGTGCAACCCAGCTGTTAGTGTCATCTTTGAAGAATCCCTCCATCTTCTTTAGAAAGATCCTGTCTTCGGCAGAATGAGCTAGCTGGTTGTCTTTATTGGTACGACAAAACACAGTCTCTCCTAAATTCTCAGCTGTGGGCCTTTGGTGTAAGTAACCGGATGGCAGTTGATTAGAAATAGCTTTGGCTTGGCTCAGACTGAAGTCTTCCTTTACACTGAAGCGATTATCACAGGGAGTGAGATAGCTTGGGCGACCGTTTTCCAATATGTGTGTTTTCAGAACATTCACTTCACCTGGCTTGTGAGCTTTGCCAAGACACACATCGCCAATAATAACCCAGCCCAGGTCAAGCTTCTGTGCGAATGGGTCATTGTGTCTTCCATTTATTTGATCCCTCACTTTGTGAGCTCTCAGCAGATTCCGTCCAATCAGTAACAATATATCTGCACTTGGGTCGAGAGGTGGGATTTCAGCAGCTATTGCTTTCAGGTGGTGGTGGTGTGAAGCAGCCTCTGTGGTGGGTATCTCTTCCCTATTGTTGGGGATGGCATTGCACTCTATGAGTGTAGGGAGAGGTAAACTAATTTTTCCATCTAACGACTGGACTATGTAGTCACATGCCCTTCTACCATTCACTTGCGTTACACCGCTACAGGTTTTTAGTGTATATGGTTCAGCTGGACCTTGTATGTCAAACACATCAAAAAACTCTGTCTTTGCAAGAGATTGGTTACTTTGATCATCAATTATTGCGTACATTCGTTTGATGTTGGTTTGCTGACCTTTGGGGTAGACTTGCACCAAGCAGATCTTAGAACAGGATTTTCCTGTAATTGTATTTCCACATACCTCTGTACATGTGGCAGTAACATCTGAGTCCTGTGCATTTGCTTGCTCCCCGCCTTGCTCTTTAAGGAATAGGGGAGGTTTAGACATTCGCGGTGCTGGGCCAGGGTGAAGAGCTGCCAGGTGTTTCTCACTGCTGCACTCTTCACACTTAATTGTAATATTACAGTCTCTGGCTTGGTGGCTGGTAGAAGCAAGGCAGCGGTAGCAGATGTTATTGTCTCTTAGCAGCTTTTTCCTGTCTTCAAGTAGCATAGTTCTGAAACCTCTGCATCTCCCAAGTGAGTGTGGTTTGTGATGAATAGGACATTGTCTTTTAATGTCGTTGCCTGTTTCTTTTGTGTTGGATCCTTCTGATGATATGTCCGTCTTGTGCACTATGACTGATGGCTTTTGGCTGTAGTTATGTGTTGGTTTTCCTTTTCTGTAGCTGACAGTGTTATTTGAATGTGAGAGGGCAGTTGTGTTGAATGTTGTAGTGAAACTTGGGTCATTCCTTGCTTTGGCTTGACCTTTCACAAACTCAACGAAAACTGAGAAGGGTGGGTAGCTAACATTGTGTTCTTCTTTGAACTTTGACCCTACCATTGTCCATTTTTCTTGAAGGGGAAAGGGCAGCTTCTCCACTATTGGACCTACTCCTCTCGCAGTGTCAAGGTAACTTAGCCCAGGTAAATAGCCATCTAGCTTTGCAGCTTGGAGTTCACTCAGTAGATCTGACAGGTCACGAAGCCTTTGTGGTTCTTTACTGGAAAGCTTTGGGAAGTTTTCTATTCTGACAAACAGGGAGTTTTCTATTGCTTCTGGAGAGCCATAACACTCTTCTAGTCTTTGCCATATCATGTACAAACCAGCAGGTGGATTCTTTATGTTAACTGCTTTTAGTCTCTTAGCGTGTTCAGAAGACTCTGTGCCTAGCCACTTAATGAGTAGATTCATTTCCTCACTGGCTGTAAGACCAAGGTCCCTGATGGTACTCTGGAATGTGGCTTTCCAGCTTAGGTAGGTTTCTGGCTTATCATCAAATTTAGACAGTCCTCCAGTCAATAGTTGACTTCTAGCTAGAAATCTGGCAAGGTCACTTGTTGTGGTGTCAGCAGTTTTATTTTGGTTTTGTTCCTGCTGTGGTTGTAACACATTGTGGAGGGTTTGTGGAATTACATCTCTTTTTGATGGTCGTTTGGCATCTTGTGGTGCAAACGTGTATTGCATTGGTTCTTGTTTTAGGAAAAAAGGTGGATACACTACTGGCTGTTTGCATTCTGCGTTCTGATAGGTGTCGTCATCATATTGAAATGTCTCTCTATTATCCTCAGCCAGGTCAGTGTGACTATGTTTATTTATGTATTCACTGACCTTTTGCTCTGGAGTAGTTTGTAGGGGCAGAAATCTTAAGTCTTCTTCTGCATCAGCTGTGTCAAATTGAGCTGCTGCTGACTCCATTACCTCAGCTTTAGCCATGGCTGCATCAGCTTCCTTTTGGAGATTGATTACGTCGAGAGTTGCTTCTAGACGGGCTTTTTCTACTTTGATTGTCATTTCCTTTTCAGCGTAGGCTAATCTGGCCTTCGCTGCTTGAGCTTCTGCTTGTGCTCGTGCTGCCGCCATACTTGCTCGCGATGATGCTGATGACCTGCTGGAGCCTGTTGCTACTGATCTAACAGTCAGTTTTCCTGAAGACCTTGAAAACTTTGCTGAGTGGGTTGAATTTGTCTCTTCATCGTTTCGACCTTTAGCTTCTGATTTTTCCATGGTTGAGTAGTAGAGCGTCTACCCGTAGTCCCTCGCAGAGTGCTATGATTTCACTGTACTGTTGCACCCAATGTGACCCCGGGTCCTATATTGAGATTCACAGCCAGCTAAACTCTTTCTTGCATCATATACCTTACCTGCGGTAAGACCCGAGGTGGAGGACTCTGCGTTTACATTAATAACACCTGGTGTAAAAATGCTAGATTAGTCACAAGTTTCTGCTCTCCGGACATTGAGCTTCTGACTGTTAGCTGCAGACCTTTTTATCTGCCTAGAGAGTTTACTGTTGTTATCATCGCAGCGGTTTACGTCCCTCCCAGCGCTAATACTAAAGATGCTATGGGTGTTCTCTATCGGACTATCTCTGAGCTGCAATCTGCACACACAGAGGGGGTTTTCATCATTGCTGGGGATTTTAACCAGGCAAATATGAAAACTGTTCTCCCTCATTTTTACCAACACGTGGATTTTGCAACTCGGGGAGAGAACACTCTAGACTTAGTCTACACAAATATAAAAGGAGCATTCAGAGCAGCCCCCCGCCCCCACCTGGGCTCTTCAGATCACCGTTCCGTGATGCTATTCCCAGCATACAGGCCCCTGCTGATCAGAGCAAAACCAACAGCGAGGCAGGTGAGGGTGTGGACTGAGGGAGCAATGGAGGCGCTCCAGGACTGTTTTGAGTGCTCTGACTGGAACATGTTCAAAGCTGCTGCAACTTATGAGGACAAGATCAACATTGATGAGTACGCCATGACTGTGTCAGCCTACATCAACAAATGCATTGAGGACGTCAGCACCACCAAGACCATCATCACCCGAGCCAACCAACGACCCTGGATTACTGCGGAGGTCCGTCAAGCGCTAAAAGCACGGAACTCAGCCTTCAAGTCTGGTGACAAGGAGGCACTGAGGACAGCGAGAGCCAACTTGAACCGTGCCATCAGGCTAGCAAAGCGGAACCACAGTCAGAAAATCCAGGAGCTTTTCCATGATGCCAGCAACACCAGGAGCATGTGGAAAGGCATCCGGGCGATCACTGAATACAACACCCCCTCCCCCCCGGTGGGTGAAGTTGATGCTGACTTCCTCAATGGACTAAATAACTTCTTTGGGAGGTTTGAGGCACTAAACAGCACTCCAGCAGTGAAAGCTGTTCCCCATCAGGAAGAGGAGGTCCTCTGCCTTGACACCGCCGACGTGTGGAAGACTCTGAGGAGAGTCAACCCGCGGAAGGCCCCAGGCCCCGACAACATACCTGGGCAGGTGCTCAAGGAGTGTGCAGGTCAGCTGGCTGGTGTCCTCACAGACATTTTTAACACCTCGCTGGACCAAGCCATAGTGCCAGCATGCTTCAAGTCTGCCTCCATCATTCCGGTGCCAAAGAAACCTCAAGTCACCTGCTTCAACGACTACCGGCCTGTTGCACTGACTCCCATCATGATGAAGTGCTTTGAAAGGCTGGTAAAGGAACACATCGTCTCCAGTCTCCCCCCAACACTCGACCCGTTCCAGTTTGCCTACCGACGGAACCGCTCCACTGAGGACGCCATCTCCTCTTCTCTTCACCTGAGCCTGGCACACCTGGAGGAGAAGAACACGCACGTGCGGATGCTGTTCCTGGACTTCAGTTCAGCGTTCAACACCATCATCCCACAACATCTGGTGGCAAAACTGGAGCATCTGGGCTTCAACACACCCCTACGAAACTGGCTGCTAGACTTCCTCACCAACAGACCTCAGTCAGTCCGGGTCGGACAGAACACCTCTGATGTCATCACCCTCAGCACGGGCTCCCCTCAGGGCTGCGCCCTGAGCCCCCTGCTGTTCACCCTGATGACACACGACTGCGTCCCCAGGTTCACCACCAATCACATCGTGAAGTTTGCAGACGACACAACGGTGGTGGGCCTGATCAGAGACGACAACGACCAGGACTACAGAGAGGAGGTGGAGCAGCTGGTGGGCTGGTGCAGAGACAACAGCCTGATCCTGAACGTGGAGAAGACGAAGGAGATCATCGTCGACTTCAGGAAAAACCGGCCTCACCATGCTCCACTGCTCATCAACAACTCAGCGGTGGAGGTGGTCAGCAGCACCAAGTTCCTGGGGGTGCACATCACGGACAACCTCACCTGGACTGTGAACACCGCGTCGCTGGTGAAGAGGGCACAGAAACGACTGTACTTTCTGCGGAGGATGAGGAGAGCCCGCCTGTCCCCGCCCATCCTCACGACCTTCTATAGAAGCACCATAGAGAGTATTCTGACCAGCTGTCTCTCTGTGTGGTGTGGAGGCTGCAGTGCCTCCGACTGGAAGAACGTGAGGAGAGTGGTGAGGACAGCAGAAGGGATCATCGGGGCTCCTCTTCCCTCCATAAAAGACATTTCATCGCAGCGCTGTGTGTCTCGAGCCCGTAACATCATCAGGGACCCCTCACACCCCCACCACAGACTATTCTCCCTGCTGCCCTCTGGAAAGAGGTTTCGCAGCATCCGCTGCAGGTCCACTAGGTTCTGCAAAAGCTTTTTCCCTGCTGCCATCAGACTGTTGAACTGCTGAACTGCTAAAGTATAAAAACGGACTGTGTACCACATTCGATTCGCTGATTTGCACATCTGCACATTTGCACATTGTATCGTATCCTGCAAAATTGCTGCTGCACCTTACCGGGAAACGTACTGCAAAACTGTGTACAATGCAACTGTCTACTTTTAAATCATTGCTGCACCTTACTGCGTATTTGTTTACATTTGTTTTACACTGTTTACATTTCAACTGCCTACTGCTCACTGCTGCACTTTATCCGGAAGTCAATTGAAACTTATCCTGTAAGTGACTGCGATTTATCACTGCACTTTATCCTGTACTGTAATTCACCGCAAGGTATCCTGTAGAGTTACTGCAATCTTTCTGAGCTGTGTGAAAGCGAAATTTCGTTCTGTATCCACTCTGTGTATACAAAATGACAATAAAGAAAGTCTAAGTCTAAGTCTAAGTCTAAGTCATCACTTCCTCCAAGGAACAGCCGCGTGTTGTATTTGAACAGGATTTAATGCGAAAAAAGTGTGAAACTGAAACAATACAAAATACAAAAATGTACTTAGTATGTAAATCATACATCAAAGTAAATCAAATAACATTTACTTTGTATAAAAGGTACATTTAAAGAGTTAGCTTACATTTAGCCTTAGCATTTGACTCACTCTAATTGGACTCCAATGTATTAGAGCATATAACATATCAAAACTCTCAAGGTTACCACAATAATCAAATATATAATTTCTAGCCACCATACACAACTTTATGACTTACTCATATTGCCACTCAAAGGGATGGAAAGGATTGGATGGGTGCAGATGAGAAATACACCATGTTCATTTCTTGACTCATGTAAAGAAAGATGGCTTCCTGTAACACTTCTTCTTCTACGTATCAACTGGCTCAACTTAGCGAACTTTGCAAACATGCGCCCCCTAACGGCCTGGAGAAAATACATTAAAAACAGCTCCAGCACATGAACATTTATTTTCAGGCCAAATCAGAAATTCTCAATGTTGGATTTAGGCCACTCCAACACATAAACATGAATTAATCCAAGACTTTCCCTTACAGCCCCAACCGTATTTACAGCGTAGTCGTCGTGTTGGAAGTCGAGCCTCTGCCCCGGTCTCAAGTCTCCCTACAGCCCCGGCTCCCATATCTGCTGCTGCAGCCACCATGTTTCACAACGAGAGAGAAAAGTTTTACGGGTGATGTGCAGTGTTTGTTAGCCTGTAGACTAGAAGGTTTAGTACTGGTCGTCTCATCCAGAGCAAGACGAACCACTGCTTAGCTAACAGATTCTCCCACCTGATAAGAGAAACTCTGCAGCTCCTCCAGAGTTACCACGGGCCTCTTGGCTACTTCTCTGATTAAAGCTGCCGTTTACTGCAGACCTATACTATACAATCTAGCGCCTGCTTTAAACTTATTCCCTGACCCGTCTGCTGGGCTCCTTGGTCTCCATGATGGTGTTAATGTCCTTCAGCAAACCGCTGGGTTTATGCTGAGATTAATTTACACAGGGGGACCCTTCTTAATTCAATGCAATTTTATTTATATAGCGCCAATTCATGATACATGTCATCTCGGGGCACTTTCCAAAGTCAAATTCAATCAAATCATACGGATTGGTCAAAATATTTCCTCTCTAAGGAAACCCAGCAGGTTGCATCAAGTCTCAACAAGCAGCATTCACTCCTCCTGAAAGAGCGTAGAGCCACAGTGGACAGTCGTCTGCATTGTTGATGGCTTTGCAGCAATCCCTCACTAACTTCTTACTAACTTGGTGATTTCTGGAAGCAGCTAGTTGCACTGAATTTATTTACAAGTATAAGAGTAAGTTAAATGCAACTTTGCAGATCTTATTCATTTTTCCTTTTTTTGTATCCATTATATAAAATCCCAATAAAACGCATTGAAGTTCTGGTTTAATGCAACAAAATGTGAAAAACTTCAAATATTTTAGTAATATGCTAAATATAAATAGAAGACAAAGCTGACCAGATAGCTTTGCTACTAAAACTGTTACTGACCTCTTTGCTCCAGTGCAGACCATCTTCCCAGAGCTGAAGATAAGTGCGGTGGTCCTGGGCTCTCTTATTCTCATGATGACGGCAGCAAAACGCTAGAACATTAACAGTTCAGAGTGTTTAAAAGGACGACAGTGCCTCTGTTTTATTTGAAGGTTTTTTCATTCTATATAAGACGATCTGTTAAGTTTCAAATCGGTTTGATCGTTCTTGTGGAAAGGGCTGAACAGATTACGCCGCAGGGGAAAAGTCAACAAAGTGTTGAAGATGTTGGACCATGGCCCAAATGACGGTAAAGAAAATATTTCTGGATGCAGTAGAAAGGTCCAACAAAAGAGGAGATCATGGATCTTTTACCTTGGGGTTATACTCTGCATTCCTGGCTCTCAGTGCAATAGTCTTCAGATCCAGCTTACAGCCCAGGTTTACAGTAGATACTATGTTTCTGATTGCAAAGGGAAAGAAAAAAGCTCAGTTTACAAAGTATATTGTGACAACACTTCACACCAATGTGACGAATCAATTTAACAGGCAGATCAGTAATGAAACCAAGTGGCAAAAACGAGCCCCGTAAGGAATCAACCAAATGAATATTAGACGTACTGTAGCGTTGGGACAATGCCCGAGCTCTCTGAGGCAGGTGTAGCCGGGGTGAGGGGGGTCATGGGGCCGATCGGAGTGTTGTAGAGCCCGGGGCCTCCTGGCAGTGCAGTGGTGGTCGAGCCTGCTAACGCTTGGGAATGATATAGTTGAGGAGTCTGCCCCGATGTTCCTGCAAGGCCTGAGGACCAAAGGTTTAAGCTTCGTTTAAGGACAAACCCAGCCGATGCATTTTATGTGTATTCCCTCTAAAGAAATGGAGACGACATCAGCAACTATAATGTGCGCCTACCTGCATTGGGCTGCTGTGCTTGCTGCTGCTGTTGTTGTTGCTGCTGCTGCTGCTGCCTCTGCTGTTCCTCGAGTATAGACAAGCTGTTTGTGTTCTGTACTGGCTGGGGTGTCAGGCCTGAGCCGTATGGCATCATGGGACTGAACATTGGCATGCCTGGGGTCATGGCACCCTGAACGGAGACACACCATCGCACGGGAAATTCACATTTAGTGGTGAAAACAACAACTAAATAAACGCATGGCACAGCACAGGAGGGCCAGCAGCCTCAAGAACAAAGGACGCAGTTTTGACGACAGCGATGTGCAGATTGTGGACAGGGAGAGCAGATGGTTTGAATCCATCCATTTTCTAACACGTCTATCCCTTGTGGGGTCGCGAGGGGTGCTGGTGCCTATCTCCAGCTGTTAATGGGCGAGAGGCGAGGTACACCCTGGACAGGTCGCCAGTCTATCGCAGGATTTATGGTAACAGGTTTTTTTTTAATCAATCTTTATTGAACACTTCTAGAAACTATTGCATTCACCAACACTGCGCTGCTGTGTGACGTCTCCTGTTATCTCCGCATGTGGGTCGCTTTGCGGTATGATGGTGGTCACATTTAATAGTACGAACAGTTACCTAAAAAAAAAAAATCCAATTTCACCTAAAAATTGGAATTGAGCATCAGGACAGCAGAGTGAACGTAGCCAACGTTTCCTTTTGAGTAAAAGTCACTGGATAAATGTGGTCCTATTCACTATGAAATTATAGAGAGGCAAACAGCACATAAGTTATTGAGAGAAATACTTTGGTTGTATTTAAAATTTTCCATTGTAAAATTTTAATTTGTCGACAACACTTTTCCCTAATTAAAAGGTGCATCAACCATTTTTGTGCTGGCAGGCCGCACAAAAATCAGTCCACGGGCTGAAAATGGCACCGGGGCCTCACTTACCCCTGCCATAAAAAAAATTATGTTGTTTAGGTCAAGCAAGTGGTACCATGGTCATCAAAGCAGGTATTGGTACTTTCAGTATTGGGGACATGTGCTCAGTCCTGCTAGAAAATTATATCAGCATCTCCTTAAAAGTGTGCAAGCAGAGAGATGCATGGAATGCTCTCAAATTTCCTAGCAGAGGGCTGGGCTGATTTTAGGTTTGATAAAACATATTGGACAGACAACAGCTGGTTGTCTTTTGCCAAACCGTGGGACCTTAATCACCAAATAAAATGCAAACTTTCACCTGAAGAGAGGACTCGGGACAGCTGAGCAACTCGGTCCACTTTCCTCTTACAACAGGTAAACGTTGCTGAGATGGAACAACTCAGTATAAAGAGTGAGAAGGTTGTAGCTCATGTCCCAGATAGCTCTGATGACCTCCAGCCACAACAGACACCTTGCAAACCTCCCACAAACACCATAGCTTGGCAGGTCAACAGTGGCCAGCATCTTAGGCAATGATTGTTGTGCCCTACCAGTCCTGTGGAGCGGATCAATACCTGTCAGCTGGACCACTGTCCAGTCAGCATTCTTCCCCATGATTGTGTTTATTCGTCTTGCGCAATACTCTTATTTTCAAATAATAATAATAGCTTTCATTAGCTGCGTGAGCCACACTCCTCAAAACGATGAACAGCAATAAATAAATCATTGTGTTCGATGAACACGTGTGACTTTCACATTAGATATTAAATTAACTTTTTTTCTGGCAATGCTCTAATTCACTCACTGCCTTGATTTGAGCAGATAAATAAGATTATATGCCAGTGGAAGGAGAATTTTTTACCCCTAAAATAAGATAATTAGACATACTGCACTTGAAATAAGATGATGGGGAGGAGTTAATCCCATTTTATGTGCAAAAATCTTATTCCATTGGCAGATAATCTCATATACCTACTCAAATCAATCGCAAATGCACTAATTTCAAGACAATTGTACTTACTTTTAGTTCCCTTTCTGCAGCGCTGAGATGCACCTGCACACGTTGAGAACAAGAGAAATAAAAAAAAATCCCGTTCTTACCTGAGGGGAAGCCAGACCCTGGAAGGGTGGTATGCTGTTGTTCTGGTCCATTTCTTTAACACTGCCACCCAGCAGCAGGCAGTAAAGCTGATCCGAAGAACTTCACACCGCAGGCGTCTCCAAACAGTTTTGATATCAATGGTCTGCGTGCATGGAAAACGACTAGGTCACCCAATTCCTCGGCTGTAAATACGAACAGAAACAGCAATTCTATCATAAATACAATATAAACGCAGTGGCGCGAAAGCAGAAGCTTCACACAAGCCACATTTCCGAGCTTAAAAGGTTTTATAAAACTTTCCTGAGCGTTTATGCGCATACTTCAGAGAATGGTAGGTTGTATCAAAGTTAAGGGCCTTTACAACACGGCAGCGGTGAGTTTAAAGCTTAAAACCTTAAAAAAAACACACAAACACACACCAGCTAGCTGGCGTTAACGTCAAAGCTAATGTCAGCTAACACGAAGCCGCAATAACTAAACGCTTTACGGCAGCGCGACAACACCTATTGTTATTTAATTAAGTTAGAAATAACCGCATCTTTAGGTGGACTTACACACTCCTTTGCATTCGAGCGCAGTCTTGACACAATTAAGCTAGCTTTAGCTCCGTGTCATCCCCCCTGGCCTGCTCCTCGGCGCTCACCGGAAGAGGAAGCTTTAACTTCCGGCGTGTCACCGCGGAGCGCACACAGAGAGCAAAGATGGCGTCGCTGAGTGACAAATCAGTTTGGGACGAAGTGGAAGACGGCATCGGCGAAGAGGTGCTAAAGATGTCCACAGAGGAGATCGTCCAGCGGACGCGTCTCCTGGACAGCGAGATAAAGATCATGAAGAGCGAAGTGCTGCGGGTGACCCACGAGCTCCAGGCCATGAAGGACAAAATCAAGGAAAACACGGAGAAGATAAAGGTGAACAAAACGCTGCCCTATCTGGTCTCCAACGTGATCGAGTTGTTGGACGTGGATCCCAACGACCAGGAGGAGGACGGGGCCAACGTGGACCTGGACTCCCAGAGGAAAGGAAAGTGCGCCGTCATCAAGACGTCCACTCGACAGACCTACTTCCTGCCGGTGATCGGGCTGGTGGACGCCGAGAAGCTGAAGCCCGGGGACCTGGTTGGGGTCAACAAGGACTCCTACCTGATCCTGGAGACCCTGCCCACCGAGTACGACTCCAGAGTGAAGGCCATGGAGGTGGACGAACGTCCCACGGAGCAGTACAGCGACATCGGTGGGCTGGACAAGCAGATCCAAGAGCTGGTGGAGGCCATAGTCCTGCCAATGAACCACAAGGAGAAGTTCGAGAACCTGGGCATCCAGCCGCCTAAAGGGGTTCTGATGTATGGGCCACCGGGCACCGGGAAGACCCTCCTGGCCAGGGCCTGCGCGGCTCAGACCAAGGCCACTTTCCTGAAGCTGGCAGGTCCACAGCTGGTCCAGATGTTCATCGGAGACGGAGCCAAGCTGGTGAGAGACGCCTTCGCTTTGGCCAAGGAGAAAGCCCCGTCCATCATCTTCATCGACGAGCTGGACGCCATCGGGACCAAGAGGTTCGACAGCGAAAAGGCTGGAGACAGGGAGGTGCAGAGGACCATGCTGGAGCTGCTCAACCAGCTGGACGGATTCCAGCCCAACATGCAGGTCAAGGTGAGCATGGGGGAAGTGGACGATGTGCGATGAGATTGGTGAATGCTGCGAGAACAAAAGACTTGCTAGAAGCAAAAGTTGTAGTCACACCATGTTTAGATATTGCCACGAAACATTAAAGACATGTATTTTTTTTTTTTAATGTTTGGAAAAAAATTTAAGTCAATTGACTAAAAAAAAGTTAGGTTAGGTTTGGTGTTTCTGTTAGGTTAGGTTTGGTAGAATTAAGGTTTCGGCATTAAAAACCATCCCGACTTCAAAGAGAAATGTATCTCTCATTCATCCCCCTATCCGGGGGCAACCGGTCCAGAAGGGAAACCCAGACATCCTTCTCCCCAGAGACATCCTTCAGCTCATTCTGGGGAGTCCCGTCCCAGGCCAGACAGGATAAATAGTCCCTCCAGCGAGTTCTGGGTCTGCTCCCAGTGGGACGTCCCCAGAAAACCCCAAACGAGAGGCACCCGGGGGCATCCTGATGAGATGCCCGAACCACTTCCACTGGCTCCTTTTGATGCACCGAAGCAGCGGCTCTACTTTGAGCCCCTCACCTTACCTCTAAGGCTCAGCTCGGCCAATATAAACATTATACTTTAATTATGACCTAAAGAAACGCGCCTCGTTTTAGATTTTTGATGGGGTCAGGACCTCGTGTGGGATAACTAGCAAGGTTTTCATAGATAAAACGGTTTAGTGTAAGTATACAGGTACGCGAAAAGAGTCTCAGATTTTTACATTGAATAAATAAAAAAAAAAGGATCAGCTGATCTTCAGGTAAATCAAACACAGCTTGTCATTCTGAAACTAGGGTTTTTAAGGGGACGGTGCAGCCAGCTGTGTGATCAAGCGACTGGAGAAAAAATGCCTGATAAGATCCTTTTCCACATAAGTATTCAACTGTGAAATCTAAGCTTCATTCCTAGATGTTAAAACGTTCGTTTATTCATTCACTGTGACAACACGGGGGCCTGAATAGTGTTTATGTCGCTCTAGGCCATTATTGGTTTATTTTAGTAGCAGAGGTGATGTCACACTGTGTGTGAGTGAGCAGACAGCTCCGCTGCCGGAACAATTTACTGTTATTTTGAAAGAAAAAACTAAATAATTGCCGTTTACATATGAGGCTCCTTTTGCATTTTGTTTAGCTATTGGTGTGGTGAGCATGATTAGCTGTTACTAGCAGTCTCTCTTCTCTAGAGCAGGATCCGTGGCTCTTTGAACTATCCGCAATGATTGTTTAGCAACTATGGCAGAAAACAATAAAGAGCCAACAAATTTTTTAAATGTGAATATATTTATATATCCTAACAAATGCAGGTTTTAGCATTTTTTTTGCATGGGATAATTGAATTGCATTTGCACAACAGAATGCAAAATGTCAGGTAGTTTTATCTAGTTAGACTGAGGCCAAAAATGGCTCTTTGTGCTGGAAAGGTTGCAGACCCCGGCTCTAGAGCCTCATCTCAATTGTGTGTTTTCCAAAACACTGCCAATATTTCCGAATCCAGTCTGTTTTATGAAAGGTTAAATTGGACATTACAGAAGCATAAATGGAGCAACTTTGCAGTCCATACATGTTTTCCATGTCCCACCTAACGCCAACAACCCTATAACCTTAAAGCAGATGTTCATCTTAACTACAAAATCCAACCAGACTTCACCCCTTCTATGTTTTGTGTCGCCGCTTCTTTTTTTTTTTTTTTTCAGGTGATTGCTGCCACTAACCGAGTTGACATCTTGGACCCCGCTCTTCTTCGCTCGGGTCGTCTGGACCGGAAGATCGAGTTCCCGATGCCAAACGAGGAGGCCAGAGCTCGCATCATGCAGATTCACTCCCGCAAGATGAACGTCAGCCCAGACGTCAACTACGAGGAGCTGGCCCGCTGCACCGACGACTTCAACGGAGCCCAGTGCAAGGCCGTGTGCGTGGAGGCCGGCATGATCGCGCTGCGTCGGGGGGCCACGGAGCTCAACCACGAGGATTACATGGAGGGAATCCTGGAGGTGCAAGCCAAGAAGAAGGCCAATCTTCAGTACTATGCCTAGGGACACTAACCGTGTCTGTGCTTGTGTGTGAGAGAAATTGTTTCATTCTGTGATTGATTAAAATGGTTGTTAAACACTTGTTACTAATACGGATTATCTTGGGTTAATAAAAAGAGGGAAAGACTAAGTGGTGTCTGTTTTCTTAAGTTGGGCACACAAACTGATACTGGATATTTTTTTTATTTTAGAGATGGTTTACAATCCCTCTGGTGAACACCTGAAACCCTTTCAGTACCATTAGTTAGTTATTTCAATGTGTTTTAATCTCTAAAGCCTCTAGTAAGTAGATTCCTTATATTCATAACATCATTGGATTTATGTAAAATGCGTCAAATCGTGTGATATCTAAACGTTCAGCTACCGAAACTTTATTTATTGGAGAATTTTTGTACAAAAAACATTATCCTTGATTTCAAATAGAAATTTCAGAGACATCTTACATTTAAAACCTTGAGGGGATAGTCTGAATCCTAAAAGAAAACTTCAGAGGTTTTCAAAGTTTTGCATATTTACCAGCTACTCTTAATGCATCAAAAGATCCGAGTGAGAAGAATGAGATAAAGTGCGATCATTGGAACATTTATGCAAATATAAATTTATATACAAAATGAATTCAAAGGCTGTTTGAAAAGCGCGAACATGATGCAAATACTTAGCTGGGTGGGGAGATAATCTCGGAATAAATATTTTGGCCAAATTTCTTTCTAATTGCTTTCTAAATAAATTGCTATTTTGAAGCCTTTTTTAACATCTTTTGATGACATTGTTTGATGAGTAATCTGCAAAGGTTCAATTCAATAAAATTTTATTTATATAGCGCCATTTCATGAAACATGTCATCTCAAGGCACTTTACAAAGTCAAGTTCAATCATATTATACGGATTGGGTCAGATTATACAGATTGGTCAAAGATTTCCTATATAAGGAAACCAGTTGATTGCTTCAAAGTCCCGACAAGCAGCATTCACTCCTGGAGAAGCGTAGAGCTACAGGGAGAGCCGTCTGCATTGTCTATGGCTTTACAGCAATCCCTCATACTGAGCAAGCATGAAGCGACAGTGGATTGAAAAACTCCCCATTAACGGGAAGGAAAAACCTCCAGCAGAACCGGGCTCAGTATGAACGGTCATCTGCCTCGACCGACTGGGGGTTAGAGAAGACAGAGCAGAGACACAACAAGAGGGACAAACAAGCACAGAAGCACACATTGATCCAGTAATCTGTTCTACATTAGATGGTAATAGCGGGTGAGCCGTCTTCTTTGGATGATGTCACAGCTAACAGAACGCCAGACCAGATGTACCTACTATGAAGAAAAAGAGAGAGAGAACAAATTGTTAAAAGCTGAAATGACTACATGCAATGCAAAACTGGAGAACAGTAGAAATCAGTAGAGTGAGAAAAATAGGCCCTGATGTCCTCCAGTAGCCTAAGCCTATAGCAGCATAACTATAGAGATAGCTCAGGGTAACATGAGCCACTCTAACTATAAGCTTTGTCAAAAAGGAAGGTTTTAAGATTAGTCTTAAAAGTAGACAGGGTGTCTGCCTCACGGACTAAAACTGGGAGTTGGTTCCACAGGAGAGGAGCCTGATAGCTAAAGGATCTGCCTCCCATTCTACTTTTAGAGAGTCTAGGAACCACCAGCAGACCTGCAGTCTGAGAGCGAAGTGCTCTGTTAGGAACATACGGGGTAATCAGAGCTCTGATATATGATGGAGCTTGATTATTAAGGGCTTTATACGTTAGAAGAAGAATTTTAAATTATATTCTTGATTTAACAGGAAGCCAATGAAGGGAAGCTAAAATTGGAGAAATATGATCCCTCTTGTTGATTTTCATCAGAACTCTTGCTGCAGCATTTTGGATCAGCTGAAGACTTTGAACTGCATTTTGTGGACTTCCTGATAGTAAAGAATTACAATAGTCCAGCCTTGAAGTAACAAATGCATGCACTTGTTTTTTAGCGTCACCCCTGGACAGAATGTTTCTAATTTTGGCGATATTCCTGAGGTGAAAAAAGGAAACTCTGGAAACCTGCTTAATATGGGATTTAAATGACATGTCTTGGTCAAAAATAACACCAAGATTTTTTACTTTATTACCAGAGGCCAAGTTAATGCCACCCAGATTAAGTGATTGATTAAGAAGTTTATTTTTTAAGGACTTTGGTCCAAAGATTACAACTTCTGTCTTGTCAGAATTTAAATGCAGGAAATTTAAAGTCATCCAGCTTTTCATGTCATCAAGACATGCCTGTAGTCGAAGTAATTGATTGGATTCATCAGGATTTATGGATAAATATAGCTGAGTGTCATCAGCATAACAGTGGAAATTAATCCCATGCTGTCTGATCATTTTGCCAATCGGAAGCATATATATAGTAAAGAGAATTGGTCCAAGCACTGAACCCTGTAGTACTCCACAAGTGACCCTAGAGTTTGAGGAAGATTTATTATTAACATGAACAAACTGGAATCTGTCCGATAGATAAGATTTAAACCAGTCTAATGCTTTTCCCTTAATCCCTACAGTATGTTCAAGTCTTTGTAGGAGAATATTGTGATCAACTGTATCAAATGCAGCACTAAGATCTAACAGGACAAGTACAGACACAAGTCCATTATCTGAGGCCATGAGAATATCATTAGTGACCTTCACCAGAGCTGTTTCAGTGCTATGATGAGCTCTGAAGCCTGACTGAAACTCCTCAAGTAGGCCATTACTTTGTAAATGTTCACATAGTTGATTAGCAACTACTTTCTCAAGAATTTTAGATAAGAAAATATTAGATATTGATCTGTAATTTACTAACTCATCTTGATCAAGAGAAGGTTTCTTAAATAAAGGTTTAATAACAGCTACTTTAAAAGCCTGTGGACATATCCATTTACTAAGGAAAGATAGTCTTGAAGTTTTTTTTTACATTTTGTCCTGTTGAAACCACAAACATCAGGGGGTTCTCTGTGACTCACCAACACATAATGAATGGATAATTTTGAAAAAGAAAAAACAACAACAATAGATCAATGGGAAGAGTTGTCCTACAATCAGAAATCTGTGGCTTCTAGTCCTGCTTCCTCCCTCAGTCACACATCAATGCTCTCTTGGGCAAGGCACCTAACCCTAGAAATTACCTACCGATCTGTGAAACAGTGTAAGAACATTTGCGTGTTGGGATTGTGGACGAGTGAACGGTGACATTAATTTGCCCTAAGAAGCTGCCTGGTTAGTAACCAATGTTGTGTGTTTAATTCAATCTCATTATAAATCCAGCTGTTCTGCGATTTTACAGAATTCAGTTCAATCCACCTTCTAAAAATGTAGACCAAGACACGCCCGTCCACCCAACTGGGCTAAAAATAAGCAAACTGGTATTAATCTGAGAAGCAATCAGGAGGTCCTTGGTAACTCTGGAGGAGCTGCAGAGATCCACTGCTCAGGTGTGAGATTTTACTGACAGGAAAACTTAATTGTGCACAGATCTGTTCTTTAAGGAAGAGTGGCAGGCAGAAAGCTATAAGGAGTGAACCAGGTAGTCATGTAGGCTGTAGAGGACTCAACATGTGGAAGAAGATGTTCTGATCAGGTACACTTTCACCTAGAGGACACAAGAGAAATCACACTGCACATCACCCTGAACACACCACCCCAGCAATGAAATATAATATGGTGGAGAGAAACTGTCATGTCAAAAGCACGCCAGGACCAAAAAATAACAATACATATAAAATAACCAAAAAATTATGTCATTTTTTTCAACAGCTCTAAAAATATGGTAATTTTAATTAAACAAATCAGAGTTTCTCAGACTTTCACTGTAGATCCAAAGTTAAAAACTTTGGTCACACACTTATTTTAGGCTCGGTTCAAAAAAAGACTGAATTCTCTTTGGCCTAACAATATAAAAACAGGATTTGGGTATTTCTTTGAAAACGCTGCATTTAGCCAATTGAAATAAATGAACTCAAATCAGGTTCTAATGCACTAAAGTCTGCATTGAGTTAAAGTCCTCAGAGAGATGTGGTCCTATTTACTATGAAATTAAAGTGAATTAAAAGTGTGGTTCTTAAAAGACAAATACCATGTGTTGTACCTTAACTTTTTCAAATGTTTGTTGGTTTGCCCTAATTACAAATAAAAAGTTTCTATATAGAGGCAGTAAAAGAGTTGAGTCTGAGGTTCACCTTCCAGCAGGACAACACCAAGCTTACAGTCAGAGATACTTCAGATCAAAGCATTCAAGGCGTGTTTCAGAGCGGCCTAGTCAAAGTCCAACCAGAAATCTTTGTCAAGCGAGCTTGAGCTACTTGGCAAAAAAATAAATTGAAAATAAATCCTAGACAACACTCTGAAGGCAGATAAATTATAACCAAGTACTTAAACCTCCTCTTCCTAGAGTGAACCATAGTTATTTAGCAACAATCTACTCTATTGAATGTGTTTCTGCTGCTGAGAGAACGTATTTACTCTAAGTTGAATTACTCCAGCAGGTTTCTGTTGCCTCAGTGGTCTGAATGATGAAGTTCAGCTATCCAGGCTAAAGCGCCTCCAACCCAATTTTAGGTGATCATGTTAAATCGTTTATTAGCACAGTGGGGTAAACTCATGGATTTGTTGTGGTCTTGACTTTGTAAAGACAAACAACTCAACGGACCTTCCCTCAATGGCTTGACAGTAAAAATCCTTAAGTTTACATTTCATTGCCATGCTAAAGACACAGTTTCGGTTCAATTTGCATATTATCTAAGCCAGACATTTGAATTGAGAAACCTTTCTGGATGGGATGCGAAACGTCTTCAAACTTTGGAAAAAAAGTCCAGTTGTTTTATTTTTTTAACTTGTTTTGGAATGATCATGACCTGGACGACTTCACCAGCATAGTCTGGGTTTAGATAACCACACACTGCAGGGGACTTTATTTCCATGTCATTTCTTCTGACTAAAGCTTAGAATCTGTCCTGATGCCAAATTCACATTATAAACAGAAAATGACGAAGCAGAAGAGAATCTTGTTTGCAAACATGAGCATCAGACGAGGGCAGAGATGTTGAATTGTTTTTATTTATCAAGAATGTAAAAAGAACAGCTGAGCAAATCTCCCTCCAAAACATAAGAAAACATCCAGAGGAAGAGTCTAAGCAAGGTGGGGAATCAGCCAGCTTCTGAAAACAGGAATGCTGATCCAACAGAAAGCTGACAGACCGTATATTAAAGAATATTATGACCAAAGAACTAGGTGGGGGAGAGCCAAACCTACATGGCAATTTTATCAACCTCTGGATCAACAGTGCAATGTTGAGAGACTTATGTGAAGAGGTGAAATCAGCAGAATGTTGAACAGAGGAAAAGGAAACTGGAGGCAGACAGAAGCATTTTGTCCTCCTCAGTCCTTTCTCAGCGGTAACGTCTGCTCGTTGATGCCCTCCTTGGTGACGATGCAGATGCGAAGGGCGTCTCCGGTGTAGACGTCCCTCTCTGCGGCCGAGATGAAGACGTCTTTGACCAGCTGAACAGCTTTTTCCTGAGTCAGAGGAACGTGCTGCACACCCTCCATGTTCTTGAAACCAATCTGTGAATCAGCATTTTGGAAAAACCTTAAGCCCGGGTTCACATCGAGGAGAAAGAGAAACGTCTCGTGTGTATGTGTTATATCTACCTGGTTGTCTAGTAGTGGCTGCAGCATGGCGCTGGCAGATCCTCCAGCCTTGTAGGTGTCTCTCTGGTAGGAGCCTACGGGGTCGAAGCTGTACACCGCTCCTTTGCCTACATTGCACAAGTTCAATTAAAAAAAATACATTAAAAGACAATAGGACAAGGTTAATGTGTAATATGTAGCCAGGTTAACAGTAATGAGCAGTAAAAATATAGAAAAGGCAACTACAGTGTCTGTTTTATTGGCCCCGCTTTAGCTGCTTGATGATACGACAGCGAGCTGTGGAGGTTGACCCACATCATCTCTAGATATACAATTCTTGCTGTGTTGTACGTATAGAACACAAATAATAGTTTGTCCATTTTTCTCTGCAACTGAACTCAGCTATATGTATATTTGTATTTCTAACCCCGTGACGCTTTAAAGCGCGTACGCTAGAACATCAGAGCCCACCTTCTTCATCCAGGCCTCCAATGATGTTGTAGACGTAATACGGGAAGAACCTCCTGCCGTACAAGATGGTGGACAACATGGCCGCGATGGCTCCACTCGTCATAGTTTTGTTGTTTGAGTGTTTGTACATCTGAGACGAAGAGAAACGTTATTTTAAACCATTTTAGTAACATTTTAGTAACAGTTTACATTTAAATCAATGTACGATTCTGGCTCTTCCTTTTTTTGTAATCTCAACTTGCACCAAAACAACGGAAGAATGAATGCGACCAAAAACGTTTTAAATAAAAGATATTCAATAATAAAAACAAATCCTGAATAATTTCAATCTTTACAGTTTAATCCATCCAAACTTTTCGTCTCTTTGTCTCCGTGTATAACTGCGGTGCCTCAAACAAAGCTGCAGGGCCGCATCTTTTTTTGCCTCCACAATATTTTGCAGCATTTTGTGAATTGGGGCAAATTCAGGCGACTGCGACATTGACACATTTTGATTAAGCAGCGCCGATTATAAGAACACAGTGAAAGGAAAACCAGCTCACCTTTAGCCTGGCATCAATGATTTTTGTCAGTGTCAGACAGTCACCATGGAAACCACTGCAGCCAATGACAGTTGTGTCTGTCCTGTACGGATGACAAAACAAAGACCAGCGTTAGCCTGAGAGCCACTTTATTCATTTCTCTGGCATTAATGCTCTACAAACATGACATTTTTTCTTTTCAGAATTGAAATGGCTCCCTTTTAACACGAGATACAGAAAAAGTCAGAATAACCCTAGTTTTATACAACTGTCCAGAGTAGAATAGCACTGAGCTTCTCTTGCCCCACTTGTTGCTGCGCAGTTGCGGTAAAATTGGTGAAAGAAGGCAACCATACTCACATGAAAGATCATTTAAATTGACAGTCAAGGTGTGGAAATTAAAGGAGCACAAAATGCTGTTTTTAAGCTGCTGTACTATTCATTTCACAGCAGTACAATTTATTTTAGCGATTCTATTTTTGAAATACCCTGTAACTACGGGGTGTTATCATACTGTAAGTTGCTCAGAATGAAACGTACCTACTTCTAACTTTATATCAGCACCTTATTTATTTCCATCCATTGTCTACAGCCGCTTAGACAACACAGCACAATTAAATATTTTCAAATAGCAATGGAGGATTATCATACATTTATTGTTATTGTGTATTTCTATCGTAATAGGGATTTTGATTCATCATGACAAAGATGAACTCTACAGTACGATGTTCATCCCAAAAACTAAAAAAGTATTGTGAGGCTTCACCATTGGTTACATGGGAGCAGCACAGATAAGTACAGATATCTTTAATATTTATAATTACACAACAAAAGTCTGTTACTTGTTTTATATGGTCTTTGTTTGCCTACAAGCAGTTTTTGTGTTTGTGTGGCTTTGACCGGAAAGAGGTGCAATCACAGCCATACAATAAATACCACAATATATCATGTTAAAGACTTAAGTCTAGGGATGTCCCGATCCCGATCTCGAGATCGGATCGGTCCGATCTTTTCCCTTTTTCCCGTGATCGGGACTCGGCTACATTACCTGACTAGTCGCGCCGATCTTTACGGCAACTGCCGTAAAGTACTCGCCAGTTATGGTTGACGGTAGTTGCGCAATACAAACCTCCGCGGCGCTGCAAAGCAAGCATGTCAGAAGTGTGGAAGTATTTTACTCTCGCGAGTGAAGACTGTCCTAAAGCTACTTGCAATGTCTGCAACATGGCAATTTCCAGAGGAGGTAGCAGCAGAGCTACATTTAACACCACGAACTTGATTCGTCATCTGAGGACAAAACATGACAACGTGTATGAAGCGTTTTGTAAAGCTGCAGATGGAAAGGTTGCTAAAGCGAAGCAACAAACGCTGGACGTTATGAGGAGAGACAAATACTCCAATGAAAATAATAGAGCAAAGAAGATCACAGAAAGGTTGGTCGAATTTATTGCTCTTGACAACCAGCCCATCTCAGTAGTTGAGAATGTCGGTTTGACTCGTCTTCTGGAAGTTTTGGACCCGCGCTACGCTCTGCCTTCGAGACACTACATTGCCGACACAGCCATACCACAGCTGTACAGCAAAGTAAAAGCAACCATACATAGTCAATTGAACCGGAACGTTGTTGTTAGTTTCACTACGGATATTTGGAGCGCAGATGTTTGCCCGATGTCCCTCCTGAGCCTCACTGCGCACTGGGTTGATCCCGAAACTTATGATTTAAAGCGTGCCGTACTGCATGCTCATCAGTTCCGCGGGGCTCATACAGCAGAACATGTCAGCCAAGCCATTTCGGAGATGCTGAATGCGTGGGGGATAGACAAACAACGTGTGCATGTCATTTTACGTGACAACGCGAGGAACATGAAGAAGGCAATGGATGAATTGGGCGTGCCAAGTCTGGGCTGTGTTGCTCACTCACTGCAGCTGGCTGTGCATGAGGGTTTGCTCTCACAACGTAGCATACTAGATGCACTTGCCAACGCCAGAAAAATCATTGGTCATTTCAAGCACTCAACTTTGGCATACTCAAAACTACAAGACATCCAAATTGAGATGAAAGTGCCTGTAAAGCGCTTACTGCAAGATGTCCAAGTAAGATGGAATAGTACACTCTACATGATGCAGAGCCTCCTCGGCCAAAAGCGCACCTTGAGCGTTTATGCTGCAGAGCACAACCTCCCAGCTACTCTAACAGTGAACCAGTGGGGACTGATGGAGAGGGCGGTTGAAATCTTAGCTCCATTCGAGGAGCTAACAAGAGCTGTCAGCGCTGAAACAGCCACTACAGCTGACGTGATTCCTGCAATTGCAGCCCTGAAGCGTGTTCTTTCCAGAGAGCAGGCCACTGATGAAGGAGTTAAGACTATGAAAAGGACCCTATTGGAGGCAGTGGAACGACGTTTCAGCCACGTTGAAAGTGATCCTCTGTATTCTGTGGCATCATTGGTGGATCCAAGATATAAAGACAGGCAAGTCCCTTAATAGGTATATGATGTATATTTTGAATATTTTGTTGCAGAATCAAATTCATGCCTTGTTTCAAACTCTAGAAATATGCACTTTATTAAAATTCACATTATTGTTTTTTTTCCAGATACTTTGCAGATCCTAATAGCTTAGGGCCTGCCAAAGACGCTCTCATTAGAGAGGTGGAGAAGATGGAGGAGTTAAAGAAAGCCAGCAGTGATGTGCCAGAAGAGCAACAGTCTAGCAAGAAGCCACGTCTCAGCACAGACACCAGCCTTGGCAGTGTGTTTGAAGAGATCCTGCAAGAGAGTGAGCAGGAAAGGCGATCTGTGACTTCTTCATCTGTACTGGTTCAGGTGCAAACTTACCTCACTGAGCAAACCATTGTACGGTCTGCAAACCCTTTGACTTATTGGAGGGACAATGCTGCCCGATTTCCCTCACTGGTGGGAATTGCACAGAGGTATCTCTCTGCCCCTTGCACAAGTGTGGACAGCGAGAGACTCTTCAGCGCTGTGTCCAACATAATGGACGAAAAGAGAAACCGTCTGTCAGCTGACAGGGTTGAGAAGCTGGTGTTTCTTAACAAGAATCTTCATTTCACTTTAAAATGACTGAATTAAGATATGTGAGTGAGGCATAACTGGAAAGAGCTTTGTGGTTATTATAACTAAGTATTCAGGTTTGGTTGTTTAGTTGTTTTTAGGGGTACGTATGTGTTTGTTCATGACTGAAAAATGGTCTTGGTGATTTTGATCATGTTTCAGTGATCATGCTACTTTTAAGTTACAGTCCTAAAGTTTTGAATTCATTTGATTGAATTCTGTTTACTTACTTTTTAAGTTGGATTGAGATGTTTGAAATTCATTTACTGAATTGTGACTATTTGTCAATCTGTTTACACAACATTTAAGATGAGCAAAGGCACTTTATATTTGCTCAGTGGTCAGTGCACTTTATTTTTATTGACTTTATGGCAGCCTATGTTAAGCACTTATAAGCTAAAAGTGGATCTTGCATAGCACTTTCTTTTTGACAATACTGTACCAAGTAAGTATTTTTCTTTTTACTTTTGTCTAAAACATTAAATTGAAGCTGACCTTTAATTCTGGGTAAGATTTTGATTTCATGGGATTTACAATAATAGAAATGCTTTTTGATCAAATATTAGTCTAATAAAAAAGTTAAGTTACTTGCTTAAAATATATTTGAGTTTTATCAATTTCAATACTAAAGGCAAAATATCGGATCGGGACTCGAAATCGGATCGGATTTAAGGTTAAAAGATCGGATCAGGATCGGAGGCCTAAAATGCTGATCGGGACATCCCTACTTAAGTCCTTAACAACTTTTCTGCTACACTGAAACCAAGAGCTTTAATGGTTACTGGAATTTGAGAATTAAAGGGTAGGCACTCATAAGATGAATAGCTCCAACCTAACTTATACCTTTAACATTTACACACAATTATGATTTAAATTTGAATTTAATGAATGTAGCCAAACTTCGATGAACTGCTGACTGATGCTTGTTTGTGTTCAAGATCAAATACACTACACTATCACTACCTTTCCCTAATACAGCATGCAAAACTGCATTTTATATGATTTATGTATCATACATTGTATTGTTCTTCCAGGGGATAATAAGAAGTTTTAATGAGTCTGAAGACATAAAGGCAACATATCCGCTCTGATGTGAAGCTTACAAAACAGTCAATCTTGCTGCCATCCATGATGCCCACAGAGGAGTGACACTTACAGCTTGTAGCATTTGGGAGAGTCACGGCTGTGGATGGAGTAGCCTTCACTAAGCCTGGTGTCTGATGCTACGATGGCAAAATCTTCTCCAGCAACAGCTAGTACAGTTCTTGAAGGGTGTAATAAAAAAACAACAACAAAAACACTGGTTATCTCCATTACCTGATAAAACTTTAGCAATGACCACGAACTAATATCACAGACGAAGGCTAAAGGAAGCTAAAAGATTCGAAACTGAAAGTGTTGCATTTACCTCTCCTCTATTTTATGATCCAACTACATAGACTGCACATTAAATCAAATTATTACATTATGTAACGTGACAAATGCAAAGTTTATGCGAAACGTTTCCAAAAATGTCTAAATTAAGCAGAGAACTAGTTTGCTAATTAGCCGGATAGCATAAACAGTATGAGCCCTAGCTAGCTTAGGTGCTAATCGGACATGAACAGCCAAATCACCACTGACCCCCCGTTGAAAGCGTAAGGTGAAAATCGGTTCTCTACTGCGCCGGTATAATGATACTCCTTCATCTTCCCAGGACCTCCAAAACTCTGAGCTGAAAGCATTTTAGCAACACAGAACGGAAAGACCACAGCTTTCCTCTACGAAACTCGCTGTATCACTGTGTGGCAGCTTCTTCTTCTTCTTCTTCTTCTTCTTCTTCACCCAGTGACACCACCACATGCTCTGTGCTGAGCCTCTCTGAGGGACAGCGCCCCTACAGGGCGATTGAGGTAGAACGTGCAAAAATAAACATCGCATCAGCGTTGTTAGATCTGGTTAATTGATGTTTTATGGTATAGGACAGTCTACCTTAAACATTTTACGAGTTTAAAAAGGTTTTATTGAGAAATAAATAAATCAAACCCTCAGTGCTGGTCCTTGCATAAATCTCATACCAGTCAAGGCCCTGGTGAATCATACAAACAAACCAAACGTCCCCGCTGACTGGACGTACAAAAAAAAAAAAAAAACTTGATAAGGCTGCAACTGATAACTTCTTTTGATGCCCTCCAGGTTGCATCATCACCCTGGGCAGAAATGCCATATCAGCCATATGAAAAAACCACTAAAGAATATCAAGATCTGGGGATCTTTCTGGTCATAGAAGTAGTTTAATTCCTGAGCTGCTTGGTATGAATATTGTCTATTATCGGTGCTCCATCATGGTGTAACGTTTTTTGTTCATTATATAGTTGCTCCGACAAAAAAATATTTTTTTAGGACGCTATTTTCGTTTGCTCTTGATCTTTTTCTTTTGAAGGTCTTTAAGAGCAGGCTAACAACCAAAGTCCTCAACGTCATTTTTCCACAGAGACTCCCACCTGCCGTTTGTCTTTCCCAAACAAGCTCTGCACTAGTGGCACAAAAATCCCTCAGTTGAATCCTCCTTAGAAGTAGCACAATGATAACTTAGGTAGAACCTTTCTTCTTGATGACTGTTTTTGATGACTTGATAAAATAGTTGATCAGAGTGCAGCAATTTAATTGCCTGTGTAGCAAGGCGATGACAAGTGAAGAATCCTCTAAAGGACCATTGTTTTTCAAAGCGACCATTTAGCTCTTCTTATTCAATTAGAGATATTAGCACTTCCTTCTAAGCTAAGGAAAAGATAATTAAAACAATGCTCTAAGCTCATTTTGTGGGAGGCCTTTAACAGTGCAGATGAGGTTTCTGTGATTAAGTTAATTTCAATAATTTTCATTGACTTTACAACTAATTAAATTTCAGATTTATTGCAAATTGTCAACATAAACACTAAAGCCAAAAGTTAGTGAAAACCAAGATTTAATCTCTAAACTGCTGGCCGTCACAATAGATCAGTGGTTCACCAAACCTTTCAACTTCCGACATGCAAAATGTCTGAAGCTGAATTGTTTAATCTATTTCTGACATTTTTGTGACCATTGTAGAAAAACATGCAATGAAATAACAATGAAAACTCAATTATTTGTCATCACCATGCCTTGTTTTCTACGTCCTACAACTACAGACCCAAGCCTTTTCCTCATATTTCAGTTCTTCCCAGGAGCGCAAACAAACACATAATAGATAAGTTTAATGTTCAGATTTTATTTTTATACAAAATTTAAAACTAGAATATGTGCCATTCAGGAGAAAAATAAATAAATTAGTGTAAGATGTTTAAATTCTGCCAAACCGTTAACACTAACCTCTTAAGAGCTGAGAACTTTAGTCCAAACAAAGGCTTTTAAACACTTGGAAAAAGGCTGAAAAATATCAGAACAGATCTGTCGGGAGAAAGAAAAATATGCTTGAGGAGAAACTGATTGTTTTTAGGTATAGAAAAGCTTATGTTTAGAGTAAATTATTTTGTCCTAAGAGGTTAAGGTGTTTAAATCCTGCCAAACTGTTAACATTAAAGAGCGCTCCCTCTCAAGTGGTTGTCATTTTGCAATTATTAATCACATACTCGTCATTTTTTAATCTTGCATCAAGGTTTATTTAACTAAAAACAGTTACCACTTAGTAATACATACCTTTTATTGATAATTCAGTCCTATTCCAGGATTACGGTCCCTTAAAACCCAGAGCATGTCTCTTGTCCACTGCCGCTGTCTCCCCTGCACCATTCTCAGCTCCGCTCCACTGTTCTCCTGTTGGTTTCCCACAGACCCGCTAAGGCAAGAGGGTTGGTGAACACCTCCTGCAGGAGGCTTCAAGCTCCACCTTGAGTGGTCAGTGTTTTGCACCCTGCTGTTATCAAGCATTGCTTTGTGGCGATAACTCTAAAGAAATTTGCGAGAAACGGTGGAATAAAAACAAAGAGATCATTATAAACAAAAGCAAATAATACAAATAATGTTTGTATATGCAAGACTGTCTTGGATATTTTTTAAGGATAACATAATCCATCGAGATAAATATCTGGAACACAGATCAGGCTGAATCTCGGGGGTGAGTGTGACCGATGCGGAGAGGGGAGACGAGTCTGATCTCTTCCGAACTGTCTTACGGGGTGAAAGTTTAGGGCTTTTTATTTCTATAGGCTGGAGATTGGGTAGGGGTGTCCCAATACCAGCTTTTTCCAGACCGAGTACAAGTACTTAAATTTAGATACTTACCGATTCCAAGTATCGATACTCAGTACTTAATAAATTGGTACTTATAGATCACACATTACTTAATTTAATTGACCACAGAAAACAATTGATCATCAAGGACGATGAATTTGGTTAGAGCTTCAGTTCTCTTCTTTTTTGCCTTTTGCAGGGTCAGCAAACAACCTCTTGGTGCACAGCACCACTACCTGGTATAAAGTGCCGTCTAGCCTTTGAGTTGCAGCGTAGCTCAGTCTATGACGAAGCTCAAGCACAAAATTGTATGGGTTCAGAGTATCGGGCTGCTTTTATAAGTACGAGTACTTGACACTGGTATTGGGCCCAATAAGACACCAGTTCCAGACACCACTAATATTGGGTATTCACACTGCGCTGCTTCGGTGGAGTGTTCTTTGGGTTAGATCGACCTGCCGCGTCGGCACAAAGCTCCAGTGGGCTCCACAGTACGGACAGCCTGGCGGAGCCCGCCTGGCAGCAGCCTCGTCTCAGCTGCCGCTGCGGCGTGGGGAGAAGCTCCAGTAGCCTCCACATTCTTTACACCAACTTTTTGAACCACATACTCTTTAGAGACTAAACTTAACAGCTTTCAGTGAACCCAATGCTTCCCTCTCCGTATTACCTAGTCTGCAAGTTGCGGTTGTCATTTTGATTTTGTCGGCTTGCTCCACTTTCGGCTGGCCCACACCCAGGGCCAATCACTGACTAGCAGTCTGCTCATGTCACAGCTCTACTCGACTCCACTCCTGTGGTGCCACATCCTGAAAAGGGTCTAGAAAAGCCAGCCGGGTAGGGAAAAACTGCAGTCGAAAAGCTCGCAAAGCGGCCGCCATGAAGTGTGACGAGAAGCCCCTTTAGAGGCATGGGTGACATGACACAGTATCAACACATACAGGCCAAGCAGTGGCAAAGGAAGCTTGTCAGTCATCTTGGATTGTATATCCAAAAGGGGGAAAAAGAAGCCACAGAGATTTGGGATTATTTGAATAACTTAGAACATGAGCAGAAGAGAGATGCTGCTGAGCCTGTGACGACTGTGTAGAAGTGCTAAAGCGGTAGAATGAACAGGTTTCCAACATGATACACGTGAGAAAGGAACAATTGGCTTTTTAAAGTCACTTTTATTGTAAAAAGAGAAAAAAAAAATACAATGAATTCACTGTGACATCAGAGGCAACAAATGACTCCAACAATCCAGCTAGCGGACAATATAATACAAACATATAAAATACTTAAAAAAATTAATTAAGAAACCATAACACATAAGTTAGGTTGATTCCAAAATCGTTAAGTCAACCTACACCAATCTTAGTGTAATTACATTTAAGGTAATTACAAGTGGTTACAATCTTATGATTTTAAACGCTGGAGACACTTTGTTTTGAAATAAACTCAGGAAACCTCAAAACTCCAGTAGGAAGTATTCGTCGCAGGAAAACACACAGGAACAAAAGCACCACTTGTTTAAAAAAAGATTGGCTGACGCTGCTTTAACAGACAATGCATTGATAAAAAGGCAAAACAGAAATAAGACATAAAAAACAGATTTTTTTTACTTGAATTACAGCCCTTTAAAACCCTGAATATTTCAGTAGCACAGGACCAAAAGCACCATTTGTTTATCTGAAAGTATTCAGAACACAGTGTTTAACAGCAAGGATGTAACAAGAGAAAGAGGAAATTTGACTGGTTTCCTGAAGCAGTAGGAAACCATTTCATCTACCAGTCACAAATATAAATTAAATGTTTCGTACACAGTTAGAAAATGAACCGAGATCCTCTGAGGCATCAATTGATAAGCTACAGCAGCAAAGAGAGCTCATATCTCAAACGTACGCGTTTGATTGATGCTTTTTTTTTCTTTGCTTTTCTGAAATTAATACATTTGGGATCCATGATTAGTTGAACATGTTGGCCTAAATATGTTGTGATTTTCTTACTAACTTAAAGGAGCTATAAGTAAGATTTTCTGTAAAATCAACCTAAATCATTTTCATTTGTCTCCTGGGATGGAAGTAATATTCCCTATAAACAATCTGTCCTCTCCATCAACAATGTCTTCATCACGCTTTTCTCCTTTCAAACCTAGAGGTACGGTCCAGAACTACCTCAGTTCAGAGCGTAGCCCGTGTTTACTTCCTGGTTCCTAAGCCAGGGTTCCCAACACAGAGCTCAGTATTTGGTATTTTATCTTGGCAACAGAGCAGCAGCCGGCTAACATGGAAGCCAGTAAGAGAAGCTGACCAGAAATAGAACAGAATACATCATATACCTGTCCTGTGGAAGTAAAAATTCACAACAGCAACACGCCGTTTAAAAACAGCATATTAGATTGTTGCGATTGGTAAGCTTTTGTCCCGATTTGAGCCACAAGGTGCCAGTATTACTTATAAGTCCTTTAAAACTTTCTGTTGGTGATATGTAAAAGCTCATTACTTCGAAAAAAAATGTATATTGTTTGTTATATAAATAATAATGTTAAATAACCACCTTATTTATTTATTTATTATTAGAATTTTCAACTTTATTAATTACGTAGTTTTTAAATGCATATATTTATGTCTATGTTTTAATAATTTTGTCTTCCGTTCTACATTTTACCCCCACTTATCAATTTATTTATTTTGGTTTGGAAGGCCGATGCTAACCAACCAAGAGGGAGCAGTTTTCCCCTTAAGACCACCGCCTCCTCATTTACATAATGGGCATAAATGCATACAGAAATGGAAAAAAGGACAGGCATGAACATATTTATATAGACATAAATACATTTAAAAACTGATTAATAAAATTAATTTGACAATTATAATGACAAATAAATAAGTGGTCATTATTAAAGAGATAAATAAATAAGCTGATATTTAAGATATTTACATGTGTCTTATTGTATAATTTAATTACTGCTTAAATTTATTTGCTGCATTTTTGTGCATTTATTTTATGCTTATTTATTGAGCATGTATTTATTTCTATATAAATTTTTAATATGTCAGAGTCAGTCCTCCATAAATTTTAACCTTCCTGTGTTAACTCTGTAGGTTCCAGTAGGATCTAACTGTGTCATCAACCCAGCATGCATTGCGCAGGTGAAAAAATGGCAACCTCCATGGGGGGAAAATCTAACAATGATATATAATTTTCTGTATCAATTATGAGTTTTTACACATCACAAACATTACGTTTTAAAGGAGCGATATGACCTAGTATACGTCATCTACCCAGAATGCATTGCAGGATAAACAACATGGCGACGTCCGTGTAACAACATTTTATTTAAATTTATCAAAACTAAACATTTTACAGCATTTTTACGGTACTGTTTTTACATCTAAAACAGGTATTTCTCAAATAAAGTCCATTGTTACAACTAATCGTGGATCCCTTTGAGAACACAATGTTCAAAAGAGCTTTATTTAGAAGAAGGAAAAACAAGTGACATTTTTCAGAATTAATGACTTTGTTTCTATGGTGGTCATTTTTGAGCTGACTTGGACTTCTTCTGTGTTTTTATTCCCTTCTTTTTGGGTGTTGTGAAGTCTTTGTCACAAACTGCACACACCCAAAGACCTGGAAAGACAGGATGTTGAGAATAAATAAAAAGGACCAGAAACAAAATGGTAAGAGGAAGGAGACAACAGTAAATGGTGGTATTCAGTCAAAATGTCCTGAGTAAGAAATAGAGGTTCTAAGACTTAAGAGAACGGTTACTGGGTTGTTTAAATTTGACAGAAAACACAAATACAACATAAAACTTGATTGTTTAACTTTTTTTCTGGACTTTGGTGAAGATGGAGGAAATTCCTCCTAATGTAGGTCAATGTTGGAACCAAAACCATATTTATAACCACGCATCCAAATCAACAAAAGAACAGCTCTATCTGAAGAACTGGACAAGCTGAGCTCAGACCTGAACCCGACTGAAACTCTGTGGGATGATTTGAAGAGGCTGTAGACGGGAGATGGCCTTATAATTCAACAGATTTTAAATTTTTAACAAAGAAGAATGGACAATTATTACAGAGTAAAGATGTGCCATCCTCACCTCCTCCTGAGGGGCGCATTCCAATCAAAAGGAAATCTGAGAGTATTAAAGGTTGATGCAACTATTTTTTTAATTAACCACAACATGATTTCAGGTTGCTTTTCAAAAGCGTTATTCAGGTTATACACCACATTAAAAGTGGAAAACATCTTGAAATGATTTGTCTTGTTACACAGGAGTGTGGTGACTTTTTATATTCACGGTATATTTGCTTTTCAGTTTTCCATAATAAAGTTTCAGGTTTCTTTTTCCTTCTAGTCTTTTGTTTTCCTACTGAAACTTAATTTTCGATCAACTTGTGCCACTCTTAGCTAAATAAGATGGCAGCCATATTATCTTCATATCAGTCAGGTTACTCAGCTCTTCTTTTTTTAATCCGAGAAGCAATTGCACATTTAAACTTATGGCAGTTTCATTTTACACAACCGAGTTGAACCCGCTTATTTTATAAAAATGTAGTTACTCTGAAGAAGAAAAACGTGACTGAATCCAGCACATGCATGGTTTCCCCCCCCCCCTTACCTGTAGGTATTTCGTCCATGCCAACGCAGAACGTGTGGTAACCCCTGTCACACTTGTCGCAGAACATCATCTCATCCTCGTGATGGGGCTGACGGCACACAGTGCAAGTCTTGCACTCCATGCACTGCCAGCGGTACGTCTGGATCACGCACACCAGCTCCTCGCTCATGTCCAAGCAGGACGGATGGCCTGATGTGTACAGACATGTCGCAGGGGCAAAAGAGTCGAGGACACAGTCAGGCACACAGATGGGACAACAGGGGGAAAAAAGACGCGCGTGAACGGGGCCCTTGTACATCTAGTTACATGAGCTGTTCTGTTTAAAATGAGAATCTAAAACTGGAATTTTACCACAGCTGTAAAATTAAATATCCTTCAGATGATACTTTTGATTCCTGCAGGCCCAAAATTGCCTATAATTCTACATGCTGAATGACTTTTTTTTAAATCCTTAAAATAGTCTCATATAATGTGAAGATTACTACTAAAAATTTAAATAGCATGAAACTAATTCAATTATTTGCTAAATATAAAACCATTATAAGTTCCTAGCAACCTAAAAAGAGCAGCAATTGTTCCTTTAAAATGTAGCTGGTTGACTTACCGCTGTTATCACACTGGGAGCAGTGAATGAGAGCCTCTGGCTTGCCTCTCTTGTTGGCCTCTTTACCCTTCTGGCAAATGCCACACATAGCATTTGGAATGACCTTAGGCTGCAAGGGCAGAATAATGCTATAAAAACCATTTGAACATTTGAATCTTGTAGTCATGGATATAAAGCAGAAGAGAGAAAAAATATGGATAAGTTTCCCTAATGAACCAGGGTGTTTTCCTACTCTAAAACATAAACACCTTGTGTCAACGCTGCATTAAAGCCATCTGTCAGTTTAAAAATTGTACAAAACCTTTATGGAAAGCTGACGAGCCACAGAATTCAGCTAATTCAATAAAATATCTATAAATGTCAGAGTAAACAATAGAAGTTCACCTGTGCTAGACATACACATCAGCATCTGTATATTCACACTTATAAATGAGTACCTTGAGTAAAAAGTGCAGGACAGACCCTGAAGCTCCTCTCTGACAACATCAGTTTCCCTTTGTTTACAACGTGGGAGCGATCAATGGAAAATACTCTGACATCACAAATATGAGAAATTATCTTTCTTTGAAGATGTCCGTTTGTCATAAATGCTAAAAATATATATTTTAATAAAACTTAGCTGCCTAATTTTAAAAGAGTACAGAAAAAGCAGGAGGCTTGAGGGGGACGTGTTAATCACCCTCACAGGTAACAAGAAGCTTCCACCTTTCCCCCACCGTTCAGATCAATTAACTCTACCAGACACGTCATTAGCTGATGACAAACACAGAATGATTTTATGGACACAAAAAAAAAAAAAAAAGTTAAAAACAGCGATGTGCCTTTCTGGATGTGAATAACAAAACACACAAAAAGCCACTTTTTCTTTGCATTTGTATTTTTTCCAACTGTATTTTCATGCTCCTTACAAGAAATTCATTATTCTATCAAAAACAAAAGCTACTTTACTCATGGGATGAATGCACACATAAGACAAATCAGCAAGTTCTAGGTTTTAAAATTACTCCCTATGCAGTTTGTTTATAGCAGACTGTTGCTAAATGGGCCAAACTGGGTCAAATTACTTATTGTATCCAAATATATAGCAAATACAGCACAGTTTGATAAACGACAATAGTATTTTTGTACCAACAAGGTCACTTTTTAAAACACTTTTAGAAAGATGCCTGGTGTGAAATATCCTTCACACTGAGCGTTTAAAGGAGCAAATTTAAATTGTCTAATTATCTACAGCAAAATTAAAACTGCTGTTCAACAAAGACCTGAAACAGGTCGTTCTTCAGTTTGGAAATCTACTGTATGCCGAGTTTTCAGCTAACACCGCCTACAGGTGGGAGGCTGACCATCTGGTGACCTGGTGCAGGGAGAACAACCTGGAGCTCAACGCTGTAAAAACAGTGGAGATGGTTGTGGACTTCAGGAAGAACTCAGCCCCAGCTACCCCCATCACCCTCTGTGACTCCACCATTGACACTGTGGAGTCTTTCCACTTCCTGGGAACTATCATCTCCCAGGACCTAAAGTGGGAGCTGAACATCAACTCCCTCACCAAGAAAGCCCAGCAGAGGATGTACTTCCTGCGGCAGCTGAAGAAATTCAACCTGCCAAGGACAATGATGGTGCAGTTCTACTCCTCCATCATTGAGTCCATCCTCACCTCCTCCATCACCATCTGGTACGCTGGTGTCACCGCTAAGGACAAGGGCAGACTGCAGCGTGTCATCAGGTCTGCAGAGAAGGTGATTGGCTGCAATCTTCCATCTCTCCAGGACCTGTACGCCTCCAGGACTCTGAGGCGTGCAGGGAAGATTGTGGCTGATCCCTCGCACCCCAGTCACAGACTATTTCAGTCACTTCCCTCTGGCAGGAGGCTGCGGTCCATCAGGACCAAAACCTCACGCCACAAGAACAGTTTCTTCCCATCTGCTACCGGCCTTATGAACAAGGCCAAGAGCCTCTCTCACCCGTTCAGGACTAAAAAGCTTCTGCGTTACATTAACGCACAGTTTACTATGTATATAGCTTCTGTATATATATCTACTTTATTTTATTTTGTCTGCACCATCAACACAAAGTCAAATTCCTTGTAAGTGCAAACCTACTTGGCAATAAACTTGATTCTGATTCTGATCCTGAACACGTATTCTTAAATAAACTTGTCGGTGTTAAAATCTAAAGTCTTTAAAAATGTGATAACTGTTATTTTCTTCTAATTATAGCAACAACCAAAAATATGGAGGTTCTTGTAAAAACTCCAGGATCTGTTTTTTTAAAGTTTAGCTCATACCATGTACAGCTGCACAGCTGGGGGGTTATCTTATGGACACAAAGTAATGTATAAGCGCAAAAATGGAGAAAACGTTGAAAACAATGTAGCATTTAAGCATTCCAGGCAAAGTAAATGCTGCATGAGTTTCAGAATTATGACATTTAGGCATTAATGTGTTGGTCTACCACATATGATCCAAATGATTGTTTCTTGTTGTTGTTGTAATGTAGTAAAATGTGGAAATGTTTAAGGTTTTAAAAATTTTTGCAAGACCTTGTCCCAATATATTGTTAGGCATTGATCATAAAATGTCTCTAAACAAAAGATGAAATGATTAGACATAATTGCCCAAAGCTGCAACAAAGTGTAAGGTATGGAAAAGAACAAATTCAAAAACTAAACGACAGAAGAAGAGAGAAATAAGACATAAAAATTAAAGACCTTATAATAAACCTTTTATTCTCAGCTCAACTGCTGGTGTTCATTAAGTTAGTCTGTCGGACTTAGTCTAGTGATTATTAACCCAATCTTCATGAAAATAAATCCCTAGCAGTGCTCAGATTTTCTGTCTGTTTGACTCAGACTGTCTGGGTAATGCCTGGACAGTGAAAACATTCACATTTTGCAGTAAAACTAGAAAGGAGCCATTCAGGAAACAGCATCCAGCTCTTGTAAATACCTTTTATTCTAAATTCACTGGATATGAACAGGAAATATTGCATATCATGCACATTTAGGAAATAAAACCAACTTTCTTGATTACAAACGAAGAAGAAGGAGGGAGTGCAACTGCAGCGGAGAGGAAACATGAAGGATATTTCTATTCTATGCCAAAGAATCTGGATTGGATTTGGGCCTGGACTTTGACTTGGCCATTCTAATACGCGGATGTGCTGTGATCTGCTTTGTGACTCTGGCTGTAAGGTTGGGTGTTGTCCTCCGGCTGGAAGCTGAATCTCCACCACGGTCTCAACTATCCTGCTGCCTCTTGTAGGACTGCCTAGAGGACCAACTCTGACCAGCTTCGTGTTCAGGATGTTACGTTTTCCTCTTCACAGTGCGTTCCATGCAGGCCAGAGAGTTTACGCTAAATGCATATGAATGCTAGACTTTTTCTCAGATTTTTATTCGTTAAACATTTGCCACTCTTTTCTTTCCACTTCACGGCTGTGTGCTGGTTTTAGCTGGTCTGTCACACAAATTCCCAATAGAAAACATTACATACTGGGGTCTTTGTAATATAAAAAAAACGGGAGAAAAATAAACACACACACTGCAAAAAAAAAAAAAAAAAAAAAAGGCTATATGCTTTCATAACAAGTGTCAGTTTTCAGAGAGAGCCACGTTGCTCTAACATGCAGCTGCAGAGGCAGACGTACTGAAGGAGTAACATGTGAACGGTTAAACTGGTTATATAGAAACACTTCTAAGCTGCTGGTGTCACAGCGGGGTGAAAATTTATACTGGAATTTTAAAACATTTAACTTCACATCTACACAAGACTGCTTTAGTTATTTAACCATGAGTCAAACCGATCCCTTTCATCAGCAGGAACGTCACCACTATCACGGTATAGCAGGGTTGTACTAGGTTCACATTTTAAAACCACTAAGAGTTTTCTACCCCTCCTGTTGCTGCCTACTTCCAGTAGGCCGGCAGAAAAAGAAGGCTTCTGGTTGTGCTGCCACATTTTGAGTCCTTCGTGGAGGTAACAAACCTCAGAATATTAGTTAAATCTACTTTAAAAGTTCTCCAACATGAGCATGTTTCTGGTACAACACAACTCCACCGGTTCTCACAGGCTTCACTTTCTTAAAGCTCCCAGATTTACAAAAATCTAAATATACTTACTTTTTAAACACTATATACTTTTAAATATAGAAATAAGGCTACTATGACATCTACCTCCTTTAGAAACAGTTATCCGTGCACGAGAACATGGATCGCGTTGTAGTGACTTGAATTAGAGGACAGGTATCAGTTTTCAGGTCAACAACCGTCGATGCACTGAAAGCTGTGACAGGCACCCAGAACAGGACCATCTCCACACTTCAAAGCTGAGCTTAAGTCAAATAGACACATGGTACTGATTTCTATGCACATATTGCATGTTCTCTTTTTTTGTTGTTGTTGTTGTTGTTTTGGTTTTCTGTGGTCTAAAAGAATGATACACAGTGACCTGCAGGGAATAAGTTACGTAACGTCTTTCATCTAATATAGGTAGCAAAGATATTGCATTTCTGGGTGTTAGACAAAAGGTAAGCACACTTTAGGCTCAGTCAGTCAGGAACTGCTGCTCAGCTCAGCGACAGTGTGAAAAAGGTCTGCCAACACTTCAAGAGGACATACGGGGACAGGTAATGTCCAAACCAAACAGCTGACAGTAACATATTAACAGTCTATAAACAAATTACGCTATGTTGCTAATATACAGTTAAATGGAACTCCGACTAGTATGACTTTTATTAACATTAGGAATAAGTGATAAATATGTATTAAAAGACTTAAAATATCATTCTTAAAAACCAACATCAGCGCGGCGGAGACGAAAGCAAGGGGGAGCCTCGTATGTGCATGTATGCACTGCGGCAGCCTCTCTCGGACATCTGCTTTTCAAGGTACACGTTTAGGTGCGGGACACTAGAAAACTGCCGTTTTGAGGAAATAAATTCAGGTCTAACTTCTCAACTGTGTTGCGCTTGAGTCATTTTGTGTCTCTTTCGGATGCTATGGATTGAAAATGGGTCGGGTTTAAGAAATATCAACTGCAACAGATTTCCAGACATGGCTAAACCAGGACTAGAGCCAGTTCTGACCTGGGCAAAAAAAACAGATGCAAGATTTGTCTACAGTCATTACATCGATTAGTTTTCTCTTCCAGCAGAAGGCTGATCTTTCCTCTGTTGTGTTCTAAATTTAAATGTCTAAAGACAATAGCAGAGGGAGCCGGACGTCTACCCAGATTACCATGTTTGACTCGTTTTCCTTCAAACGTATTTCATATAGTTCAATTTTAAATTTTACCGTTTCAAGTAATATTTGGTGTTTGAGGACTATCTTTTCAATGATCACCGGCATTTCTGATCACTAAAAAACATTTATAAATGGTTTGTAAATAAGAGTTACACATCCAATCAGTATTTATTCTCCCTGTTGGAAAAAAGGAGGCGCTGGCTGTACAACCTGTGACAATAACAACAAACAGGGAGGATGTGAGACGATGAGTAACTTACGGTTGTAAAGAGCATTGTTTCTATGGGTTTGTCTTGAATTTAAGCTCCCTAAATGCTAAACAATTACAGATCTATAAACAAACAGTCCCTTGTGTTTCATTGTTTTCTTAAAAGTCAACGTTTAGATCTGAAAATGAGCTCAGTGTATTCTGGTGGCAAACTGGAAAAATCAGAAGGATTTGCTGATTGTTGTGGGAAATAAGCAGCTAGGAATAGCAAATAAAAAACACCAGAACTATGTATTGTATGTAACTGTTGAACGGACATTTGATGTCGTCGTCGATCCAGAGTGCGTTGCATGAGTGAAGTATTTCTGAAGCTGTGGCTTTAATGAGCAACAATAACGTAACGCTCATTGAAGATATCGGGAGAATTTATTTAATGTGATTTAAAAAAAAAAAAGGAATAGCAATACTAAGCCTACAGGTCGTAGTAGTCGGGGTCTCATTTAATCAGTAAGGATTAGTGTGCATGGCACACTTCAGAGACAGGTAATATATACAGTGAATTACTTATTAGGCTTGTTTTTTTTTTTATATCTTTAACAAAACAAAGTTCCTTTTTCAAGAAGAGAAAATTAGCAGCCAAAAAAAATCCACATACTTGTCTTAAAAATATTTTTGGACAAGTGAGGACAGATAAGAGGTATATTAAGGGCTTTCAGGAGGGGGAAAAAAAATCTGAAAAGTTCAAATTTGTCTTCACTGAAGAAAAAAGTGAAAGTGCAATTAAAAAGAAACGTGAACTGTTCCTTTAAAACGTTCTTATTGCTCACAGTTTGGTAGGAAAAAAAAAATTGGGGCTGGGGGTGGGTCCATGAGGAGATCATAAAACCACAAAGTGAGGCCAGGACGCCCTGGGATGCTCCAGCTGTGAGAAAAGCTGACCAACGGTAGATGCTGGAGCACAACGTGAAGAGAGCTAGGGAGGGATGTCAGGAATGGATGGAGTAAGGAGGTGGTAACAGTAGAAAGAGGAGGAGGGGGCAGAAAAGTGCTGCTGCTGTTGTTGGAGAAGAGTTTTCAGGTGGATTTGTCCTCTACCTTGTACCCTGGAGTGGTTTTGTGGGAGTGGCGCTGGTCTTTGCCCGGCGTTGACGTCCTGTCTTTGGTTTTGGACTTATGCCGATGTCCTCCTCGACCCTCCTGGCTCTCCACATCTGATGCGTTCCCTGAAGAGCTGTCCTAGGGATCAACAGGGATGTTACCATATTTAAGACGAGTAATAACATCTGAAATCAAACTTTTGACTTGGCATACAGCTAGTACCGAGCGCCCGGTGAGCTAGTGTGGTGCTTTTCCAAGATGGGCACCATATCAGGCAGAGGTCCCACATTTCTATGTTTCTATCAGAAACTACTGTCTTACTGATGAGTTTTTCTTCTTCTTGTCATCCTTTCCGTCCTCTGCGTCGTCTGAGTCAGGCTCTGAATCTAGGGCAGGCAGCTCTGGATCCAGTGGAGGCTCATACAGAGCAGTGTTCAGCGGCAAATAGCGCAGCTCGTTGGGCGAGTACCTGACATGAACAAAACAATGATACATCAGGAAAAACAAGAGAATGGCACAAGAAAATGTGAACAAAGCTAGGGTTTCATTTTCACCTTGTGAAAGTTGAGCAATGCTTTTGATTGCTCTATAAACCAATAACAAACAGACGGGCTGTTCTTTAGTGTTAAATGTACCTTTTATAGTAATCTTGGAACTGTCCTGGAATGAGGGCTACAGGGTAAGGCCCGGTTTTGGTTAACTCTGGAGCCAGCACCTTGAATCTGCCCTGTGGTACCTGGATAACCTGGGAACATGAAGATGCACAATAGGAAACTGATCCTAATACAAAGCTACAAGTGCCGCTTCATCGCTGGACTAGAGGTTCTTTCAGATTACTTTTAGAGACTTCTGCTCTCAGATTGCTTGATCACCCTATCAATTTGTGACCCGTTTTTTATACTTGAATACTATTGAGTTGATATTTAAATGTTTAAAATTGACCCGGCAGGATATCTGGATGGGCTGATGGACAGATGATGTGCATCTTTATAAAAATTAAAAAAAAAAATTAAAAACATGTCGGCTGGGTGGAAGCTGTCTTTTTTTTTTACCAGTTATCACATTACAAAAGGGACAGAGAATAACGTCTGAAAACACAAGCTTTGTTTCCACGCTCATCCAAGCCTGGAAAAATTCTAACTGAATCCCATTCGTCTCCAGTGTGCCGTAAACATTGTGAACAGCTAGTAATTTAAGACTGGACTTACGTGCGTCTGAAGGTCAAAGTAAGCTCTCCTCTCTTCCATCCGCTCCCTGTTGAAGTTACTGTTAAACTCTGCAGCTTTTTTTGCAGCCTCCTTTATGTACTCGGGAACCTTGCTGGCCTCTACCTTCTGAGTGTTCTGCTGCTGCATTTGCTGCAGTAAAATGAATCATATTGATCTGTGATCAACCATAAAGAAGCATTTTCTCAAAATCAAACTCCCGGAAGAATATTTCTGCCGTTTGTACTCACAGAGTACTCTTTTGCTATTCTCTGCCGCTCCCTTTCTTGCAGGATGACGGAATACTCGGCATGTTTGGCTGGATACTCCTTGATCATCAGATCTATCACTTCGTCGCTTCGCAGAGCTGTGAGACCTGGAGTCATGACAAACACCCGTGTTACCAAAGGCTAAAATTGTTGGTGAATTATTGAGAGAATTGTTTTTGCTTCGCATTAGGTCAGGGTTAGAGTTTGTACCCAGAGTGCACTGTGTCTCAGTGATGACGTTTTGCTCACGAAGGTAGAGCTTCTCTTTGTGGGACAAGTCTCGCCTCTCCATATCTACACAAGAATAAAAGAGAAAAAGGAAGTCAGCCCTGATCAACAGCTTGTAATAATTATCCTCAGCTTGACATAAATTATAATTAAAACCAGGGAGAACTACGATTCAGGATCACCTCTCTCTGTAATATCACCCCGTTTAGAGTGAACTTTGAACATTTTGCTCTTGTTCACTTTAAAGACCGAGATTACCCAGTTAATTAACAAGTGGGGAACTAGATTCAAACGTCATGATTATCCCCGTTCTTACCGGGATACTTCCTCTTGAATGATGTCACTCCCAGATACTCGCTGACCTGCTCCTGCAGCATATAATAATCTCCGCTGTCATCAGGAGGCCACTTGTACTCTGTCAGGTTTTCCGCTGGAAAATATGTCGCTCTGAACAGGGATGAGTTGGAGGTCAGTGGGTTTAGGGAGCAAAAACAAGACGAACACAGATGATAGCGACATAAAGTCAGGCCTAAAGTCAACAAACTGCCTGGAGGACGAATTCAGCGGCTATTTTATCGTTTCCTTTGACTCATCAAGACAGTTTACCCAAGCTCTTGACTGAAGGTGTCACAACTTCTGGAGCTGTCTCCTGAACCCATTCTCCTTCTTTTGGGAGCCTGGCTGCTGTCATTGGAAACCTCATCTATTACATCTTCCTGCAAACAAAGACACAAGCTATTAATGAAACAAAGAATTTATATCACAAGTCGTTTTATTTTATTATTTTAGTTATTTTATTCTATTTTTAATTACCTAAGTCAAATATGGAGGTAAAACTGATTTGAATAATTAGGGTTTTTTATGCTTTCTACGGGACAGCTATTCAATTTTGGAGGCACAAGCTGACATTCAAAAGAATGTGTTGTCAGAGCAGGGCATGGGCTGGCTGTCGGTATCAAGATATACGAAGGTGTAGACAATTACAAGACCGCAGAAAGTTTTGACATAATGCCAACTATTTAATGTCCTTTCATTGAGAAGCCAAAGTTTTCTCCAAGCGTAGAATACAGAGTGGTACAGAAAAGCCCCTCCGGTACTTGGGATTCCAAGTGAAGCTCATTGCTGCAGCGGTCAGGACGAGGTAAACACGGAGCACTAAGGGTGACATCTGGTGAGTTTTCCACAGATGCCATGAGTTGGACGTTTTTTCACCCCCTTCTTCACTGGAGGTATGTGGAGCCCAACAGGGCTGAGCCTTGTTATCAGCTGCTGGCTCTAGGCGCTGACTGAGCCGTGCCAGAAGCCGGCGGTGCTGAGGTAGTGGAGGACAGGATGAGTGCAGTTTGAGTGGTAAAGTGATGTTAGCAGCATCATTGCTGACATGGGTTTACGTTCAAAGCAGCAACAAACGCTAAACACTATCAATCACTGCTCTCAATGCTCGTGTAATTCCAACTACTGAGTCTGACTCGCTGCGGGGCGTGAGCGTGTGTCTAACTGAGATCCATTACACCCAAACGTAGGACTATGGTGACGAAAGCATGTACCGTTTGAACCAGTAGGAAAATTCAACTGCATTAGCCACCGTTTTAAGACAAATGTTGCAGAACTAAACAAATTAACTTAATGCACAGTAACAATAAAGTAGACCCCCCTAGGCCCAGTTAATACAGTAATCTGTCAAAAAAAGTAGATTTTTGTGTGAGTTAAACATGAAGAAAATGTTTCCTCTGTGTCTGAATGCTCAATGAAAGAAAGTAAAGTTAGGAGAGGGAGAAATTTAACACGAGTTTATGTATAAGAATCTGTCAAACACTGTCTAAAAAATAAAGTTAACAATCAAATATATTGGATAACTTTTGATATCAGCATGATTTCTGAGAGAGAGGATGTGTGACACCAGCAGAAAATATCAGCCTCCAGCAACTTCTTGGAGGGGCGAGTTCTACGTTTACACATACAGTCATATAGTCAATACATTAGGATATTGATTCCAATGAGGCTCCTCTGTCAGATTACAAGTACATTTTGAAAATGACAACCAATTAAATATACTTATATTCTAATATTCAATGTCATTTCATTAGCTGTAAGGCAAAAATCATCATAATTAAGAGAAATAAAGGCTTGAAAACATCAGTCTTTGTGTAATTAATCTATATAATGCGTTTCATTTAGAGAATTGAGTTACTGAAATAAATTAACGTTATTTCCACGCAATATTATTCAAAAATTTTCAATATGACTAAAATTTGTAAAAGTAAATGACTTGTTAAAAATACTTTATTATATTTTTGGTTTAAAATTATTAATCTAAAAAATCTGCAAATGTCCAGTGTGTGTTACGCAAAATAATTCAGTATTAACTAAAGGGAATATCGAGTTAAAATGCATAAACAACTTGATGTGAAGGGCATTTGAAGTCGCATTTGTTATCTAAATAAGTCCAATGACGCACATGTGACTGTTTATGAACAGAGAACGTGAAATTAACATTTGTAAACAAAAGAGGGACGCTAATGTAGCTAACATTACCATTCCTGGTGATAGAATGAGCTAGCCGTTAGCTGAGCCCGCAGTCAGGCAGAATTTATACACATACTGATAAAATTAAAGAGAGCTGAAATGTCACCTTTATAGATTGAGCTCCTGGAGTGGCAGGGTTGCTATCACAGACCGGTCTGATGGGGAGGACAGCTGCCATATTTCTGCAAAATAATAAAAGCAGCTAAGCTAGCTCACTAGCAGACGCTGCTGCTTTTTTCTTCGACAAAGCGTTGAAACGATTGTTAAACTTACACCAGTGACCCCTGGTGGCACGGAGGTCTTTATATTCACAATGTTTGATTAAAAGGTGCATTCCAATACATTAACATATAAGGTAATTGAAAAGCCTATTTATTTCAGTGGCAATAATTCACAAATTAAAAACCATTCTTTAAATCGTATTAATGCATTGGATACAGAGGGATGTTTTTCAAGCACAATGTAATGTCATGATTTTGATGATTTTGCCTTACAGTTAATGAAAAATCCCAAATTCAGTTCTCAGAATATTTTAACATTGATTCCCCAACAGTCTTAAACAGTCCAGACACAGACTTCGTTCTCAGGACTTTATCATCTTTATTATTATTAATATGATCAGAACTTGGGGGAAAACAGACATTTCCTTACTCTGCCCGACAACTTGGACAAGCAGGATCTGAAACTATCCTCGTATCCAGGTATGTTTAACGGTGTGGGCAGGTGCCAAGTGCTGTTTTAAACCGCATCTCTATAACGCTTGTTAACAGAGGGAAATTTAAATTGCTCAAGAATGCTTTGGTAAATGCCAGCGCGGGAACTGTTGAAACGTGGTCCAACACCACCAGATGACATGGCAGCCATCATCACTGACTGTGGAAGCATCACACTGGTTCACAAGTGCAGTTTGGATTCTGTCACGCAAAGTCCCAGAGAGTCTAAACTCTAGACCAGGGATCACCAACCTTTCTGAAAATGAGAGCTACTTCATTGGTGTTGTGTCATATGAAGGGCTACCAGTACTGACCTTTGAACTACAAGAGTCAGAGTTCACCTAACTTAATGTAAAATAAACACAATTTCCTGCTTTGTTATAGATATTGTCATTTTCAAATCAATATAAATGCAAGTGTGAATAAATAGGAAGAGTAATGGAATAAAATAAAGTTTTAGATGCAGCTCACTGGTGGATTGGGCTTTTTTTTTTTTAGAACAGGCTTGTGGGCACCACTATGGTCCTCGGGGGCTGCTTGTTGCCTGAGACTCACATCGATCCTTCAATGAGCCAGCACGGTCAACTAACAGATGGTCGCACACTATCTGGCAGAACGTAAATGTAAAGTGTGCATTTCCAGTATTTTGTTTGGACGATCCGAGCTTGGGGCCGTAGAATTTGTGCCCCACAGCTGTCTTCTGAGAGTGTGTTGGACATGCGCACTGCGATTTCAGATGTTCATTATTTCAACAAACGTTGGTGGGCCGGCCAAGGCGCCTCAAGAGGATTTAGCCTACTGAGCTTGTCAGTTTTTCAAGCAGACTTAGATACATACATAAAAATGTTTAAAACAGAATTTAATTGGTAGGGGAATCATTTTGGTTTTTTTTACAATATAATTCTATAAAGAATGAATGACCCTTGTTTCATTGATTATTGTGATCATAGAGCTGCACAGCGACATGACTGGCCCCAAATCCAGAGACGCCACAGTAATATCAATACATATCATATTATATACTTAATATTTTAATATATCAATGCTACCAACAGCTCCTCTGTCCAGACCCCATCTTAAACTAGCCTGAACCGCCGAGTGGCGTCACCTGGTGGCCGTTTCAAGGCATTACACGAAAAATAAAATTGTTCCGACTTCGTCACAGGAAGCTTTTATTTTGAAATAGCACACACGGGAAATCGGAAGGGAAAATCAGCTGGAATCCACGGAAATCCTCGACAGGGCTATATTTCTTTACGTAGCTAGCGATTTATCTGCCAGCCCGTGTTTTTTCGCTGCCATCGGGTTTGCTGATAAAACGCCACCCTGGCGATGTCGGAGTCCTACGGTAAGGAGGCTGCGCTGCTGCGGAGGCGCCGCCGTTAGCATGTTGCCTTAGCTGCGGGGAGGAGAAGGAGGCAGGTGTGTCGACAGGGCTCTTTCTCACCGAAAGCAGATAGCTGCCAGGCTAACCGAACCCTGTCAGTCCACAGGGGTCATACAGTCGAGTTTACTGTTGCAGCTGATATGGATTAAACTGACTTCAGGGTTTACACGCATAGAGATGAACAGAAAACAAGAAGATCCATGCTTGGACAGATAATGGCACAGAGGAGGCAGACATCTGTGACTCTTCCCTTTAAAAAGGCCTTATTGCCCTGTTTGGCATTCATTTGACTCTGAATTGCATCCACATATGCCAGTATAAGCCATTTATGTGTTGGTAAAGTAATACCTGCACTCTAAGGGATCTGATGTTTAACTTCTTGTTAAATATTTACAGATCTGTGTAGAGGTTTTTTTTGGCAGGAGTGGGGAAAAGGCTGTAAAGTAAGAATGCTTTCAAAGATGGAAGTGTTAGTAGCTTATTTTCTACAACTAACAAACTGCGGTGAATCGAAATCCAACTTAAACGGATTTAGTTCGTGTAGGGACATCCTGAATGCAGCGATTGATGCACCCTGTCTGTAGGTTCTTGGAGAAGATTGGAGAGATTCCTCAAGTCCAGCTAGCTCTTCCTGCAATCCCAGACAGATTAATGAAGCTAAGATCAAACATTTCCAGAGAGATTCTGCAGTTGGCCTGCTAGATGAGGAAAAAACGAACCCCTGGTCTAGACAGGATGCAGCATCTTTGTCAAAGCATTGCTTTGGTCACTGGTAATGTTGTTGTTGTCCTGACAGTCATGGTGGTGTTGTACCCTTCTGTTTATGCAAAGTTACCTTCCGCTGCTCAGGTTAATCACCTTATTCCCCTTTAATCAAAATGACCCAGTAATAATCATTGTACGGTTCAATGCTGAGTGTTTGTTACGTCAACAGTCTGAGTATAAAAGTAATACACGTGCTTAAAAAACGTTCACGTGCAAAACAATTTTTAGCAGACAGAAAGAGCTTGTTTCTGTTTGATGTGTTTTCTTGGCCTTCCACTGCATCTATGATCTTCAGCATCGCGAGTTTCTTTGTACTTCTTCAAAAGAGCTTGAAGGGCACACGGCCTTGTCTCCAGATAGTTTTTTGCCTTTCCTGCATGCAAAAATGGCTCCTGTTGGGTAGATTTGGTTGATCATACACCTTCAATCCTACAAAATCTCTGACTTTATGTAAGATGACACATAAGAACGGGATCACAGCATATATTGATTTGATTTTGGATATATTAAAGTATTATTAAAGCCAACAGTTGTTAATATTTTTGAAAACATTCTTGCTTTACAGCGTTTGTTTTTTCACACCAGCTTAAAACGTTTGGACTGCACTGGATGTCCAAGACTGACCTTTCTCAGTCACGACAATGTAAAAGTGCCTCTGTCTTTAAAAGTCAGCCTGTTAAGAGTTGCGCTGGTCTCTTGCCACTTTATGACAATATGGCGGTGAATAAATGTGTAAATCAGACTATATGACGATTTGCCCAAGGTTTTATTTTTATGCTCCCTATCTGCAGATTTCCTCTTTAAATTCCTGGTGATTGGGAATGCTGGGACGGGCAAATCCTGCCTGCTGCACCAGTTCATAGAGAAGAGATGTAAGTCAGAAAGATGAGGTAGCAAACAAATACTTCCACCGTTTCCTCTGTTTTCAGCACATTGTCAAATTGCTTCGTTCAATGTCTCAGGTTGATTAAATGAGATAATTCTAACCAGTTTGACATACTGTTTTGGCAACAAGGCACAAATGTAAATTTTGCTTTGTTTGTTGTTGTTTTTTTACAGTTAAGGATGAATCTAACCACACAATCGGTGTGGAGTTTGGCTCAAAGATCCTCAGTGTGGTCAACAAGACGGTCAAACTGCAAATCTGGGACACAGCAGGACAAGAACGCTTCAGGTAGGACCGGATCCCATCATTAATATGGAGCTTTAGCCGTCAGCCTTTAATCCATAAGGCTAACCAGTAAAATCATGCTGTGGGCATTACTCACATTGTTATTATGTTATGTTATGTTATTACAACACCTCTGGAAAATCAAGTTTTGAGGAACAGATTATAAGTTAGAAACTGTTTGGTCACCCTGGCCTGTCATTGGTCACTTCAAATAGGCAAATGATGCTGGAATCTTGCAAACAAAAGCATTGACTGCCACCGAACCAGATGATCAGTGCTGGATCTGACCCGGTTGGGTGAGAAAGGCGCATCGAAAATTAGACCTTCCAGAGAAGGAGTCGTCATGAGGTGATGGTCAACCAATCAGAAGCAGTGATGGGATAACACAAGAGATATGTGATGTTAGACAGCAAATAATAAAAATGGATAGATTTTTTTTAACTCTATACTTTAGGCTCTGGGAGACCATAAATATGAATCTATTACTATAGGCACAATAACTCTTTTGTTAAAGGGTGTTGTCACATTAAAGGTTTGAAAGACGTAGTCCTGTGAAATAAAAGGACAAATTCACATTGAAGATATTAACACAATCAATATTAAAAGTTAGAACAAATTATTGATCATGATTGAAAGTTCTCAACCTTCATATTGGCTACACATGATGATTAATATTTGCCTGCGTCCTCCAGGTCTGTGACCAGAAGTTATTACAGAGGAGCAGCAGGCGCTCTACTCGTCTACGATATCACCAGGTATCAGAGCGAATCAAGCCCGATCGTACATTCACTCCTGTGGCCTCTCCTTCTTCCTAATCCCTCTGTTTGTGTCCTCCCTTGCAGCCGAGAGACGTACAACGCTTTGACCACTTGGCTGAGTGACGCCAGGATGCTGGCCAGCCAGAACATCGTCATCATCCTCTGCGGGAACAAGAAGGACTTGGACGCTGACAGAGAGGTCACGTTTTTGGAGGCGTCGCGGTTCGCTCAGGAAAACGGTACCCCCCCCCCCCCCCCCCCCCGATTCAAAAACCTTTCTGACCACATAATCACACGGTACTGCTACAGGAGCTGTCAACGGAGAACACTGCTTGTGACTGCTGCTGCTGTCTGCAGAGCTCCAAAAGTACCGTAAGCCGTGCGTAGCGGCTTCTGTAATCGGTGAATATTTGTGTCTAGAGCTGATGTTCCTGGAGACCAGCGCTCTAACTGGGGAGAACGTTGAGGAGGCGTTCGTACAGTGTGCTCGGAAAATCCTGAACAAGATCGAGTCGGGTAGGAGCCCGTTTTGTCCCCCGATAACACGAATCCCGTTTTTTCCTGCTAGGATCAATGCATAGGCCTAGAAGTAGTCAGCAGGAAACCACCAAAGGTCATCGCCGAGACAGAGCTGCTGTTTGTGCAGCAACAGAGCTCATTCTCCCCGCTGCTGTTTAACAGTCAATAGACCTCGGTTCACTTCTTTCCTGTTTGTTTTGCTGCCATAAAGAGAACTCGTGTAGGTTCTCCGTAGTTTGGGTTTAAACGCTGTCCTCTGGTCGCTTGTCTTGTTTTAGGGGAGTTGGATCCAGAGAGGATGGGGTCGGGCATCCAGTACGGCGACGCTGCCTTGCGACAGCTCCGTTCTCCTCGCCGCGCTCAGCCGCAGGGCACTCAGGAGTGTGGCTGCTAGTGGACTTTGTGCAACATACCAAATCAAGGTGGGGAAAAAAAACGGTTCAGAGGACAGTATGAAATAATTGAATGAAAGCTAATACAATTAATTAAACTGAACTAAATAAGAGTTCAATTTTAATGACTTTTCACATGTATTTATTGAATTCTTGACACATTTTGAACTTCGGTTCATAACTTTGCCCTTTTCGTTGCTTTTAATAAGGGAAACTGGTTACTTATACACCCAATATGTTCTGTTTGATGCAGGGTTATGAAGACCAGAAGAAGAACAGCCATGGAGGACCTAACAGTGTTGGGTTTTGGTTGCTGTGCCGGTGACCCCTCCCATGACCTTTGCACGGACCCTTCAGAGTCTTTATTTTCATTTCTGCATGTGCAGAGAGCTGAGAAGTCCTTCCGGCCCCCTCCTCTCCCCAACTGAGAAGGCAACCACAGATCGGCCACCCCTCCCAGCGGTCGGCTGCCTCACCGGACCAAAACGGCCCCCAGCCATCCCAGCCGGGATGTCAAACACTTGCATGTGTCTCCCGTCTTTCTCCTCACAATCGCGCTGCGTTCCCCTGGGATCCAGCCTGGCCTCCTCCACCTTTTATTCTGAACAGTCAGTTTTAAATGAACAAGATTTGAATGGATAGTTTGCTAGTAAAATAGGATGGCTTTTTTGAATGCCTTAAGGCAAACAAGGTGAATTATGTCATTCGATCGTTGGCATGGAAAGAAAATAACTCCTGAGCTACTATACTCGCCCTCGCTTTCAGGCCCTCTTTTTTTTTTTTTTTTTTTTTTCCCCTCCCTGGTTTAGACACTCCACTACAAGTGGCCCTCATTAACACCTCCGCAGCTAACCCCCCCCCCCCTTCATTTCTTATATTAAATCCACCTCTGTTTTCCCTCTTTCGCTGTACAGAGTTTCTGTATATAGAGACCGACGCATGCTTCCCCCAGACGGAGTGTTTTATTATCAGAGGTCCTCCATCTGTATCAAAGTAGATCTCATATTCATGATTTTTATGCTCCACTGTATATTTACGCTGCATCACACTGGCTCCCCTGTGCTCCGTGTTCGGCGGACGGGTCACCCTTCTAACCAGTTTACCGGTTCTGTAACACGTTTGTCCAGCAGCTTATGACAACTGACAGATCTCTCACTAATAATTGTTGCCTGTTTACATGAATACCTGACTGACTGTTGCCAGCTCCTGGCGGATACTAACCGATCACGTCTACAGTTTGAATCTTATCTGAGGTGCGCTTTTATTTATTTTCATCTTTTAAGACCTTTTTAGTCTAACGGGTGTCACTTTGCTTTAAATATCGTCTTATATCGCTTTATTAAAGCCATAATAAGCACTAAACGTTTTACATCGTGCACACTTCACACTAAAGCAACTTTTCACATTTAGTCTGTGATATCCGGTGATGGCTTTTACTGTTTCACATCTGCTTGTTTTTGTTGTTGTTTTGTGTTTGTTTTTTTGTCATCAGGTCCTTTTTAAATGTACATGTATACCTGTTTTGCTATCATAATTATCATAGATTTTAAATGTATTATTTATGATAAATGGCATATGTTTTTGAAATAAAACCAACAACAAATACATCAGGGGGTATGGTTGTTTTTTTTGTTTGGCTTCCTCTCCGGTTCTACAGTTTCCATCAGCTCTTCAAGCTCATGTGAAAGGATTTAATAGACAAAAACCTGGCTTTCATATCTTACTTAAAAAAATTAATAAAATCATGACTAAAAACCTCCCACTGGTTCTGAAACAGCTTCTTCACTCTACCTCCAGATCCGGAGACTTTGCTTTCTGGGTTTACTTTATTTTTAAGTTTTTAACAAAGACCACTGGCAATAGAACACAAAAACTGAGGACTAAAAATGAACACAGTTAAAGACAAGTTTTCACGGTGTCCCTCAGCACATGCTTTAACAATCTATAAACTGGCATAGCAATCAAACATAAACCCCAGACAACCCCAGACTTTGAATTTCTGACCCAACCAAGTCATTTATTCTCAAGACTCATAAAACTAATCCATTTCTTGCACTTTGTATGGTATTCAGGTTCTTTAAACCTTAAGATGAAGGTCAGTTTTTCCATTTGGGAAATGTCCTCTATGATGTTAATCTACTGATGTTGATTCAGAATATCCACTTTTAGCCACAGTCTTGTTACGGCATTCTGGGCTGCCGTTAAGAGGATCTTAGTTAGGTATTGGTCTTCCCTCCGTACCACGTTGACAATGTTTCCAAAGAAGATCACATTACATTCCTTTGGAAGGCAATTTCTGAGGACCTTTTTTAGTGTTACATTTATATATGTCCAATATGGTTGTATCTCCGGCAAGTCCAGAAAATACGAGAATGATGAGCCTCAATGCCATCACATTTTCTCCAGCAGGTCAGCTGTATTTGAAGTTGTTTACTCTTCACATATGGAGTAAAAAAAAAAAAAAAACTTCACACATTTCCAGTTAAATTCACTCGAAAGCGCTGAATTTGTTGAAGCCTGTACTGAAGTCTAAATTTGATCCCATTCTTCTTCTGTCATCGTGACCTGTAGTCCTCGTTCCCATTTCCCTTTAACATATAACGAAGTAGACTTCAGATTATACATTACGGTGATACAGTTTAGAGATAATCTTTGTATTTTTTTTGGAAGTAAGCTCCATATATTGTTTCAATCACAGCATTCAGTTCTCCAGAGGCAGCCCCTTTAATTTCTTTATTGTAATAATATCTTAATTGAAGGTATCTAAACAAGTTTTGATTTTTAAGATCATGTTTATCTTTTAAATCTGGAAAGTTCCTCATCTTATTATTTTCAATTACTAGACAATAGGCTGTCAGTCCTTTTCTCATCCATTCTTTAAATACAGAGTCAATTGCACCTGGCCTGAATCCTTCATCGAGGGCAATCCACCTAAATAATTTCTGGCAATTTCCAAGTTTTAATTGCTTAACTAGGGAAAAAAACAGTGGCTTACGTGATTACAGTAACCGGATCTAGTTCATTTTTGCAAGACGTTACATCATTTTGGTACAAGGTTTGGTACAAGATTTTTCCACAGTCCATTCCTGGTGCTAGGCACACCTAAACTGAAAGTCTAAAATCGCCCCTGGGTCACATTTCAGTAATATTTTTTTCATTGGTCTTACATAATATTCTGATTTGCTGATCATAATATTTTTGGATGTTTATTAGTTTTAAGCCATACTTCTCCAACCAATTCAAGTTCAAACTGAATCTGAATCTCACCTGACTTGAATCACTGAAATACCAATACTGATAATTTTCTGTCCCATGTTATTGATATGCATCTATAGAGAATAAACACTAACTTTAGCACAAGTTTTGAGGTGCTTATTACATAGAAAATTGCAAAATGCTTGTTTTCCCATTCTACTCGTTACAGACTGAGAAAGCAAAAACAAGATGTGAGTTAGTTGGGCTATTTGCTCAGGTAGAGTCTGGAGTTAGCTGATCAATAGATACGCTGCTTTTATCATACCAACAGTGGGTTTAAAACAGGATTAATAAACGCGCTGGATGGCACCCGTCAAATACTTTAAACAAGGAAAAAAAACAACTAATGCCGTTCTTTCAGCCATCGGACCATCCACACACATCAACATGTGAGGGAAGGGCAATGCTGCTTTAGGCCTAATCTATCTATGATCTGACTGGCAAATAGTATTTCTGTTTCTTGTGAGTGTGGGAAACGTCTGACAGGAAGTGGGCAAAAGGAGAAGGGGGATGAGAAGCACTGTGTTACATTATTGGTCATCTTCAGTCTTCAAAAGCCAGTTTTCGGCGTGTTTTAGATGTGTTCCTGCTCCAACACAACTGAATGAATGGCTTAATTACCCTCCTAGTATGTCCTGAAGTTCGCCACAGGCTTGGTAACAGACCATTCATTTAAGTCAGGTGCGTTGAACCAGGGGATCATCGAAAACATAAACTTTTATCGAAAAAAAAGAGAACTGTGGACAAGAATAACATAGCTGTAACTCGTGCACCTTGTCATGCCACACTTTTTCCTTCCACTAAACCTTCTATTAATATGCTTAGATCCAGAGCTCTCAACAAATAGCTTCTTTACCAATAGTGTCCGTGTTGTTGGCTCCTGAGGACTGGAGCTGGCCAACCCTGCTACAGGCTCCATACAGCCGGAGAAAACTCGAGTCACTCTGGAGTTTTCTCTGGCATCTCACTGGAGAAGAGTTAGTGCTGCTAACTGGTCTGAACTGGTGAAAACAGCATATTTACAGTCACAAACTCAACACGACACGGTAGTACAGATAGAAAAATTATTTACTAAAAGCTTCACGGCACAAAACCCAACTTTCATCTTCTAAGTCATTTAAATATGTATACAGCATGTGTTGAAAGCCTATGTCTAACATAACAAATTGCACAAGTTTGACAGTATTCTAGTTATATTAGCGGAACATTTTGAAATGAGACCCAAAAAAGTAAACCATTAAAAACATGAGTAAAAAAAAAAAAAAAAATCAGACCTTAATCAATTTTGGTCCATTATTCAGTAACTTCGTGTTTCAACCCATTCATCCTAGATTGTCGAAATTCAAAGACGTGTTTAAATCACACTGGCTCAAATGCAGCTTTTAAAGTGAAATGTTACACAAAGCTGTTACAATATAATTACAAACTAATATGTAACATAATGGTTACAACAATTAAAAAAAGAGAATCCAACAGTCTTCCAACCATTTCTGATGTTTGTCTTTTGTCAAATATTAACAGTCAAATACAAAATATACCTGCTGTAAAGGTAAAAAAACATTTTTTTAGAAGTGTTCATGGCACATTTCAAATGTAATCATTTTACATACTTAATATGACAATATAAACTGTTTTTTTAAGTTAACTGCCCTCACATGGACACAAAATACTATAAAAAAAAAAGTAAACCAAATTGTCACATTTTATACTAACTGAGAAGTAAATTCTCAGTATCTTTTCTTTTTGGCCTCAAAACATTCAGTTACAAGAATACCAAAGTTGGATCTGAACTAACCATACCTGACGTACAATATTCTGCAACCTCCACATCCGTTTTGAGTCCCCGCTCCCTCATTGTCTCCAGCTGGTAATAATAGCTACGCCGACATAGACTCTCGTTTTCTCTCGGTTATTACTTCTTTTTCTTTTCTTGGTTACTTTTACTTCCCTCTCGCTGGGCAAAGAGTATGAATGATCCTCCATTTCAACAGAAAACAGCAAATGGAATGATCTACGGTCGTCTTTGCTTGTTTTCTACTCCTACACCGGCACCACGTCCTCGTACAGGAGACGGACAGGGAAATCGCGTATGGCTGACAATTTTGTTCCGTTTCGGCTACTGTAAACAAAAATGGCAACATAGCATCTTCCAGTGGGTGCCCTATTTTTAAACAACTAATTCTAAGCTATGAGAATGCTTTAATTTTTGATGTGATGTTATTAGACTTTCCCAGAATGTGTAGTTATAAAACCAGGATTTGATTTTTGCTAATTAAAAGCCAAATTAGTTACACACTGTCCCTTTAAAGAGTAGTTTCTTTCATTCTACATTGTCCAGGCTGAAGATGATTTAGGTTGAATACATATGATTTTTGGCCGACAGCTCAACATAACACGATATTTTTGATTTAAAGAATATTTGATTAAAAAGCTGGTCAGACATTTTTTTCAATCACTCACGATAACTTCATCCACCCATCCAATGTCTTCCGTTTATCCAAGATCGGGTCGCAGGGGCAAGAGGTCCAGGAGAGCTTTACTTTGATCACTTTAAACTTCTATTTTAATTTTGGCCAGTTCTTATGTTAGGGTGGCCTGATAATACAACTGTGGGTCTGTTTTCCAGTCAGAAGTACCACAGCAATGCATCCCCAGTTTCTTCGGCTTCACTACAAATCAACAGCTAAATGTTAGAAACATGGATAAAGTTTGGTTTCCTGACAGGACCTCCATCCTATTAGGAACATGTGCCACACCCATTATAAAGAATTGAAAGAGCCCTTCCAATTCTGCCAAGAAGAGTGTTTGTAATGGATGGTGAGCTATTTAAAATAAATTGCCTAAATAATATATTTTTTGTAGACTAAAGTAAATTATTCAAATTTTATAAATTAAGAATGTTGCAGATTGTTTATGGATGTTTGTCTGTTTTGATTAGCATTGTTGGTGGTTTATATTCTGTTTTGTTTAATGGTATTTGCACTTTGTAATGTTTTGAGTTTTCTTTTTATGTCCCTCACGGGCTGCCATAAGTAATGAGGGCAGACCCTATAAAAGCTGGTAGAATCATTGTGCCAATGAATGACTTGAACTGTCAAGATGTTGTCACCAAGAAATCAACACTTGAAAGCAGCGAGGTACGTTTTGTTTTGTTGTTTGTATTGTAAGTTTATGTTTTGTATTCTAATATTTGTATATGTTTTAGTTTTCACGGCGTCTGAGGTAACTGTGGTGACTGTGATGATCGCGGTGGATCTTCATCAAAGAAAATAAAATGCTAAATTTAACCGTCGAGACTGGCTGAGTCATTCAAGTGCTGGGGAGCTGCTACAGTGTTCAAACACGCAACCTCAATTATGCCAGGACCTTAATATTGGTAAGAGGAGCAAAGGAATTTCTGTCCCACTTGCTAAGACACATTTAACCAAGAATTAAATGTGTTGGTGTCTGCAGTCATATTCAATAAATTAGAATATGCATTTCTAAGAGGCTTGTTTGTCAGATTAAAAGAAAAAAAAAGAACTTTAAGATGGTATTAAACATACGTTTCATTAAGCCCCCATTTCTGCATGAAACATTTTTCTTTTTTATTGGTCTGATGCATCGTTCTAATCTTAAATACTGTGATTTTATTAGCTGGGGGTGGGGGGAAAAATCATAATCCACAGAAATAAAAGCTTTAAAACAATCAGTCGGTGAATTGGGTTACTAAAATAAATGAGGTTTCAAGTGATATTGTAATCTATTGAATATAATTGTATATTTGAGCCTGCAAATTGTTGTTATACATTTCATCATCCTTCCACCCTAACAAAATAACATTGCAGTTAAAGCTTTAGAAAAGCCACAGTCACATTTCAGTTCAAAAGTCAAGAACAAAGCTTCTCAGTTTGTCTCTTTATCACGGCTGTCTCATTTCTTTGACCTCTGCGTCGCTCCACCACAGATTTGTATCTCTGTATAGTAAAGACGTGGAGTTTTCCTGGATGTTTTGAAGGGTTTGCATCAACGTATGGCTGTAAGAGTCAACGTAAACTGTTAACGCTCATCTAAATCTACATGTTACAAAACTTCAGTTCATCATAAAGTTACTAAATAGTTTATTTCATGAATCTCTTTTATCGTGTAAGAAATCTCTGAGTTTTGGTCTATAGATTGAAATGGTCCTTATAAAAGCCCGACGTCACAGATCTGGCCTCATGGGCCACAAAGTGAAGTTCAGTGATGACTTTGCATCCTAAACATGAGAGTGGCACCACTGAGGAGCCTCAGGCGTCAGGAATGGCTTTAGTCGGGCTGACGTGCGGATGCTGTCCTATCGGGAGCGAACGGAGAAGCAGCGCATGTACTCAGTAAGCCAGGGGTTAAAATCGGGCTGGACCGCTCTCTCGGCCTTGTTCGGGTCAGCTGACTTGGCTCGCCGCCGCTCAGTTCGCTGGGACTGGATCTGTCGCTCCACCTGCCGCCTGGTCTTGGCACGCAGAGCCGATTCATGAATCTATCCAGGAAACGAAAGGTCATGCTCGGGTCTTACTGAAGGCCGTTTGCAGAATAACGAGGAAAGCATGACAATACCTCAGCAGTCGAGGCTGCGGGACCAACGTTGTGAGTCTTCCTGCCTGCGATGTCTGCATCCTTTTCTCCTGAGCCGTACAGAGCAAACGGATGGCGGCTCTCCTTGGTGTCCTCTTTGAGGTGCCGTGACGGCGCAGGCCTCACGCGCTGGGATCGCCACGCTTGCCTGGTCGACTTGGAGGCTTTCCTTGGCTGAGGTTGGGGTTCTCTTGTCTTTTTCTCTAGAAAACCAAAATAAAAAAATTTAAATGTTTTACCTGGACTTTTAGTAATTAGGATTATTTATTTCTAAATCTAATCTTCTCTTAAATTAATTGTATATGGGTTGTTGTTAGATTAACATAGATGTTAAATGAGTTAATCAAATCTTCTGATTTATTTAATTTTATTGGTGTGTCTAATTTCCTTTTATCTGTCGGTTGAGTTGAGTTTAGCTTTCGTTTTTCATCCCTTTTATTATTTTTGATCATTTAATTTGAAGACTTTTTCCTTTCTTAGGCTCCCTACTCTCTCCTCCTCATCAGTCCAACTATTTCATCAGTCCTTCAAACCAAATTTACCTCTGTGAACAAAATTTCTGGATTTTTCCTCCATGCTTGACCTTCTTCTTGTTTTTTTGTACAGCTTTTGTGTTGCTCATTTATGAAACTTGCGTACGCACGAAATGGGGCCTGAGACTTGAGTACGTCACTTTCCACGCAAATGTTTGGATCTATTACAAAAATAACTCGACAGGAAAACGTGTGGTCCTCACGGCAACTCTGACTCAGACGTACGTTCATTTTGAAGGCAGTGCAAGTTGGCGGCGCAGATGGTAAAGCAGTGAATTGCGGCTAAACTGCATCATGATTCCTCTTAGACGTTCAATTTCACTCCATATCAGAATTTAATCATAGAGAGACTTCATCATAAGCGGTCAAAACCTCAGTGTTATTCATGCTTGTGCTGGAGACGTGCAACCATCCATAACGACCATTCAAATAAAATAAAATAAAAAGACCGTAATCCATCCTTAATATTTTAAAAAAACTCTGTACAACATTTTATCAGGGTTTTCTACCATCACATTCCTCTTCCCGGTGATCACCAGAGTGATGTGTACCGCGGTTTAACAGATAAATTGTGACAAATTGTGATGCAATTCCTTTAATTGCCGTAAACGGGAAAGTACACTCAGGATGGATGTGACACTACTGGCCCTTGCAACTGGGTTGAATTACGATTCAATGCAGTTTCAGGGATGACAGATTTGCTGGCCAACGATGATGACGGGCTAATAGACTACTTTAAACTCCGAGCGTTGTGTTCTGCCATTAGCTACAGGGGACAGAGCGCAGACGAGGCGCTTTAACAGCGCTTAGCTCCCGTTGAGCAGATGCAGAATTACATCGGCTTCATGAAATGTTTATTAAAGGCATACTATGCAACATTTTTCAGTTAATTAATGTGTTCCATACCGTTTTGGATGATTAAATGAGTCATTTCAGGTCGAACAAAGGTTTTCTCGGCCGCCCTGGGGGTCTGTGGGGGAAATACCGCACTTGCAATGCAAGAGCCCTCGGCTCGCACACACAGAAGTCTCGCTTTACGGCGAGAACTCCATGTGTTTTTGCCCTGCCATTCACCATATGCACGCGCGAAAGCAACAACAAAGAACCGCGTGTTAACGTCAAATAAACATGCAAGCATATCGAGTTTTATTATTATTATTATTATTATTATTATTATTTGTTTTTGTATGTTGGCGAGACGCTACCGCGGCGGCCGCGGCGAGGTGGCGGCGGCGGCTGCGGCTTGGCGAGGCGGCGGCTGCGGCTTGGCGAGGCGGCGGCTGCGGCTTGGCGAGGCGGCGGCTGCGGCTTGGCGAGGCGGCGGCGGTAGCGTCTCGCCAACATAAAAATAAAATAAAAATAATAATAATAATAATAAAACTGGCGAGGCGGCGGCGGCGGCGGCAGCCGCGGCTTGGTGAGGCGGCGGCCGCCGCGGCCGCCGCGGCCGCCTCGCCAAGATAGCGCTGCGGGAAGCTTGATGTTCATACCTTCACTGTGTTAGTCATTGTTTGTACTGCCGTTTTTTCCACTTTTCGTTGCGTTCGCCTGTCTGCTAAGCTCAAAACAACCGCGCCTGTCTTGACGGAGAAACCAGAACAGCTGAGCATCTTTACGACAGTGCACTTTTACTTTCGCCCTCTGGGGGGAGCCTCGCTGGAAAATCAACCCCAGTTGCATAGTATACCTTTAAATTTACACATTTGATAAACTCCTCTCTGTGGATTTTTTTCCAGTTTTTTTTTGCCTTTTCTCCATGGTTGCCATTTCACGGTGAAAAACAAACGATCAGCTTGACCCGTTTTTAATACGCGTCGACGTTCATGACGTGCTTTGCGTTGACCATTTACGGTGGAATCTGGCCGTGTTGACGCTTCAACATGAGGCTCAGCCTGGTGCGCAAGCGTTCAGGTGCGGCTGTGAGATGGAAAGGGAAATTGCGTGCTGGTGTGCCTGCGCATGGTTTTATAAATCTGGATTTGTTTCTGCCGTACATACACTTTTAGTATGGATTTTCATAGGGATCTGTACTGGATGCTGTCTGGGCATACAGTGCAAAATTGCAAATTACAAGTCATCAGACGTCCCGATTTACCTATAATAAAAACACAGTTTTTTCCTAAAATGTTTAGGTTCTTGGTTTTTTTCTAGTGCGCCCATCTAATGAATATCCATTTCCCATTTAAAAGCTTTGTTGCTTGACCAGGAGTTGTCTGTGTACCCAGTGGTGTATTTTATCCTATATTCCTGACACTTAAGATTTTAAGAGTTTTCAGATTATATTTAATAAAAAATTACCCTGGTCTCTGAGAGGATCAGATAACCGTTTACTGGCTCTGCTGTTGACTCTCTCCTCCTCCTCCTCTCCCTGAAGCGCTTTTTTTGGCTCCCTGGTATCGTCACACAGCAGGCCTACAGAGTGGTGCACATCACACTGGATAACATGCAAACGTAACATAATGTGCATTACTCTCTGCGCTGTTTAACGCTCACTGTGTGCTGAAGACTTTGGATCGGGCCTGACGCGCTCCTCGTTCTGGGTGGTATGTCCAGGTCCAGCTCCTGCGGTTCTGATCTCCGGCTCCTGCTGTGTGTCCACCTTGACCCCCTCAACCGCCCCTGTTTCGGCTCCAGCTCTGCCTCCACTGGCTTCAACCTGGTTCTTATGGGGGTGAGGGGGGCTCCTGCCCCCTGAGTCCGAATCACTGTCCGAGCCGCTCCAGAACCAGGGGTTGTGTGTGTGCTCCAGTAACCTCCGCGTCAGCCTGTAGGCCAGCATCTCCTCATAACATTTGGTGTACGTCTCCCATTTGGGGTCTTTGAACTTCTTCATGTACTCTGAGCGGATCCTTTTGGTCACCATCTTGTCCCTGTCGAAACTGAGAACGAGCTAGAATGAACCACAGGTATACGATGACAATAGCGCCGCTACAGCAGCGTCATAACAGCTGGAGCTCCTTGATCGTCCCCGCTAGACATTTAAACCACAGTTCTGACCAATGGCAGCACAGGACGCGCTGTCCCAGGACCCGCCCACTCGCTTCCCGGCCTTAAAGCTCGCTAATCGGTAACAAGAAGAAGACCAGAGTCCGGTTTACAGGAAGCTACGGAGCAGGGCGTCTGTTTTGGGTCAACCTTACCGCTTTTATTTCCGAAAATCGGCCGAACACGCAGTGAAGAATGAGATCAACCGTCGCGACGTTGCCACCAGAGGACGTTTCCTGAACGTGACGACGTAACTCCTAGCTCGTCCTCTGATTGGCTGCCGAGATCACACGACGACAACAAACTAGCTTAATGGTTTTAAAACAACTCGTCCTAAGTCATTTTCATTTCGTATCTGTATACAAACCGTTTCGTAAAAAAATAAAAAATAAAAATAAACACTACACGCGATTGTGAATCAGAAGATAGTTCGTATTTTTTAACGAATCGTGAAGATGGTCATAAATGTGTTTATCCTTCGTTGTTGCACAACAGTTATTTTCAATAAGTGATTCTGGTGTTCTGATTTGCATTATGAAGGCTATGTGATGATATGACCACTGATCAAACCAAAATAACTCAGAAATGTTCACGTGATGGATATTTATTGCAGTCAGTCACGCAATGCTTACAATAGAAACGAACAGATTATTGTATTTCAACCATTTGGTGTAAATAGGAAACTTCTCACAGATAAAGAGCTCGATTTCGTACCCCGGAGAATTGTGACAAACAAACAAACAAAAAACAACAACACCATAACCTTTTTTTATTTTTTATTTTAAACTGAACATTTCGTAGCTGGATTATAGCCCGATGACTTCAGACTCTACCGTGAGGAAATCTGGGGTCCTGATCTGTTTGATACGCGAACAAGATGGACAGAAGCGGAGGAGATCGGGTCATAATACAACGCTTTCGTCAAATAATGCAAAATAAAATTAATATATCTGAACATTTACGACTGTGATCATAATTCAACGACGCATTTAACAGGATGAATGCGCAGATGGAATGATTCATGCATGCACTGACATTTTAGCAGGAATGGATGGGGACGAGATTGGTGACGGTCGAAATGACCAGCGCCTGTTTTATACCCTGTTCTGATACGAAACCACCAAATAAATACGAAATGACGAAGAGCGAAGACACCAGCAGCAGCCGCTTTGAACACATCCAATGCCCCCGTGGCTTGAAATATTCTATATAAAAACACTTTGGCTTTGCAATGCGCGTTGTCCTTCTCAATGTGTACGGTTGTTAAAATAGCCTGCATGTTGCGCAGTGTAACCCTGCAGTGACACATGTCGGTGTTATACAGTCCACACGTCAGATTAATCATGGCACCGTCGGAGCGCCGCTAATCGCCTGCCAGCTGCTCGGAGAGACAGCTCCCAGACCAGTTCGGTGAATCCATCAAACAATCCAGCAACAGTTGACCTGCTCGACGGGAACAAACTCTCGCCCGCACTGGTCTAATTTTGTGTTCGGTACGCATACTTACAGCGAGCTCAGGTTTCACGGAAGCGGCCCGGAGCAGATGGCGCTGCTCTAAACAACGCAGGCTGGGTCTGAGCGCAGCTCCGCCCACCTGCGAGGACGCTTTTAAAAAGCCAAACACACCCTGCAACAGGTGGCGCAGCCCTTGCACAAGTTTGTCTTTCAGATGATAAAATAACAATAATAAAGACAATTTATTGATGTTTTATTTACACGCGGACTCCCTGTTGTTTTAACTGTTGCTGGTGCTTTATTTGGCTCCAGTCATTTTAAGAAAATCGATTCAAGGGCCGTTCTATCACAAGCTCTTATTTTGTCAGTGGGGTCACATATGACAAAACACACGCCCCCTTGTCATAGTTTGGAACCTAACCCCACTCCCAGACAACCTGGTGCGCTTATGCATATAAGGCAGAGCTTGCGGAGAGGGTCCCTCTGAACACACAGTATGCCTTCGACTAAAAATGGTCCGGTGGCCAGGGAGGTGCATGTGGCAGCTCGACAGGATTCCTGAGGGAGTGTCCGGTGTCCCAGCGCTACTGATCCGGACAGTTATAACAGCAGAGCTGACCCTGTTGCCTGTGCGCATTCCTGCCGAGGGCTATTCTGAATGTGAGTGTTGAAGATGTTCCCACTTAGCCTATTTGAGCGAGCAGTCCCCCAATCACAACAGTTGATGATGATGTAGCGCACCTTCATCCCACCTATCCATTCTTTCATCAGAGATGTGCCATCATCCACTTTTCATTTATTATAATCCACTTCTCGTTATTATGCTTCACATTTTTTTGCGTAAATTGCAAACATTTAGTCAGATTGTGCATTTCGGTGTTACCTGATTAAATTCACACAAAACTTTCGAGGAACTGTTTTTTTATAATAAAGCAGCTACATTCATGTAACATTTCAGGTATTAAAGATAATTCTAAGATTTATAGGAATCAGGAGATTGATCCATCCCTTGCGCAACATGGGTGTGTGCCAAACATTACGCATTTAGTATATGCAAATATTTTTGAAACTAGCTGCCAATTTCTTCGCCAAACTGTTGGAATTTGATCAGACTTCATAGACAAGCCCTGAGTAGTAAACCTGAGCAGATTTTAGGCCCAGATAAAACACACGAAGCGCCAAAAAAATCCAGTTTAGAAAAGAATGAAAAATATCGTTAATTTAATATTTTAGAGGTTAAGATTGAGAAACTTTTTTGTCGGGGAAAAAAGAGAGCCCTAGAGAGACTAAAGTGTTGCAATTATAGGGTGACAGTGTCAGAGTTATGATAATGTGTTATGTCCATCCATCGTCTATCTCCAGCAGTCTAGGCGGTGTGAAACCTGGACAGTCCATCATGAGGCAACACCGACGCACACAGGATAAACAATCATGCACACATCCACTCATAGGGCAATTTAGAGAGACCAATCAATGCGTGCATAAAGGATTTGAACCCAGGACCTTTCTTGCTGCAATTCAACTCTGCTTCAAAGTGCACCGCTGTTGCAGCCCCACAAGTTAGATACTGTTTTGCATAATATGGTAATGATGAGGACTGAAGCTAATGATAGGATTTTTTTTTAAAACGTATCTTTTTGCGGCAGTCTTTAAAATATTGTGTTAGGTTCTTAGGTGGAGCACAACATTAAGGAACCCCCAAGGGTTAAGCTGCTGATGTCTTTTTAGATTGTTTTGAGGAAAATCCCGAGGTGCTAATTTATTTTAGCCACATTTCTAAAGGTTTTCCTTTAGATGATGCCACCGTGTTTATAGTTTTCCACCCTCCCCTTTAAGAGAAAACCAAGGCCAGCGGCAAAAATACCAAATAATGGACTTTAATAAATTATCAATATGTATATACACTTACATTCACATGTGTTGGGCAACATGTAGTTGTTATTTTTTTTTATTAAAGTTTTTTTGGTGTATGCATGGTTCAGTGGTTGTTTTCACAGCCTTTCTCCGTGCAACACAGACAACAAACAGCTATGAAATATGCAGATTTTAAAACAATTTAAATTGCATATGGATGTCAACGGCGCAGACAGACAGTCCATTGACAGCAGAGTGTTGCTGTGCCGCAGAGCCCTTCCCTCCTCCTTGCTCGTTCTCCCAGTGGCTGGTGGTGATGGAGAAGCTGGTGATGAAGATGAAGGATTTAGAAGCACTTCCTGTGGACAATGCTGGGGCCGGCCTCGTCGTACTCCTGCTTGGAGATCCACATCTGCTGGAAGGTGGACAGGGAAGCCAGGATGGAGCCACCGATCCAGACGGAGTACTTCCTCTCGGGAGGAGCAATGATCTAGAGAGAAGGAGGAGGCAGGTGTTTAATAAAGAGGGTTTCAATTAAGAATCTTGTGTGGAATTGCGTTTTTTTTGTGCGTAAAAGGTTTTAATCTAGTTTGCATATCCTAGAAAAGTTTGTTTACCTTGATCTTCATGGTGCTGGGGGCCAGGGCAGTGATCTCCTTCTGCATACGGTCAGCAATACCAGGGTACATGGTGGTACCGCCGGAGAGCACGTTGTTGGCGTACAGATCCTTACGGATGTCAATGTCGCACTTCATGATGCTGTTGTAGGCAGTCTCATGGATGCCAGCAGACTCCATTCCTGGTCAGGTAAGAGCGCAAGCGTTAGGAGGACTTGTGTGGACACACAGTTGCAATTTTAAAACAACAAAACCCAGAATATGTTAAGTACCGATGAAGGAAGGCTGGAAGAGGGTCTCGGGGCAACGGAACCTCTCGTTACCGATGGTGATGACCTGACCGTCGGGAAGCTCGTAGCTCTTCTCCAGGGAGGAGGAGGAGGCGGCGGTGGCCATCTCGTTCTCGAAGTCCAGAGCCACATAGCACAGCTTCTCCTTGATGTCGCGCACGATCTCACGCTCAGCTGCAGGTGCGCAGATTGGGGAGTTATCATTCAGAGAGCGCGACTGTCAGTAAATGCCGCGAGAGTCTTTACTGCTCCAGATCAGATTTTAGGCTGCATATAAGCGAGTGTCTCACCAGTGGTCACGAAAGAGTAGCCACGCTCAGTCAGGATCTTCATCAGGTAGTCGGTCAGATCGCGACCAGCCAGGTCCAGACGCATGATGGCGTGGGGCAGGGCGTAACCCTCATAGACTGGGACGTTGTGGGTCACACCATCGCCAGCATCCAGCACAATACCTGAGAAGAGGCACGATGATGGGTTTCGTAAAGTGATCCTAAATAAATCCTAAAACTGTGTAGAACATGACGTGTCAGGCTGCGACTGTGTAAGTGCGCAAATGCTGTGCGTAAAAGCTGTGCGTAAAATTATTTAATTAAAAAAAAATATACTGAAAAACTACAGATAATGCTGTTGCTGAGCTGTGTGTCTACATCTTTGGGAGGAGTTGCTGCTGTTTGCAGTTGTGGTTCTCACCAGTGGTACGGCCGGAAGCGTACAGGGACAGCACAGCCTGGATGGCCACATACATGGCGGGGACGTTGAAGGTCTCAAACATGATCTGGGTCATCTTCTCCCTGTTGGCCTTGGGGTTCAAGGGGGCCTCAGTGAGCAGGGTTGGGTGCTCCTCGGGGGCCACTCTCAGCTCGTTGTAGAAGGTGTGGTGCCAGATCTTCTCCATGTCGTCCCAGTTGGTGATGATGCCGTGCTCAATGGGGTACTTCAGAGTCAAGATACCCCTCTTGCTCTGGGCCTCGTCGCCGACGTAGGAGTCCTTCTGACCCATACCGACCATGACACCCTGGAGGAGGGATACGTTGAGGAAAAGAGGAGGTTATCCATGGGTGTGGATGAAGAGGTATGACCTTTGTGAAACCAGACTGGCCGCACATAGTGATCATTGCATAAACGTGCCAAATAACGGCATGCGTCCCAGCACCTGTGACAAATTTAGTCTTAATGAGGCAGAGCCACAGTTACACGGCTCACTGTAAGACACTAAAATTAAAGATGTTGCTTCAGTTATTCCAGTCGGACATATCTGTTAAGGAATTTCGCCAATTTTTGTATTTTAAGTATAAAACCAGTTCAGGTGTCATAATTATGCCGAGTATGCAATGAATTAATATTGGTTTGTAGTAGAGTTTAACAATTCAGAGGTTTTTCTTCGCTGGTTACCTGGTGACGAGGGCGGCCGACGATGGAGGGGAACACGGCCCTGGGGGCATCGTCTCCGGCGAAGCCAGCCTTCACCAGGCCGGAGCCGTTGTCGCACACGAGAGCGGTAGTCTCATCGTCGTCACACATGTTGGCTTCTGTCACAGAGAGAGGGGCGTGGAGGGGGAGAAACAGAAAGATCTGAGCGCACAGAATCACCTCACCATGTGGTAAAATTTGTTGAATTCATACAAAATATTTGTGAAACGTGCTTTTTTAAAAAGATTAAAGCAGCTATGTTAATTTAATCTAAGGTTTTAAACATTATTCTAAGATTTTACAAAAATTAGGAGCTTGATCACTCTCTTGCGCAACATGCGTGTGCCGAACATGACCATATGCTTTAATGTGAAACTCACTACAGGTTTCTTCAAAATAAAACTGTTGGAATTTGATCAAACTTAATAAACAAATCCCGAACTGTACATCTGAGCAGATTTTAGGCTAAAATGTGGATGTTAGATGTCCCAATTATATCACTGCACATCACTTTTGGCTGGAAATTTTACCTTTCAAGTCTAAATCAAAATCTGCCTTGTATTAGGATTTCTAATCATGTTACAAGCCCATTTCCTCAAACAATGAGGAAATTAGTAAGCTTGCCTATAAACTTGTGTTTAATCAATGCCAATTAAAGTTTAATGTTAGTTTTGTATTTTCGGTTTCTAAGCCTGTGATCATTCTTCCTCATCTTGTGTATTTTACAAACTGGTCCATATCATCCATCAGCTCTATCTGGTCCTATAGGCCTTGCGTCCACGGCCCTTTGCCCCATCTAGGATGCTTCACTGGCTATCTAAGGCCTACAGTCTGCTGCTCCAACCTGGATAAGAGGCTCGAGAAGCGGTAGGTCCTCGCAGGGGTCTTACCTTAGGTGTTTGTCTGCGGCTTGGAGAGAACGACCCAACCAGTGCTGCTGCTGAACCAGCTGGAGTCCTGGCCGTTGCCCGTCCACTTTATATACCCACCATCCACCATTCACAAAGCTCAGCACTGGCCCCCATCCCGGCCCTCGGCCATATTAGGATGCTGCTAGGCACAGACAGCAGGAGTGGGTGGGTTGGGTGGGTGGGGTCGGTGGGTTGTGGGGACACTGGGGGTCTGGGGGCGGGGGCTTCATCCATCAGGCTCTCATTGATGGGGACTGGGAATGACGCTGTGCGCCCCCAGCGAGCAGAGTGCGCGCTCCATACATGGACCTGTCGCTTTGACCTCCCTTCAAGCCCCGCAGACCCACCTAGACGGCCGTAAAAGGAGCTGCCGCGGGCCACCGGGGGGGTTTCTAGGGGAGACGCCAGTTGCTGCCAAGCAGGGTTATAGATTTGCTGCTAGTAGGCCTCATCCAGCCTTAAAATGGGAAAACGCTTTCCTCATGTGAACAAATTTAGGCCGCAGAGATCAGAGGCCGGGCCCAGGTCCTGCAGGGATGGCCCCAGTAATGATCCTTTGTTGGTAGTTGATAGATTCATAGAAATCAATTTGATAAAGACTTTTAAACAAGAGCTAAAAACAGCCTCATTATTATCGTCATTACATTTAAGGAAATCATCTTCAGCAGACTGTTAGTAACTAATTTAATAATCTCACTACTTCTATTTTATATACTGTTTTATAGTGCATAATCTAACACCTTTCAATCAGAAAACCTTATAATCAAATAATTATAAAATCACATATTGTAGGTGCAGTGAATTTGCAACTTTCACTGCACTGAAGGTAAACTGTGCACACATTTCCTCCTGCAAGACAAAATAAGCACATGTCAGCAACATTGTTGTGCACTTTCTCCTTTGAATTTCATTCAAAGCTTCATGTTTTGCAGAGCACATGGCTCCCTGTTCACACAGCTCAGGCTGAGTCGGAACAGCCAACAGCTGAAACCTTATCTGCTTGCAGGGCCTACACTCTGCTCTGTCACTGCAGCAGCAGTCAGAATAATTATAACTCTGCTGGAGGTGGTGGTGGTGGAGCTGGTACACGTGTGTCAGATAGATAGATAGAGAGAGAGAGACAAATGTGGAGACTCTGTGCATGTGTGTGCATGCTTGCTTGTGCGTTTTGCAGCATGCGGGGAGAAGGAGCTGCAAAGTTGGCTCCATGTTCAAAGGCATGGAGGTGTGGCAGAGGAGCAGCACGGAAAGGTGGTGGAGAGCAAAGAACAATGCATGATCCACTAGCAATGGATGGATGAACGGGAAGTGAGGATTGGGGCATCTGGGAAGACTTGGTTGAAGGCTTGGTAGGATGAGAGTCGCTGTGGGGGTGCAGTGTTCTGGATCTGGCTTTCCCGAGGCCACATAGGACGCCCCAGAGGAAACCTATGACAAAGAGGATAAGAAATGAGGAGGCAAGGATGAAGACGATAGGACGAAGAGGGATAAGGGTATGGGATGAGGAGGAGGAAGAGGGATGAGGTGAGAAGGCTTTGAGGGTAAGGGAGGGTGGGGTTGAAAGAACGTAACAGAATGTGAAGGTTAGGTGAGCTGAGAATAGGTTGGCTGCTCGGTAATTAGAGGTGTGGTTGGGTCCTGGCCCTGCTCCTGAATTTAAGATTAACATACTAACTTCATTTTGGGAAAGTCATCCAGCAATTCCAAAGACAGCTAGATAGCTTTGGACACGGAGTATTAAAAGGATCAATAACAAATGTCTTTCTTTTAAAGGTAGACTAACCCACAAATTAAACAGCTGTTAAAAAAACTATGTATGTCTAATTTTTGCTACGAAAAGAAGCAAAGAAATTGAAACTTTTTACAACCCGGATTCTCCTTATAGATGTACAATACACCACCAAACATTGACTTCTTCCCATTCATCATCCACCGTCTGCTTGATCAGCTGCACCGACTGGCCCTGCAGCTTATGAATATTGTCTTTGCACTTCCAATCACACAAAACCAAAACTGGTTTTTGGTAGGTTTCATTTCCAGTGCAGGGAAAACAGTATCTGCCCCCTCCACCAATTACCTTTGGCTTTTTTTTGTCATAACTTAGCGTTTCAAAGGCACGGTTGTTTTATTTATTTACACTAGTGGCCTTTATTTGACAGTAAGCTGACAGGAAATGTGATTGAGAGAGCGCGGGGAAGACATGCAGCAATGGTCCACAGGCAGGGAATTGAACCCGGGACGGCCGTGTTGAGGACTGAGGGGCCACCGCCACGCCCCGTTTTGGTTGTCCAGGAAGGTGTCACTTCTGTTCTATGGTTTCTCCATTCGTGGAGCTAACCAGGAAGCACCTTTGGTTCAGTGGGTAGAGCAATCGTCTGGCAATTAGAAGAATATGGGTTTGATTGCAGCTTCCCCTTGTCTCACGTCAATGTGCCCCTGGGTAAGGCACTTAACACCAAGTTGCCCGTCAATCTGTGTGCTGGAGCATGGATGTGGGAGTGTGACTGGTTGAATGTGAGTCATAAAGTGTTTTCAGTGGTCAGTATGACAACAGCAAAAGTTCAGTCCATTTACTGTTGAGATCTGAAATCTGTTTTACAAGGGAGCCCTGGCCAAGACAGCAGCCACACAGATCAGAACCATACAAATAAACGAGACATGATAAATATAACCAAATGACATGGAGAAACGGCTCTCCGGCCCTTTTCAAACAGATATACTGTATGTCAATGATTGTTTCTCGTCTAGTCTTGAATGTCTTTTTGCTCAGGGTATGACGTGTTGCTTTTTAAGATCTTATGGCCTATTTCTTGCTGCCAAACAGACTTGTAACTGATCCTACAAGTCTGAATCCTGTTTGTGGTTAGTCAAATTAAACTAAGCTTTTCAAAACGTGAGGTAATCAAAGTTAAGTCGTGGTTTAAGAAAGGTAGGGATTACTTTTAAAGACCAGTTCACCAGGATATCCTGGATTGATGTTAAAAAGTATTTTTTAAGTAAAAACAGAAGAGATCTGTAAGGGTGCTAATACTTTTTGTTTTGCAATACTGTATATGGGAGCAGAAAGAGGTGATAAAACCTCCAAATGCTGGTGGATGAGCGCTAAATGGGCGAGGCCTCGATTGGACCACTGCATGGATTAGGGAATGTGTGTTTGTATGGGGGGGAGCTTTGAGAGGCTGCAGGGCGAGAGGCTGAGCTACTTTTATGCACTTGTTGTGAGCCATTCTGAACCCGAGGGCCAGAGAAACACCTAAAATGTAAAGGGGCTGGCAGTTGTCGGGGAAGGAGGCACGGTCGAGGGGAGGGTTGAGGTCAGAGGGGCCGTGGTGGGGGAGGAAGAAAGCCAGGCACTCTGTGGAGAAAGAGGAAGGTGGACAAGTGTGCACAGCAGGTGGCAGAGAGCATGACTACAGCTTGCTGTTTTAAGGCCGTTTTAGCAGGACGATGGAGAGAGGTTTCAGGGATTCCTGTTACAAAGTGATTTTTCTCAGGGGGGGAGGTTGTAAACGCATGTTCAGTGACTAACTTTCTTGTTTATATTCTCACAGATTGGCTAAATGTTTCAGGAGGGACTCTGGAGAACCTTAAGGTGGAGTGCGTCCGGCGTCTCTTACAGTCCCGTAGCTGCAGTGGACTTCTCTGTTTTTCTTTTTTTTAAGAGACATCTCTTTTTTGAGACTCATATCTTTTGTTGTTTAAGGTTTGGCTTTTTTTTTGGCAGAAAAAAAAGTGACTTCAGCACCTCTTTGCTATTATTTTATGAATTTAGATTGAGAAACTGTATAATTTGACCACAGAGTGTTCGACGACCTCCCAGGTACATGCAGGATGTTTGTGTGGTACAAACCTGGTGTGAAAGTGCTGAAATGTAGACATCAAGTGGGTCTCCCATACATTTAAACACACTGCTCTACTTTTGTATCTGGCATGACCCGTTTGGGTTTCCCTCTTTATGTTCTCACTTTATAAATAAAAGCTGTTTGAGGAAGAGAGGTGTCAACATGTCAGCCTGGTTGTGTCAGCATGGAGCAGGATTATGTGTAGCGACCTGATTCTCAGTCAGAGCTGGAGAACCCTCTGCCTGACTCTTAATGGGTTGTAAATGAATAGGCCAAAGAAAACGTAGGACTGAAATGTATTGACGTGCCAAATTGTGACAATACTAAGCTTCCCCCTGTGGACCAACGTAGCCCTTACATGTTTTTCAGTGTGAAAGCAGCTGGGGAAAAGTGATAAAGTTTAGATAATTGAAAGGATGGTGAAACTGATCTAAACTCAAATATTACGAGTCCTTGAATTTAAATTCTTTAATAATATTCAGCAGACACGCTGTGTCTTGAAGTATTTACACAAATGGATTTTTTTCACATTTTGTCACATTACAGAAGGACACTTGGGTGTTTTTTTTATTGGGGTTGTGTGGAAAAGACGGACACAAAATAGTGCATAAGTGTTGATACATGATAAAAACAAATCTAAGAAGTAAAAACCTGAAGTGTTCAGGGTGATGTGCGGAGTTTGTTTTCCTCCAGACATTGCAGTTTGCCTGCAGGCCACAAAGTTAAACTTTGTACTCATCTGACAGATCACTTTGTTTACTTTGACCCCCACACTGCTTGTTGCAAACAGCAAATGGGATTTCTTAGGGCTCTCTTTCAACAGTGGCTTTCTTCTTGCCACTCCCCCATAAAACACAGACTGTATAAAATAAGGACAAATATTGGTTATTTTAGGTTAAACCACGTATCTTTCTCCTACTCCTTCAATATAACTTTGTGTTAGTTTGTCATATAAAACAGTACCCAACAAAGTAGATCCAAGTCTCTGGTTGCAACATGACAAAATGAATGAACTGGAAGGCAGGAGCACTTTTTGCAACGCAGTTAGTTTGGGTCTTTAGTCTAGGTCCAGATGGGACAACATCCCAGCTCTATTTGTAGGGGAGCTCCCGGGTCTGTTAGCTCAGGTCTGAATACACGTCACTCTTGCCACTTCCGTCAGGTTTTATTTTGGCTTGACGGAGTAAAGCAACGCTGCTCCTGGGAGTCCTCAGACCACATAAGCTCAGTGTAGAAAGAAAGTGGCGCCACCTGGCGGGGGTCTGATAAACTCCACATCCCGCTCTTGTTTCTGAGGCGTTCTGCGGAAAAAGTGCAGAAGGCATAATTTCGACAACCATTTATAGATTCTGACACATTTGGCCAGAAAATAAAGAATATTAATAAAAAAGACATATCAAAAACAAATATAAACATTTCATTAAATAAGATTGACTAAAACATTTCGCTTTATTTATCTTCATAGTTTATAAAATATGGATATAATTTAGATCATATCTATACAGCTTCGTATTAAACCATAAAAAATGACCACATTTGTACTTTCTGTCACAGGTATCCATCCTACGCTTAAACAGATAAGGCTGAGCATTTATTCTAACCTGGAGTGAGTCAGTTTACAAATTCAGCTTTCATTACCTTCTTTTTAACCTTCACTAAATACAAAAAAAGGAGCCCAAACGTCAAGTTAAAAAGATTGATACAATTTAGAGTGATTTGACACAATTACAGAAAAGTGTAATCTGGCTAAAATTAGTCACTTTTGAGGTGAAACAAGGGTCAAAGAAAGAAAAAAAAATAGTCAAAAAAAAATAACTGAACCCAAAGTCTGCTGCCATGCAGTCTATAAACACAAACAAATAAATATTAGACGACTCCACATTTACAGAACCACTAACTGATACACACAAAATTAACAACATTCATTCTCAGTGTCCAAGTCAATCTTTCTTATGAGCTCTAACAAACTGTTCAAATAGCTGTCATGTATCGCTGCTTTAAACAAAAAAAAAATATGATGATGAAGATTCTCAGTCATCCAAATCATGATCAATCCAAAAAAAAAAAGGTTAAAAAAACAAAACTGGACTTCTATTTTGAAGCTGAAGAGGTTTTGCTTCCCACCCAGGAAGCTTTCTCAATTCAAAATGTCTGGAGTAGTGTGCAGATCCACGCTTATAGACCTGCCGGCGAGGCCTCGTTAGAGGGGGGTGGTTTAACTCTCCCTTTAAATATCTTCTGAAGAAAATGAATCATTTTAACTCCAGCGTTCTTTACCAGCTACAATATTTAGTTTGCAGTGCACAGTGTAGTGGTTTTTGACCAGTTTAAAAAAAAACAAAGGCTTTAACATTGACATTGTGAGGACAGAAGAGACATTAACATCAGATCAGACTGAGATATGCAGTTTTTATACAACTACTCTCTGACTGGGATGCCTACGACGAACAAAGCATCTCTGATTCTTATGATGTTTTGCAGACCTGATCCGCTTTCATAAAAACGGTCAGGTTTGAGCAGCTTTATAGCAGTCAGATCAAACCAAAGGAGGGAAACAAACTGAACTTTGAATGCATGACAGGGAAAACTATTTGTAGACCAAAACAGTTTTAAGACAACCTCTAAACATTTTCCAATGAGCACCTGTTGGGCAAAAATGCCTCCAGTACAGTGTAAAAACCTCAAAGAGCCAAATGTATTCAATTAGTGGGCCTAAAAATAACAGTAAAAAGCTTCAAGTGTTAAAATAATCTGCTATACAGACACCAATACATAAATATACATTTAGTGGTGTTTTTGGCTCACACTGGACTGATTTAGATGTTGTTTTGAATAATATAAAGTGATAACAGAAAGTGTTACACAGCAGGGTTTAGAAATCAGAGGCTGTTCACTGGGATCCAGCGAGAAAAGTGTCTGTACTCAGGTTCAAACAGCGTCCAGGAATAACTGGATCCTGGCTTCCCTACAAATGCGCTCTGCTCAGCTGTGACACAGAACAGGGAGTCTCAGGAAATCTGTTCTCAAATTTTGGTTATCCTCACGTTCAATTTGTTGAGCCACGCATTTGTCTCCCGATTTCTCCGCCTGGCGCTCTCAGAGAAGCGCTCGCTGCTGCTCCTCCTGCAGGAACGCCTGTTTCTCCATCAGCTTCCTGAACAGTCCTTGCCTGTTTCCCAGCAGCTGCGTGGGCTGGCCGCACTCGGCCACCCGCTGCTGGTCGAGGACGGCGACGGAGTCAGCGTTCTTGATGGTGGACAGGCGGTGAGCGATGATCACCACCGTCCTCCCTGTTCATGTAGAGAGAGACTTATGAAAATGAAAAAAAGAGGAGCGCCGGACGCTGGTTTGTTTAGAGATGTGACGGGTAAATGAAAGGTCTACCTTCCATGAGGCGCTCTAAAGCCTCCTGAACAAGGAACTCGTTCTCAGCATCCAGGGCACTGAAGGAAAGGAGATGAATTAATGCTTAAGAGTTTAAGTGAATGAAATGAGTGAAACAGGAAGTGCTTTAAAGCTGCAGGTGTAAAGGTAAAACCACAGGTCCAAGCCACCACAGTGAAACTACTGAAAGGGTCTGATAAACAACCCTGAAATATCAGTCAACTTTACCTGGTGGCCTCATCTAACAGCAAGATCTTTGGGTTCTGTCAAAAAAAAGAAAAAAGAATAACATGACAATGACAAATCCAGGCAGGAGAAGTAAAATTATCTCGCGGAGCAGCGAGTCTTTTGGGGTATGTCCCCTACCAACTTCACATTTCAAAATTCCAGGTTTTCCTGGCTATTTTTCTAAAGTTACGCTCAAAAAAGGGAACCAGAGCAGTTGACCACTTCATGTTGACATTTAAATCTCAGTTAATACATAAAAAGTTGTTGTTGGGGTAAAAATTCTTAGTTTTTTTCCCTGGTAAACTTCTTCACACCTTTATCCTTTCTTATGTATTAGGTGTACTTTGTGTTGGTCTATCACATTAAATCCAAATAAACTAAGGGAAGATATAGCTGTGATTTCCTCTGAAATATTTTTAATAGTAAAAAAAACAACAACAACATGTTTTTATTTACCTTAAGCAGAGCTCTGGCGATGGCTATCCTCTGCTTCTGACCACCTGAGATAAAGACACAGACTAACCGTGATTAAAGGCTAAATCCTAACAATACTACCCGGGTAGGTTTAATGTCATTATTCCTATTTTCACCAGTTCACAATTAAACCATTCACAAATTCAGTCACTCAAAACCCCTATTTATATCCTTTTAGCTATTTTCTGACATGTGAAGATCAACCTCCGACTAAAATTTCCAATGTTGAAGAGCAAACATGAGAAAGGGGCCTCTGTCAAGTTGTACTTTTACCCCCCAGGAAACTCAGGGCGATGAATATTATTCACATCTGGTTGATAACTCGGATCAACTTCAATATTCATTATAAAAATGCTTTAGCTGCATTTATTTTGCAAGAACGTTTAGGGGTTCCATTAACTGAGGCAAAAGTGATTTTGTAATAAATAATGTTTCCTAACATGAGATTTACTATAATAGTTTAAACAATAAACTGATCTTGCTCTTTTTGACAGCAAGATAATTATTTATGTTAAATAATGGTTTAAACATGTTTCAGTATGTTGGATCATATTTTATTGTACACTTGCAATGCGTACTGTAAAAAAATTATATTAGAGTTTATTATTAAATGTGTGTCTCAAAGAAATTAAGAGACCATGAATTTTACCATTTATATGTAACTTTTTTTAAGCTAAACTAACGTTCTTGTGTTATTACATTAACAACTGTGAACATTTCATTTAAATTCCAATAAAAATATTTTGTGCCTTTATTTACAGAAAATGATAGTCAAAGTGAGTTTACATCAAAAAAAGAAAAACTGTTCATTTTAATTTTGAAACAACTCAAACCCAATGTTTTAAGAGCGGAACAGCTCAGAAATCAACACTTTTATTCTGGATTGTTCCATGTGTTGCAGAGAAACATTATGCTACAGCTGTGAAAGAGAGGGCGAATTATTTCAGACCTTTTAACACATCATCTTTACCCGGGCTGCTATAGTAAGTGTAGAGGGCTACGGAGGGACTTAAAGGAAAGTGAAAAAGTGATTTAAAACCTGCTGCTGGCGGCTGATTCATGAAGTAAAACTTTATGTTCCTGCTAATTTCTCATGTTGCTGCTCCAGTTCCTCACCTGACAGCAGCACTCCTTTCTCTCCCACCACAGTGTCGAAGCCTTTGGGGAAGGACTGGATGAAACCATAGGCGTTGGCCACTCTGGCGGCGTCGTGGACGTCCTCGGTGGTCACCGCATTCGGGTCCGCAGCGCCGTACGCGATGTTATCTCTGATGGAGCAGGAAAACAAGACGGGCTCCTGGAAGAGAGGAACGACACAGACTGCTGCATTCTCCTTTAACGCCTGAATCCTTCAAAGCTGCTTTTCTGGCTGGCTGTTAAGGAGTGAGTGGTTCTTTAATTACCTGGCTGACAGTCCCGATGTGATTCCTGAGCCAGTAGGGATTTAGATCCCTGATGTCATGGCCGTCGATAGAAATGGTACCTGGAGAAGGAAGGTCTTTGTTAGAGACGCAAAAACGTCCATCAAACGTTCGGGCCTGAATTCACTCATCAGCACATTCACAGCTGCACAGTTGATGTGTGGTTATGGGTTCAAAACTGCATGTTCTCCTCGTGGGTTCTCTCTGGCTACTAAGGCTTCCCCCCATAGCCCAAAAACATGAGTGTTAGCTTAGCCTGCATGGTGTCCTGTGACGGACTGGTGATCTGTCCAGGGTGGAGATGGGTACTAGCCCCCTACAACCCTGCCCAGGTAAACAGGAATAGACAATGGCTGGCTGGAAGGGCATTCATTTCCTCTTACCGGCATCTGGGTCATATAGCCTGAGAAGCAGAGACACAAGGGAGGACTTCCCTGACCCGCTGGGTCCCACCACAGCCATTATGGTTCCGGCCGGGACCAGCAGATTCAGATTCTGGAAAATAGGAGCCTCTTTCCGGGTCGGGTAGGCAAAGGAGACGTCGCAGAACTCAAGCTGGCCTTTCAGCTGATCTGGAGAAAGGACCTGGCCCTCTAAACAAAGTTAAAATGGAAAATGCGGAATATAGTTAAAAGAGAAGCTTTTTGTTTTAAGACAAAAAGCTGAATGTTGTTTTTTTTCCCCCCCAGGATTTTTAAACCCAACCACAAACGGCAAAATCCCAGGCCTCAGTTCTAGTAACATGATTACCTTGTAAAATTATTCTTACCTAATGAACTTTTTCAAATTTCGTCACATTATAAACACACTTCAACTCATTTTATTGGGATTGTTTTGTGAGGAGCAAATCCGTGTGAAGCTCAAATGTCCTGTTTGCAGTTGGGCTCAAATCATGTAGGAGACACAGCAAATATTACGTTATACAGTTGCTAATCTGCGCATATTTAAATTAAATTCAAATAAATAAATGCAATAAAATGTAAGCATGAAGTGCTCTGGTCAGATGAGACCAAAATTCACCTTTCTGGCCTTTTGGCACGCGAAAAACACAGTTCACAACCAGACCTACGGTGGACTAGTTTAGACCAGTGGTGTCCAAACCCATTGCATTGTGGGCCAAAATGAGCAAGCTGAAAGCACTCTTTATTAGCAAAAACAACTTTATTGTCAATTATTCTTTCTGTACCTATTAAGCAATAAGTGATATTCAGTATTTTAATCATTCAAAGAAAACAATGTATTGTAGGTCTGAAAAAATAAAAAGAGTCTGAGATGTTTGCTTTGATAAAAGATAGACTTTCAGTTCCCTAACTTTTTAAAAATGTTTACCACGTTGTTGCTCTAGAAAACAATTTTGTCTATTCTCAGTAATAAAACTAATCATAGCCTTATATTTAGCCAAGGTTACTAACTAGGTGGCCAAGACTAATTTTAAATTAAAGTGAAAACCCGGCTAACAAAAGAAAAAAATGCTCTGTGTTTTACAGAACATTTTCTGGGCCACATAACATCATCATAACATTATCATAACATTATCTTGGGGCCGCAAATGGCCCCAAGGCCACACTTTGGACACCTCTGAATTAGACCAAAGTGTATTTGTGTGTAACAATGGCCCAGTCAAAGTCCAGACCTAAATCCAACAGGCAACCAGTGGCAACTCTTGAAAACTGGTGTTCACAGAAACTATATAGCGACTTGCAGCTGTAACATCAGAAAAACGTGTTTCTACACAGAATCGTCCTAGAGGGCTGAATACATGCCACACTCTTCAAATTTTGATTTGCATTCTACTTCACAAATATACACCATTTAAACTTTGTCTATCGCATAAAAACCTAAGCTATATAGAAGCTTGATTTTGTAACATGACAAAATGAGTAAGATTTCAAGGGGTTTGAATACTTTTGCAAGGCACTTAACATTCTGGTCTACTCTTTAAAATGGAAATATGTTGCTTTTTGTTTTAGCAGCCAAAACAGACTTTATAAAAGATGCCGTATTTATAACCGAGTTAAGGGAATACCGTGTGGGGGCGCAGGATGTACAAACCATTTAGAGGAAACTCAGGCTTTCTGTCCAGCAGCTCCCAGAGTCTGGCACCGGCTCCAAAGCCCTTCATCAACTCCGAGTAGAACGAGCTCAGACCTGCACACCAAAAGCAAACAACAAAACACCATTATCAGTCAAACACTGCTCGCCGAACAAGGTATATGAAAATGCACACACGGAGTTACCTGCGATGCTGATGCCGACCCAGAAGGTGTACATGAGGAACGAGGAGAGCTCTCCCACAGTCATGTGCTGACTGGCCATCAGGAGGCCACCTTTGTAGAGCACCGACAGGATCATGAGGTTACCGCTCAGACCAGTCTGGAACAGAAACACATTTAACTTTTTATTTAATTACAACAGCATCTGGTGCAACAGACACTTCCTGACAGCTCTGATTACACAAATAACTGCCTGAAAGGGAACCGGCTGGACAGAGTTTCCCCCGCAGATCTTCTCTTGGAAGCAGCAACGAATAAAAGTTTACAAAACAAAAAACGCACGCGCTCAGCTTAATGACCACGAGATAAAGCCCACCTGATAAAATGTCAGTTAGAGAAGCCTTTTTGTTTTTAAAGCTTATTCAGTGGTTTAGTGTTGTGAAAGCCCACACAGCAGGAACCGGTGAGCAACAGCTAATTGGTTAACTGTGCATTTGCATCACCGCCGCTCGCACACTCACCACTCCAAAGAAACCGGCTCGGATGAAGGCCTCCTTCTTGGCCAGGGCGAGCACGTCGTCCGTCTTCTGCGTGTACACGTCGACCTCCGACAGCTCTTTACCAAAGGCGCGCACCGTCCGGATGTTGCTGATCCGCTCTTCCGCCAGCTGCGTGCGCAGTTTCATTAGAGGTGGAAAAAACAAACAGGAAAAAAAATAAAAATGACCTGAAACAACCTTTGGCTGCCAGCCTGCTCACCTGGGTGGCCTGGGCGAGTGCATCTTGTGTACGCTTGGCGATGGAGCGAAGGTATCTGCCATAGACGATAGCAAGAACCGCCAGAGGAGGAACGATCATCAAAACAAAACTCGCAAGATTGGGAGAGACGTAGAACTAGAGGGTAAAAAATAAAGAGAGATCTGAAATTAATGAAGATGGAAAAAATAAACTATAGCATACAGGCTTAAAGTGAGATACTTTAAATTAAAGGCAAATTAGCTGTTAACTGTAGTAACTGTATACTTTTTAATTCATTTTCAAATAAAGAATAGGCTCTGATTTCAAGAGGATGTGGGCCCCTGAACTAGAGTCCATTTCAGTGCCCCTCCCACACTAGTTTCTTTCATGCATGATGAATGCAATAAATTGATCGTAAATATACACGAGCTTCAGGGTGACTGGTTCCCTTGAAAATCTTCTGCAATACGTTCTGCATTTGAAGCTTGAGGCTCATCTACAAAATATAAAATAAAATCTAACTGATTTATAAAAATAAAAATGAGATGTGGGCCAACACTTCTTTGGAAATAAATACCTCCCATGTTAAAAATCTATTCAGTAACCAGAGAGAAAAAAACAACCGTGGCGCTCCTAACCCCTTGTGAGCCCTTCCTAAAGCCCAGCTCAGGTCCATAGGTTTGTAATAACAAAAGCAGAACCAAAATAAAACAGACTAAAGCAAAAAAAAATAAAAAATAATAAATAAAAAATGCAGTTAGGAAACAACAATCAGGCCTGTCGCCATATTTCTATTTGTTAACAATTAACAGCACAAGTACTCTAAGCTACAATGTTTCTTTAGTTATTTTTACATCTTTTATGTATTCCAGTAGGTTATTTTTCAGCTGTTTGTTAAAAAATTTGCCTGTGAGACATTTGAGATAAAACTTTGATTCAGCGATGCCTTTTTATTACTTTATGAAAAGAAAAATATATCGAGATATCAGTATTGGTCCATATTGCCAAGCTCAACTTTTAATTGGTCTCTCAAAATTAGATAACATTTATTGTGAATTGGTGAACTGACCTGGATTGAAATGACATCAGTGAACAAGCAGCGCTGTTGCTGGGTTTAGTGTGTAATAAACTCAAGGTCCCTAATATAAAAAGAGCACTGATCATCTTTTTGGCAACTGACAGCTGATTACAGGAACCGCTCCTCGACTGATTTATTGAGCATGCCTTGTATTTAATGATTTACTCTAATGTGGAGAAAAATAAATAGCACCGACAAAAAAAAGATAATTTAACAAAATAGAAGAAGTTCCCAAACTGGTTTTTCTTTCCAAGAAATCAAAACCAACCCAAAAAAACAATCTAGGAAACGTAACGCAGACAGAGCAGGGAGTGAAAGGACATAACCAGAAGCTAACCATTTCCTTTTAGAGATAAATGGCATTCCTATAAACCAGTCTAACAGGACCAAAGTCTATATTTACTCATATTGATGGAAACTACCCACGCTCATACAGGAAGGACACAATGAAAAGGAGCAAAGATGTCAAGAAAATGACGTCTACTTCCTCGTTGTGAGGAATTCAGATGTGAGATGTTTATACAAAATCCGGTCCAAAATACCACCAATACAAGTCTCTCCCTGCTCTAACATCTTCTAAAGGCCCTCCTAGGGTTTTAATAACCGACTTCCAGATTCTTGATGCTGCCTGTTTTGCAGCCAGGCTGTTCCTGAGTGATCGCGGTGGACCTCTGACACAGTACTCACCATCATGCTGACACCAGCAACGGCCTGAGCGACGGCTCTCAGCCCGTCCGACAGGTTGTCTGTGATCGAGTGGCCCACCATGGCCGTGTCCGCCGACAGCCTGTTGATCAGCTCTCCGGTCCTGTTCCTATCAAAAAAACTCACTTCTTGCTTGAGGATGGCGGAGAAGACCGAGGATCGGAGATTACGGACTATCTGGCTGCCTGGAATAAGAAGAGGGGAAAGATTATTTAAGATTTATTAGACACCTGGAAAATCCTTCATTCAATTTTAACTTTTCTTACATTTTAGTCACGAAACAATTCAATGCACCTACAGCTGCATGTATTTTGGGGTAACTCCCTACCAGTTTTCTACATCTAGAAACTGATATGTTTGCCTCCCCTATGCAGAATAGCTCAAACTCAGTGAGATTGGAAGAAGAGTATCTGTGTGCTTGATCTGGAGGGTGAACCTCCACCACAGACTCAAGTCTTTTGCCGAACATGACAGGTTTTCTTCCAGTATTTAGCTCCTTCTATCCTCCTATCAACTCAAAGCAGCTTTCCTGTCCTGGCAGGAGAAAGGTGTCTCCACAGCGTTTTGCAGATAGGCCAATAATTAGAGTTTGATCTCATCTGGCCAGAGGATCTTTTTCCATGTTTTCCAAGTCTTCCTGTACCTTTCTTTTAACGAGGAATTTTTTTTTGTCACTGTAAATAGATTGTCTCATCTATGGTGTGGATCTCCAAAATGCCCCTTATCTGCTTCTCTGGTCTACGCTGTACGCTCCCAGTTAGTTAGTTTAGGTGGACAGTCCTAACTTAGGTCTGCAGTTAGTTATATTTATTAACATTTTGAATACAGACTACCTCCTAAAAACTGCAGCCTACATTACTGCTAGTTTGGATACAATGCAACTCACAGTTCAGAAGGTTAAAATAAACAGCCAAAGACTTCCAATAAAACATCATATTGCACTTGGTTTTATCTGCACACAAACAGTGTTTGCCAGGCAAGCAGCCACGCCTTCAGAAAGCCCCTGCTGCTGAACGATGGTTGGAAATGACTGCAGCGTATTACCCTCATAAAACAGGGCTGTGCACCAAACAGCTTCACCAGAGAGCAGATTGTTGGTGTTGGCAGTCTCTAAAAAGAGAAATACTGCAAGCTTTTTAAAGCTGCATTGTCCTTCTATCCTCTGCAAAACAAGAAAGTACACCACTTTTTTTTACCAAATGTTTTGAAGGGACGGATGACATGGTCACGTTTTAATCTTTAATCTGTCATACCTATGTGAGAGATTATGCATATGTGGGCGAATACTATATGCACCACACTCGACTCACCGGAGGCCTGCATGAGGTAGACCCTGGCAGCGTTGGCCGCGCCGCCACACAGAAAAACCCCCGTCAGCATGAGACACAGGGAGGTCAGCGAGGCCGTCATCGCCTCCGTGTCTGCCCCGGAGGAGTAGATGGTGTCTATGACTCTGCCCAGGAAGAAGGGAGCCGACATGGTCACGCCACTGGAGACAGTGAGGAAGCCAATGGCACCTGGCGGTGGATGAAACCAAAACATGCAGAGAGAAATGTCATTTAAAGTAAAAATTAAACAATCTAGGTAATTTCTAACCCTTTAAAGATGTTATCAAGCAAAACAATAAAAAAAAATTGGAAATTGAGTATCCTAAATGTACAGAAATAATTGCTGAAAAGGACAGATTTTAATGAACTTTGCAGGAGCTGCAAAATATAAGGGCGTGCTGAAATCAGCATGCAGGCCTCCTATTACCTCCAACAAAGAAAAAACACTAACATTCCTGTTTTCTCCATTATACACAGGCAGACAAAGGACAACCCGACCTGTAACCAATCTTTGCGACTGCGGGCGGATCTCCGCTGGCCTCCAATTAACACTTGTTGTAGACCACCTAATAAAACATTTACTGCTTTAAAATTATGTTAACCTATTCACAATTTAAAGCTAACCTAGGGATTTCTGCTGCTTGCATCAAACCTGAAAAAAAGCATTTCAAGCTGGATGTATTTAACAAATAATGTGTCATGACTGATGTGAGTCAAGTAACATTCAATATATATACACACACATAGATGGAAATGTCTGCTTAAGGTCTCAAACAATTTAGCTCCCCCATTCTGATAATATTTTGTGAATAACATAAAAGCACAAGATCTAAAAGTTTTGAGGGAAAGCAAAAAAACCCGAATGATAAAAAAAGAAAAATCAAATAAACAAATGGATGTTTAGAAAGAGAAACGGAGAAATCCAGTAAACCTCACCTTTCACTAACAACCGGTGACGTCATTCGCCATAAATGCCTGGCATGGCAAGCATTTTGATTTTTTTTTATACTTTACTCATAATACTTTGAATAGTCCAAGCTCGTTAAATGTTCAGATGTGTGTTGATTTTATGTTTTTGTTCATCTGCGTTTCTTTTTCTGGTAAAATATGTAAGTGGAAAAAGCACCTGTAGTGTAACTCCCTGTAATAAAAGGAGCCAATGTGCTTTATCCGGAAACAGCGATTAATCTATTATGTTGGGGTTATTGAAGCCTTTTTTTTTAAATAAAAACTGTTCTTTGCAGTTTACCTGCCAGTCTCCATCTCTCCGGGTGAGCAAGACCCAGAATCCTCTTAACGTCATCCAGGGGGACGCTGGTCGGCGTCTGCCGTCTGTCCGCGTCCGCCTGGCTCTTCGCGGCCTCGACTGGAGGTGCGGGCGAGGAGGCCGCCGAGGAGCTGGCCAGAGCAACAGGCGTGTGTATGGGAGTCCGTCCCCGGAGGACAGAGAGCCCGGTGGACAGCGGGCTGCAGGACAGGACCGAAAGGACGCGAGTGGCTGGCGGCGGACATGCGGAGGTCTTCGCGCCGGCGAACTGCCTCCTCCTCCGGTGGGCGGCCGACAGGATCGCCCGGTGCTCCAGGCACAGCAGCCTGGACTGGGCCAGCTTTAATTTAGAGACGTGCATCCTGTCGGTGCAGTTCGACAGGCGAAGCAAAAGCCGCATCGTTCCAACTGTAAGCCAGAAACCGAGTTCAAAAGTCAAAGCAACAGCGTGTCACATCCAGACCCCGGTGACTGACAGCGTCGAGGCGGTTCTGCTTCAGTACGTCCACTCGGAGAAGCATGCTCCAGTCCCAGCTGGCAGGTCAGCACTCCAAATCCTCTTGTCGCTGCTACATTGTGGGGTTTTAGTCCGTTGATGCAGACTTTATCAGCTCCCGACAGCCGCCTTTAACCCAGTTTATCTCTTATCGCTGACCAGCTCCCTACACCCCGCTGCTGCCTGTCACTATCATTTGCGCCGACGGACACCTGGTGCGCCACCGCCAGGGGGCCGACAACCGCCCGACACTCAGGGAGAGTCCGAGAGGGTCACGCTAAATTCACCTGGACGGAGCTGGAAACAGAAACAACAAAGGTGACCCTGTTTGGTTCGCAGGTTACGACAACTCACGATTCTTCCGCCTCGGCGAGGTTGATGATGTAAGAAAACTTTCCCAGACAGAACTAAACGAACCCAGATCGATCAAGCGCAGCGTGTGCAGCACAAATCCTGCTGGGATCTCCAGTGGCTCTAGCGATGTTTCTGTGATATTTAGATAACACTCCAACCGGGATGTATTGCTATATTTTAACAAGAATTTCAAAATAACACAATGGGACTAGTTTATCGGATACACTAGTTGGAGCTGTTTTGTCCCACCCCTCCCTTTGAGCTTTGCAAAGTTTTATAATACTGTAGTTCCTTACTGTTTATAAAATTGAATGAACAACACTAAACAAATAAAATGTTCTAAAAGTAATCTCACAAAAAGTACACAAAAAAACATTGGTCGACACTTTCTACAGTGGTTGAAGTATGGCAATAATTTTTCTCTGTGTAAGTTTGCTGATTAGCCAAACAAACATATAATAAAAATGCAGGGCAATATAATAGATGTTCTAAATTTAGTCTGATTACAGAATAAGAGTGGCAGACAATTAACACAGCAAATCCTTCATAGTTGGTGCATGTAAATCTTGGTCCAAAATAATCCAGGAAGGTCATAATGAAAAAAAATTACATTTCATAATTACCTCTTGTTTAAGTTCAGCCAAATTTAAAAACATGTAATTAGAAATCAAAATAAAATAAAAATTTTTTATAATTTCTGGAGACCCACTATGATATTTCGTAGTCCATAGTCTGGTTCATAAGCCTAATATTGGAAGGCATTTGTTTAAGTTTATTGTAGACAAATTGTAAACAAATTTGTGTTTGCTTTATAATATAAATACGTAAATTAACTGAGAATTTATTCTAAACATTAAAACCAATGCGATAATTTGTTTTAACAAAAAAAAGTGTTAGCAGCTTTATTATTAACAAGCGATAATGGCAAAAATATGTTTTAATTTTTGTCAGAAAGTAAAATACAACATTTGAGGAATAAAAATGTAATGATGCATGTTTAATTATTTTTTTATGCTCATACGTACGATTATTGCTTACTAAGTAAACATTTCGCTACACTGAATTATTAAATATAAGTAAATACAAGTAAATCTCGGCCGTTAGGCATAGCATTTTATGTTCCAGATTTCAATATCAAAGTAAAGAGAAGAATAAATAATGAATTATCAGTATATACAGGAGAATTATTAGCAATATTATTAGCATTACAATGGATAGAGGAAGTAAGACCATTAAGATCAATAATATGTTCAGATTCAAGTTCAGCTTTACTTAGTATACAAAATCATTTTTCAGATAGTAGATTAGATATATTAATTGAAATACAGCAAATTCTATATCAAATTCAAATGATGGGTATTAGTGTTATATTTATTTGGGTACCAGCACATATAGGGGTTAATGGAAATGAAATTGCAGATAAGATTGCTAAGGAAGCATCAAAAAATAGAACTATTGATATGATGATTAATTTAAGTAAGACAGAAATTAAAAGTATCATTAAACAAAGAATGAAGGAAAGGTGGCAAAAACAATGGGAAGAAGAAAGGAGAGGAAGATGGCTGTATAGGATTCAACGGAAAGTCGGAGAAATGAGGATAGCAGAAGGAATCAGAAGAGAGGAAACAGTTATTTCAAGACTTAGATTTGGACACACAGGATTAAATAAAACACTATTCAAAATAGGGAAGCATATGTCAGGCAAATGTGAATATTGTGAACAAGATGAAACAGTAGAACATGTAGTGATGTATTGTAAGAAATATGAAGAGGAAAGAAGGATTTTGGTTAGAGATCTTAATAAGGAGAAAATAAAATTTGATATAATAGATATTCTGCAGAAAAAGTCAAAAAATAAATGTTATCAATACTTATTTAAATATTTAATAATAACAGGAATAATTAGGAGGATTTAGTATTTGTAAATTTAATATTATAGATATAGATACATAAATATAAGTATCTTCGGGAGTATGGCCATTTTGACCCACACTCCTCACCAGTTGGTGGCGGTAATGCACACCGGAAAGTTGTTTGCCAACCGCCACTAAAATCAAGAAGAAGAAGAAGAAATCTCGGCCGGTAGATGATATGGACTCACGAGTGGTCGAGTCTGGCTCGCGGGGAGAACGTACAGGCTCGTGCGAATCAGAGGAAACAGAAGACACGTGCAGGTACTGATCAGTGGTATCATGTTTGAATTTAAACGGTGATAAACCAGCTAAACTAAATGCTAGTGATGATTTAATCAGCCAATAAACGAGTAACATAGAAGGCATCACATCAGTCACTCAAGCTAGCTAGTAGTTAGCTTAGCTTGAAAGCATGTCAGCTAAGACTCACTCTTACAGATGTGGTTGCTCCTTGTTTCATACCAAATTATGTTTTGTTGGCCACTCAGGTTTACTTAATAACAGTGTTTTATTATTCTGTCGCTAATGATTTACTGCAACATACTCGTTTGCACTCTGTTTTCCTCCCATTCTACTTATTAATGACCTGTCCCCTCTTGCCTTGCAGCAGCCATGGCTGCCATATACTCAGGTATCCATCTGAAGTTGAAGAGTCCACAGACTCCGTGGGAGGACAGGCTGAAGCTGGCCCGCTTTGCCTGGATCTCCTCCCAGTGTCTGCTGCCAAACAAAGAGCAGGTAACACATGTTTATATTGTGACTGCTGGGATACAATGCAACCAGTCACAGTCAGTTAATTAGAAAGTAAATGTATTTCAACAATTTTGTTCAACCGAAAATGTCACATGACCATCTGAAAAAAGCTAGCTTACAGTGTTTTGATAAACATCTACTGGAAACTTTGTTGTCAATTCTTAAAGAACTGTGATTTCATTTCTATATTTAGGTTTTTAAATATTGTTAATTAAAAAAAAACTTTTGTAAAAAGAAGATGGATACATTTTCTGGATAAATCCTATGGGATATTACTTATTTTCAACCCAACATAGTTTTCAACAACAAAATATTACTGTATTTCTATTAATAAAAAAAAATCATATTTAGTCAAAGTTAATAAGAGTGGCTGTATTTTTTTTTGTAGATAATAGTGCAGCATTGCAGTTAATAGAAATTAGTTAAACTGTGGTAAATGTCTAAGATAAAGTTCTGTTGAAACTCATCTGATAAGTGGGGTTACGCAGGTGTCTTATTAAGCAAGTGCAACAGAAGGTAAAATAGAAATGATTGTGTGGTCCTGAGCAGCGGGGGGTGTTCTTGCATGAATTGCTGCATTATTGCAGTTGTGTCATGAATATGATCAGCTTTAGGCTCTGCTAAGGTGTGAGAGAAGCTCAGTTTGATTTAATTAGCAACATTCAGCTTGTCTGCATCCTTACGTCTTGTGTCATCTTCCTCTAAATAACTATATTATCCTTTTGATATATTATTAACCTCAGACTCTCTATGGCGTTCAAGTCAGGGCAGTCTGCTGACCAGTCAAGCACATTGATACCATATTCATTAAAGCAGGTCTTGGTACTATTGGCGGTGTAGGCATGTGCCGAGTTCTCTTTGAATTATGCCAACAATAATTGTCATTGGATCCAAAGCAACATGGACTCTGTGTCTCTCCAATCCTTCCCCTCATTATTATCCCTTAGATAGGAAATGTTTTGACCAATCTGTATAATCTGATTGAATTTGACTTTGGAAAGTGCCTTAAGATGTTTCATGAATTGGTGCTATATAAATAAAATGTAATTGAATTGTGAGACCGTAACATAATATTTCTGAATTAAAAAACGTTAATTTTTTTACATAATATAACCTATTAAAATCATTTCAGTTATACTCATATGCATATGTACCTTTGGGCCACAGGTCACCAACATAATGCTTGGTTTTCCAGTATGCAGCCCAGGCTCGATCATGATAACTGCCTTACGTTTTGTCATCTTTTTCTATCTGTGCATGCAGGTTTTGTTGGACTGGTGCACCCACGCCCTGACAGTCTGGCACAATAAGAAGGTGAAGTTCTCTCAGGATGTCTTGGAAGGCCTGTGGTGCTATCTGGATGAAGTAGTTCACAGTCGCAAGCTACATTCTTTAGTCAAAGAGGGAAAGACTGTAACTCTGAGGCTCAACATGGCACAGGTGGGCATGCGGTTCACTGCACACACCAGGGATGAACGCATTTATTCTTAAACCTATAGCTGTATTCATCGTTTGATGCGTTAACGGTGACTCGCTTCCCTTTTCCATTAGCTGCTGCTGGACCACCTGCAGGACTGCACACAGGGCCGACCGCCAGTACCTCTGTCCACCATACTGAGTGTGTGTCGGGGGATTCTTTCCTCTCCTGCTCTTTCATCTGTGTTTACCATAAAGTATGAACTGATGGTCAATCTTCTGACCAAGTTCTGCTTGTTGGCTTGCCATGAGATACAGAAGCAGTCGCCCCCAGAACGGCAGAAAGATGCTAAAGCGGAGGATCTTCAGGCTGAACCTGCAACCGATCTGGAGATCGTTGCTGAATCCAAGAAAGAGCAACCCTCGGCTAATCTGTTTGAAGGCTTGCTTCAGGTGCTGACTTGTTACTTATCAGTGCAGCGGGAACAAGCCAACCCGAACAGAGTCTTCAGTCTGGTCACCAACCAGCTTTTCCAGCCGTTGGTGCTGCTCAGATACCTGCTGACCTCTCAGGACTCTGTTGCTTACACGCACAGCCTTATCCGTCAGCCGCTACGCAGAGACGTCCGCATCAAGGTCGACTCCATCCTCCAGTTAGCTCTGTTCCCCCCCGAGCTGCTGTCGTCCTACAAGGCAGAGCTCTTCCCACCCAAGGAAGACTCCGGGAAACGTGGTTCTGGTGGGACGAAGGGGCCCCTGAAGCCCGTCGGCGCCTTGCTTTCCAATCTGAACGGCCAGGATTACTGCGAGCTGTCTCTGCGCTACCCTGTGAAGTCCGACACCTCGTCCCTAATGTTCAGATTTTTTCTGGAAAGCTACGGGAAAGGAAAAGAGGAAAGCGAGGAGGAGCAGAGGATGTTGTGTTTCTATTTGCTAGCCAGACTGGTCCCCGTGTTAGATCTTCAGGTTGATGGCGGCTCCGTTTCCCACGAGCAGAAATCTCCTCCAGCCTCCTCCGGCTCCCCGCAGAGCTGGGGCCAGGCTCTGCAGTCTCTGGAGTCTCTGCTGAACCAGGCGCTGGCAGCAGACATCTATAACATCGCTGCAGACAGGATAAGACACGGGGAGGTCCAGCTCATGTTTTACAGAACCGTAGGAAAAACACTCCTTACTGAAGCACAGCCAAGGTAACGTCTAAAATTAACGGTTGAAAACCTTTCATTTTATCTTGCTTTTATTGTGTTGTTGTTTAGCCATATTGCTTCTAATACGGGTGCATCTCAATACATTTGGTCAGTTAATTTATCTCCAAGTCAATTCAAGAAGTGAAATTCACATATAGTTTAATTACACAGAATGATAATTCTGGTGTTTATTGCTGTTAACTTGAATTATTATGGCTTACAGCTAATGAAAAATTAAAATGTAGTTACCTTTGACAAAAAAAAAGATGTTACGGCCTAAAGAGTTAGCGCTCCTTAGTTGACAGATGTCCAGTAGACGGTTATCTACACGCTCCACAGGTAGGATAAGTGACAACTCCTTGATAAAGAAGCTGGCCGTCTACAGAGTGATGTATCCTATCAAGCTAAGGAAAAGTTGAGTGGAAGGAAAAACTGTGGTGCAAAAGTTGCTCAAGGAACACAGATAAATGCCGCCTTGAGGAGTGGTGGCCTAGTGGTTAGAGCAGCGTGCTTACACGAAGCCCTGAGTGGCAGCTGTTCACATGCACGCACGGCCGGCCGGGCGAAGTAAACAAGAGACTGGAGAACAACATAGAGAAATGTGGTGTAACGTCAGACCGTATTCCATCTGAAATATTACCTTTTGTTCTTCACATCACTATTTTTTAGTTCTTTCCATCTAAAATAATGAAATTTTGCTTATTGCTCCTTTAAAAGCCATATATTTTCAGATTTCACATAAGTCACTAGACTTTGTTTCTGTATGTCCATTCAAGAAGTGAGATTTGTATATTATATAGATTCATTAGACACAGACTGATGTTTTCAAGCCTTTATTTTTGTTAATCATGATGGATTTCTGCTTACAGCTAATGAAAACATAACATTTAAAATAAATAGATTTTATACAGGAATACGGGCTTAATGAAAAGAATGTTTAATACCTGCTTAAACAGTGTAATTTCAAATGGTACTTTTAATCTCAGAAACGAGCCTCGTCGTAACACTTATTCAAATTTATTGTACTTTTCAGGATGAAAAATCCAGTATTAATTTATTGTCTAATTTTCAATAAACTGAATTATGGGTTTCCATTTAGCTGCCAGCCATAATCATTGATATTCACCAAAAATAAACACTCAATTTAATTAATGAATTGGGCTTTTTGACCAGAAAACTGACGTTGGCTTTTCACTGCTGTTCTAATTTGTTCATACTTTGACCTTTTCGGACTAACTACTGTCTGAGTAATGTTGTCTGAGGAGATCAGACAACATTACCAGATGCTAAAATATAACAGCATAAACTTCCCGGTTTGTTGATGCGAACAAAGAGGCCTTTCTTCTGATGTTTTTCTGAACTCTGCTGGAAACCTGAAGCAGGAAGATGTCCAGAAAGGGACATAATTGAAGCTGGATAAGAGGCAGGATGAAAGTAAACAACCACTGTACAGAACGGTGTTTAGGCTTCTTTCTCATACCTGCTGCTTTAACTGCTAGAAAACAGAAACGCTCAGGAGAGGCGTCATCTTCAACAAAGATGAAGGTGGAAGCTTGGATATGTGTTATAAAAATATCATAACTTTGGCAAAAATAGTTTTCTCTATAATGAAATAAATAGAAAATACGATAGTATTCTACTTTATATAGGTAGATTTTATTGTCCATCTGTGGAAATTTATCTTTGGTTCACCTTTCACAATCACAACCACATTAAAACAATAAATTAATGATAAAACCAACTACTTTTCGTGCTGCAAACGACCCCTTATACACCTTCTTTGTTGCTAGAGGCATTCTCTAACAACATCGGATAAGGGATGATCCACATCTCTGATAATTAGGGATGCACCCATATGAAAAGTTGGGCGGATTTCGATTTCCGCACACAAACATTTACGCTTCTGTGATGGTTCAATTTTGTAAAAGTTTGTACCAACTGAAAATTATTCCAACTGAATTTTTGAATGTGGGATTAAAGTCTACATTTACACGCTGCTTTTTAAAAATCTTTGCTTCATTAAAAAAAACACAATGCATCACTGTCACTTTGACGTGACCAGACAAAAGACGCATGACCAGCCCCCTCACCTCCCCCTTTTTAAACACGGGTATAAGGGGCAACTAGATGGAAAAAAACCATCAGCTGTTAATATCGGCCCAGTTTTCCTTATCGGACCGATACCCATATGTTAAAAAATTACTAACATTGGCTGATACCGATGTTAATGCCGACATATCTTGCGTCAACAATGATGATAGACCCGGCCATTCTCCTCACTGCTGTCTGGTCCTTCCAATGATTTTTGCTCCCGGCTGATCACCTTCCCTGCATTTTTTGCTATTCTGTGTAACTTTTATTTACCACAGTGAGGCACCCAAACCACACAGTGATCTTAAAAACAAGAACGCTTTCAATGAGACTGACATAAACCTGCTGAAGAATCTGTGAGCTCACTCTAAAACCTCTAAGCTTCCTGATTAGGAAAAGTCTTTGATTTGGCTTTCCTATAAATCTCATCCACATTCGATGAAAAATAGATTCTGTCATCAATGTGCGTACCGAAGTACTTGAAGCTCCTGACCACTTCAACGGACAAGAGCTTCACAGGACCAGACGTACCAACAATAAGCTCTTTGGTCTTATCTACATTGACAGTCAGGAAATGTTGATTGCACCACTGATAAATCATATGTACTTGAGCCTCATAACCACAACTATTGACAAAAAGACCCACAGCAGCCAAATTGTCACCGTACTCAGTTTAACATTGGTATCCTCTATGAGCTTTGAGATGCACTTGTAGCGTTTTTTTGTTTTTGTCTGATAACCACGTTGATTTTGATGCATAAAAATGTGCCCCTGTTGAATTTCAGCATACCGTCCTGGTACCGGTGTTTAAAGGTGCTGTTGAATCTCAATCATCTGATTCTTGAGCCAGACTTGGAGCGGCTGCTGTCCTCGGCGTGGGTAGACGCTGAGAACATGGAAGCACAAGTGCAGCGGGCCAGACAGGTTTGATTATTTTATTCCAGACTTTTCTCCTCCTTCCATTACCTAACAGTCCAAAAATCCCGGTCAAGGTAGTGATTTTCACGTTGATCTATACAAATTTGACGTTTGATCTTAACATCAGTATTTATGTTTCTTACTTGCTGACCGACTGATTTCTGTTTGCTATCTAGTAGGGCTGTGCATAAAAATCAATACAAAGATTAATATCGATGTTTTTAAAAACAATTTAATATCGATATTCTCTCTTTCAAAAGCGATATACATCCCAACCCCTAGGGGGCGTTATTACAGCGCGCCATTACTGTTCACAGCGAGGAAGAGCAAGTGAGACAAATTTGCGGAACGGCCGACAGTATTTTTGAGGCGCCTTCGTCCCTAAAATCAGACGTTTAGGCACATTTTTGGTTTCCGTGATACGTTAAATGCATTGAACCGAATGCACTTTATTTTCCTGTTAATATGTCAGTGTTTAATAAATTGAACATAAACATAATATTTGGCGGATTTTGTTGATTGAATGACTTTGAGCATTAATTTGAAAGTAATAAATATCGGTATTGGAGTCAAATCAACTCAAGCTGATCAATATTGAGAATCGTATTGTATCGTGAGCTATGTATCGAGAATCATCCTAGATGATACCCAGCCCTAGTATCTAGACATCTTTAGTGTCTGGCTTAACTGGAGCTCTGGTTCTTAAACTGGGCCAAACAAATAATTTTTTAAACAAAATAAAGGCACTAGAATAATCAGAATTGCTTTAAATAATCTGCACTTGGACTAGGACACGTCTTTAGACAAGTCCAGGAGGTAGAGATGTTAAAACAGCACTGATCCAGGGTAGTCCAGCTCAAAAGTATTGAAATTAACCCACTTCAGAAACCATTTTGTTGTTTTATTCCATATTTGCTGAAATGTTAATTCATCCTGTACCTCAGGCGAAGCTTACAAATTAAAATCTGTTTTATTAAGAAGAACATCTCTGTTTGCCTCCTACCAGCTCATGGTGTGCAGCCTCCTCCAGACCTACACCAAGCTCCATCAGCTACCTCACCTCTTCTCTTCGCTCCTCTCTGTGATCTGTCAGCCGGCTCTGGATGAGCGCCGCCCTCCTCTGCTCTCTGAGGGCGTGTCTGCTTCTCTCAGGACTTGTCTTCTGGACTCATCGCCTTCTCAGGTCCTGGAAATCTGCTCGTTGGTGTTGCAGAACATCAGGACGCGTTTGCTGCCCGACTTGGCGAACGAGGAAAGAGACGGAGAGGCGACGGAGATGGACGGCAGACGCCAAAATAAAGAAGCCGCATCTCTAAAGCTGTCCCGCCTCTGTCAGCTGCTCCATGCCGTTTTATTCAACCTGAAAACTCTGGATAATTCTTCTCCGGTTCTTCTCGTCAGGCAGAGCAAAAGCTTCATGGAAGAGATGCAGCAGACTATCAAAGACCTGCTACATCTGTCTTCAAAGCCAAACTTGACTTCTGTTAAGAGGACTCCAAAGAAAGGCAGAAAGAAAGCGTTAAAAGCATCTCTCTGGGAAGAGAAGACCCAGGAGGCCACTCTCCTGCTCAGATACACCTGGGTGGAGGTGGACGTTCTCTTCCACATCCACTGCAGCAAATACACGTCTCTGGACTCGTTCCCGACGGCCGCTGAAGACGAGAGCGAAGCCTCTCCTCTCCTGACCCACGTGGAGAGAGTCATGTCAGGGGCAATCCTGCCAGCACATCTGCGTCCGTCTCCGTCCTGCAGCCCCATGAGCTGTCTGCTGCTCAAACTGCTCACTCTGCAGCAGATGAAGAAGGTTTTACTGGATAACGCTTTACTGGCCGAAGGCAACGCCGCAGCCCTGCTGACGAGGGCGGTCCAGTCCATCGTAGCCAAGACGGAGGGGAGACCCGCTGGAGAGCAGGCGTGGGACGGTCAGCTAGGCAGCGTAGACGCCAGCACGTACCCCGCTGCGCATTGGTACGTCGTCGTCTCAAACCTGCCTCTGATTGTTCCCCATCTGAGCGAGGAAGACGTCAGCCACATCGCCCGAGTGTTGGTAGCCTCGCTGATGCACGGAGACGTGGAAAGAGCCAAAGATCAGCCACCTGGAAGCCTGAGCTTCTCCTCCATATCCTCACAGCTCGCTCTGAGCAAAGTCTTTCCAGAGCTGCCCTCGCTGTTCTCTGCCACGGTTCGCGCCATAGCACGGAGGATTGTCGGCGTGCTCGGAGCAGGACGCTCACCCAAAGCCCGTCCTTCCTTTCTGGCGCTCTATGAGAAAGAAGCCGCGTCGGTTCCCTCAGAGGTCGATGTTTGCCGGCCCGTTTTCTCACCTCTGATCGTCGAGGCCATAGTTGAGGATATCTCTGCGTCTTCTAAAGCTGGAGAGGCGTTTGTGCTGCTGACCCACACGCAGACCAAGGAGCTCCTGAACTCGATCCAGATCTTAACAGACCTTAATCCAGACGGGATGAACGCCCAGGATCTTTCCTCCACCTTCCTCCTCCTCCTCTTCGTGTTCACCTCCACGCAGCCAGAGCCGACGGCCGCGGAGCCGCTGGAATCCGGAGGGGACGCTGTGTTGTTGGGGAAGCTGCTCGGCGCGCTGACTCGCCTCCTGGACGGAAACAACTTCCAAAGTGTTCTGAAGGTCATCCACGGCGGGACTCTCCTGCAGACTACTCTGTCGTCTCTCCTGTGGCACAGCGGCTGCAGAAAGCCTGCAGCCACAACCGGCTCTGATTGGCTGGATTTAGTCGGTGCAGCACAGGCCTTCATAAGATCATTGGTGCAGATGATTATAACCAGAAACAGCAGCGTTAGACTCAACCTGGACCAGTTTGCTTCCTACTTGACCAGTAAGGAAATGGTGAGCAGGCAGAACGAGCAGCCCGGCTCTGCGGCGTCCATGTTGTCGGTTCATCTTCTCCTGGCCTCTCTGACCTCCTTCTCCCAAGCAATAATGTCTAACATGGGGAGAAGCAAGGTAATGGATGAGACTTTAACAGAAATACTCAGGAGGACGACGTCTTTACTAGGCCCTACTGTTGAGTCTGCCCTAAAGCCCCAATGGGACTTCTCCGAGGCGGTAACCCAGCCAGCCAGCGCCCTCGGCCAAGCCTTTATCGTGGAGGTTGTGACGGTGATGCTGCAGTGTGAGCTGGCCTCGCTGTCGGCGGTGCCGGAGAACAGGCAGATAAGCCCGACTCACGTGAACCTTTATCAGGCCATCTACCAGCAGATCCTGAGAGAAATGAGCTCTGCTCCGAGGCCCATCGACTTCCTGGTCTGCTCGCTACGTTTCCTGTCAGCTTTTTACAAAGCGATGGAGAAGATGGGAGAGGAGCTCTACCTTCAGATAATGCAGAGTTTGAACCGACTCCTAAAAGGTAAATTCAATAAAACATAAACTGAGCTTAATGCAGGATTCCTATGCAGAAACGTTTAGGAATTCCCTTTTTTTTATTTTACAGGATAAATGAAATATGATAAAATGTTCTTAAGGATGACATTCTAATAACCCCTTACAAATGCAGTGGTTTTCACATTGATTTTATTTTAATTTGACATGCTTTATCTTGATTTGCCAAATCACGCCTTAATTGTTACATTTTCCAATCAGTATTTTGGGTTTTTAAATTACTGACTGAACAGATCCAGAAAAATAAAAGATAAATAAAAGACCTGTCTGTGACCTGTTTGGTTCTCAGACATCCTTGACTTAAGCTGAACCGGGCCTGAGCTTTTTAAACTGAGTCTAAAGTCCCACATGAAGCACAGAAACTGCTATTTTGAGGAGTATTTTCAACCAAAATAAATGTACATAGTTCATAAACATTGCCTTAAAAAAGTCTGGTTATGGGGCTGATTTAAGTCAGCCCAGAAGCCACAAAACCAGTCAAATTTCCCTAAAGCACACTTCTGAAGCCAGTTTTAAGCATCGTTTTATTTTATGGTGGTACCTACAGGTAACAAGACCCAACCGCTATTCAAGGTTAATAGTAAACACATCTCAAATGTCCAAAATGTTATAAAAATACCGGGGGGGAAAATAATCTTTGCTTTCAGCTCCTTGGCTGTCGTCTACTGATGCTGGAAAGCTGGAGCCTGCAGTGAAGGAGCTGTTGCTCCACCTGGTGGAGAAAAATACCACAGATCAGTTCAACGTGCTTCTGTTGATGATCAGAGAAGGCCTGGATGTTCGCAAGCTGGGGTCAGGAAACTGGAAGGTGAGACCAACGTTACAGAAACGTTACAGATCGGGCATTTTCAGTGTCGTGCAACATTAAGTTTCTTAAATGTAACGTTTTCTTTCATGTACGATGGGCTGTGTTTTTCACCAGAGCTAAATTAACTTAAAATTGTAATGATTTGTAAAGGAAGAACCCAAATGTTAGCCGGACACAGAGCTGATGCTTAAAAAAGGGGTTTATTAACAAAAACTCCAGGAGGCAAAAAGAGCTGGCTTCAGACAAGCAACGGAATCAAAAGGGACCATAAACAAACTCCAAAAACAGGGAAGCAGAAAACTGACCGGGCAAAACTGGCAGGCAGGCTAAACTAAAACAGACAAGAGTGAAGTGCTCTTACCGAGTAGATTGCAGGTGAGGATAACACAAGACGTCCTGGCAACAAACAGAAAACTAAGGCGGGCTTAAATAGGCGAACGGAACAGGAGAGCAGGGCGGGACTAATTAACCAAACCAGGTGGAGGTGATAAAAGGAGCATACAGACTAAAAGACAATAAACCTAAGGTAGAACCTAAGGTAGAAAGACAAAGACTAAACAGACACGAGCTGAAATAAAAACTAATAACAAAGACTAAAACAGGCTAAGCATAAATCCAATACAAAACAAGAAAACAAATAAATCCTAAGACAGAAAAGTGGCTAAACTGAAAAAATAACCTGAACCACAACAGAACGTTACAGAGCCCCTCCCTCAAGGGCGGATTCTAGACGCCCTTAACCGTCTCTAAAAGTACAAAGAAAACAAAATAAAAGTCCGACCGGGCGGGTGGAGGGGGCCACAGGCTGGAGGGTCAGAATCTGAAAAAGAAAAACAATATCCAAAACACAAGTCCCAAAACAGAAAACAACCCTCTAAGGGCGAATCCAAACTAAACAGAATCCCAAATAGTCAAAGTGGCCGGATGTCCGGCGGTCGTCCCGGGAAACGGCCCCGGCGGGTCAGGATGTCCGGCGGTCGTCCCGGGAAACGGCCCCGGCGGGTCAGGAAGTCCGGCGGTCGCCCCGGGAAACGGCCCCGGCGGGTCAGGAAGTCCGGCGGTCGCCCCGGGAAACGGCCCCGGCGGGTCAGGAAGTCCGGCGGTCGTCCCGGGAAACGGCCCCGGCGGGTCAGGAAGTCCGGCGGTCGTCCCGGGAAACGGCCCCGGCGGGTCAGGAAGTCCGGCGGTCGTCCCGGGAAACGGCCCCGGCGGGTCAGGAAGTCCGGCGGTCGGCAACAGAGCAGGGCCCTACGAGGGCGGAGGCGACGACGGTCCAGGCCCCTTGGTGGGCGAAGGCCTCGATGGTCCAGGCCCCCCCTGATGACAAAACAAAAACTTGACAGGAGTTTAGCATCGGGAGGCCCCGGGCTGCAGGCAACGGGAGGCCCCGGGCTACAGGCAACGGGAGGCCCCGGGCTACAGGCAACGGGAGGCCCCGGGCTACAGGCAACGGGAGGCCCCGGGCTACAGGCAACGGGAGGCCCCGGGCTACAGGCAACGGGAGGCCCCGGGCTACAGGCAACGGGAGGCCCCGGGCTACAGGCAACGGGAGGCCCCGGGCTACAGGCAACGGGAGGCCCCGGGCTACAGGCAACGGGAGGCCCCGGGCTACAGGCAACGGGAGGCCCCGGGCTACAGGCAACGGGAGGCACCGGGCCACAGGCAACGGGAGGCACCGGGCCACAGGCAACGGGAGGCACCGGGCCACAGGCTTCGGGAGGCACCGGGCCACAGGCCTCGGGAGGCACCGGGCCACAGGCCTCGGGAGGCACCGGGCCACAGGCCTCGGGAGGCACCGGGCCACAGGCCTCGGGAGGCACCGGGCCACAGGCCTCGGGAGGCACCGGGCCACAGGCTTCGGGAGGCACCGGGCTACAGGCTTCGGAGGATGAAACCAGTCCCTTAAAAAAGAAAAGCCTCATAAGTCTCTGGACAGTCTCTGGAAGTGACAGCCAGAACAGGAACTCCGAGAGCTGGCTGTCAGGTTTAGAGAGTGGAGGTAGGCGCCTCTGGGGGAGCCTGTAGGTTCTTGGATCCTTCTGGGACCTGGATGTCTTGGACCCCCTACTAGGCCCTAGGGGGCGACCAATCCGAAGATCTCTAAATCCTCCTCTGCCCCGACAGAAGACACGGCCACCAAGACCCTCCTGGATCCAACCACCACGGAGCAGGGCCGGACCTCCCTGGGTTACCGCGTCGTGGACCAGTGGCAGACCCCCCTGAGTCCCCACGTCGCAAGTCGGCGACGGACCCGCCTGGGTCAGACCTCGGGGCTTGGGCGGACCCACCTGGGTCGAGACGTCGTGGACCGGCGGCTGACCCTCCCGGGTCGACACGTCCACGCCGGACGGCGGCTGACCCTCCCGGGTCGACACGTCCACGCCGGACGGCGGCTGACCCTCCCGGGTCGACTTGTTGCTGACGGGCGGAGGCGGGCTCTCCAGGACCCCCTCTGGAGACTTGGGCGGAGGCGGGTTCTCCAGAACCCCCTCTGGAGACTTGGGCGGAGGCGGGTTCTCCAGAACCCCCTCTGGAGACTTGGGCGGAGGCGGGTTCTCCAGAACCCCCTCTGGAGACTTGGGCGGAGGCGGGTTCTCCAGAACCCCCTCTGGAGACTTGGGCGGAGGCGGGTCCTCCAGAACCCCCTCTGGAGACTTGGGCGGAGGCGGGTCCTCCAGAACCCCCTCTGGAGACTTGGGCGGAGGCGGGTCCTCCATAATGGATTCAGTAGCCGAGGCGTCGGCCGGACCCTCGGGGACAGAAACAGGGGCCGAGGCGTCGGCCGGACCCTCGGGGACAGAAACAGGGGCCGAGGCGTCGGCCGGACCCTCGGGGACAGGAGTAGGGCGGCTGTAGAATGCCCTGAGAGCTGTGGCATAATGCCCCTCCACCTCCTTTAATTTCTCCTCCAAACCCACTGAATATTGGTAGATAAGAGCTTCCCTGAGGCGTTTAATGATGGGAGCAAAAGATCTTATCTTGTCCTCCAAAGATCTATGGTCATCTTCTGCAGCGCCACTAGGAGGAGCTGTGGGCGGACCAGGATAGGGAAGTGGAGGACTCCGGTCTGCTCGACAGGAAGTGGCTGAAGACGCCGGAGATGCAGCCGGCAAGGGCTGGGAAGCAACGGCCGATCGAGGCTGAACTGGCTCGGCTGACCGCTGCTCAGAACAGCTGGAGGACTGGTCCACAAGCCGCCGTCTTCCTCTCCGGCGGCGGGACGGCGGACCTAGCGGGGATGCCGATTCCTCCCGACGGGACGGAACCGCCAGCGAAGATTCATGCGCCTCCGCGTCAGGAGAGGGAAACGGGCCCGACTCAGGGAATAAGTCGGGACGGAGCTCCCAGATCATCTCGGCATCGACCTCCAGAAAAAAGTCCGGATCCGGGATGAACGACGGTGAGGTGGACTGACAGGGGAAGTCCGGTGAACATCTGCTTTGAGTGTGGGAGGTGAGTGGAACGCCGGTCTGCGTGAGCATAGCTCCTCCAGAAAGGAGAAAACGTGTCGGCTTTGGGTTTACTTTTAGGCCAGGACGTAATGTAATGATTTGTAAAGGAAGAACCCAAATGTTAGCCGGACACAGAGCTGATGCTTAAAAAAGGGGTTTATTAACAAAAACTCCAGGAGGCAAAAAGAGCTGGCTTCAGACAAGCAACGGAATCAAAAGGGACCATAAACAAACTCCAAAAACAGGGAAGCAGAAAACTGACCGGGCAAAACTGGCAGGCAGGCTAAACTAAAACAGACAAGAGTGAAGTGCTCTTACCGAGTAGATTGCAGGTGAGGATAACACAAGACGTCCTGGCAACAAACAGAAAACTAAGGCGGGCTTAAATAGGCGAACGGAACAGGAGAGCAGGGCGGGACTAATTAACCAAACCAGGTGGAGGTGATAAAAGGAGCATACAGACTAAAAGACAATAAACCTAAGGTAGAACCTAAGGTAGAAAGACAAAGACTAAACAGACACGAGCTGAAATAAAAACTAATAACAAAGACTAAAACAGGCTAAGCATAAATCCAATACAAAACAAGAAAACAAATAAATCCTAAGACAGAAAAGTGGCTAAACTGAAAAAATAACCTGAACCACAACAGAACGTTACAAAAATATCCCTCCTATAAATTACATAGGTTGAATTTCTAGCTTTTTCCTTTGTTTTCTTCGTCTACATTTGGCCCTGTTTGCGCTGCAAAAAGTCACAGTTTTCACCAGCGTAATGAATTGCCTCAGGGCTACAATAGCCTGTGACGGCTCATATAACCATATTTTCTTTGAAATCTTCACAAATGTGTTGGAATGTTTATTTTTGTGAACGTGTTTGTGTGCAAACGTGTTTTGAGTAAAAGTCATGTTCTAAAACTTCCACCTAGATATTCGAAAACCCAAGTGATGCTTCGTTACGTGACTGTTTTGCAGGAGGCGCTGTCAGCCGTAGTCACCGTTAAGCTGCTGTCCAGCTGTCAGCTACCGGAGGCCTGCTCGAAAGCTCTGTGGCTCATCGCTCCGCAGATCATTTCTGCCATGGTGGTAAGGAAGAAACAACACTCTGATACACCGTGCATCACCATGACACCTCATGTTAGAGAACCGCAGCATCCACAAGCAAACCTGATGGTTCTGACCATAGACAAACAGGAAGAGAAGCTTTAAAAGCACGTAGATCACACGTCAAACTTGAATTCAGTATTTCAAGTTGCACAAAAAGCTGTACAAGACGTATTTGTACAAAGGCTTTTAAAGTGGTGGTGACATCAATGTTTTAAGATGAACTGAATGTGCCGCCCCTTTAGGGGAATTCAGTGAGTTTGCATATGATGTCCAGATGGTGTTGCCGTAGTTTCTTCTTCTTGGACTAAGACAGGAGACGTCTAGCTGTTTCTATGCATCCATTTTTTTCACAGTTAAACCTGTAAGAGCATATGTCTGTAAGTACAAACTTTATTTTAAGCTTAACTTGTCCACTCACTGAATTCTCTTAAAGGGACAGCACACCTAAGTATATTATTGGAAAGACGACGTTGACAAAATTAAAGAAATATTATGTCTATTAAATAAACGGTTGTTGAGATATATGGTCATAAATCTCAGTAAAAGTGACTCTTTGTTTTGAGATTCTGTTGCGCTCCTTTATGACGTGAAAGCTGGAGCATAAACCGATCTGGTTTGTAATTTTGAAACTGTACATTGGAAGATTTAAGTAAATATTCATTCCAATATATTATATTTTGCCTCGATTATTTATTAGACGTGTTTTATTACAAGTGCACTTACAGCAACTGTGAAATCATGGCAAGGGGGACAGAGTGCTGTCAAAATAGTTCCTCAAGTTGTAAATGCCCCGACAGAATATGAAGAACTTTTTTCACTAAACCAACACCTAACATAAACATCAAGGATTTCCCACCGTATTTTTGGACGTTTGGGTCCTGCGTATAACGTACTGTGTGCAATGGAACATCTTGCAGATGCAAATCAGCTGCCTCACAAGTATAACCACCAGCAAGTATATATTTCAAAGCAAATATCAAGTACATTTATTTTAAAATGTCTCTAGTAATGTTTTTTGTAGGCATTACAGAAATGCTGCTTATCAATAATTTGTACGATGGATATGGGGATATCTTGGATGAAAAATCCACACTGTGCTACCAGCCTTTGTACTTTCAGCAAGAGAAGCATTCTCATCAGATCCCGTCAGGGTAATAACGGCTAGCGATAGCTTTAATGTTGTCTGGGAGGTTTATAGCTGTGCCGATGCACGTTCAAGAGCTTTACAGACTTTTCTTTGTTGCTCTTAAACATCCGTATGGTATTGACCGTTACGCTAATAAGCTTAACAGCATTATAACTTTGACAACTTTAGGCGTAACGGTCCATTACGCTAAACTCACAATCTTCTGATTGCAAGACGATTACTCTACCCGCCTGTTGTCCCTTTGGAACCACATTGTAAAAATCACCTATTATTATTATTATTATTATTATTATTATTATTATTATTATTATTATTATTATTATTATTATTAACTGTATGTAAAAATGCTATAAAAATCACTCTTTATAATATACTTTTCTTTCCATTTATTCTTTATCTCTTGATGTATGTTTAATGAAAAGCATTTGATTAACAATGGCTTCTTTGTAATTCTTATATAAAAATAATATTTTTGCATAATATTTATTATAATTGTTTTACTGTATTCTAATAACATGAATTTATAGCACTTGAATATAAAGTCTAGAATTTGTTAATTTCGTCCAGGAAACTCAGTTTCCAAACTTAAATAATTAAAAATGATTTCTAGCGGTTTATCTAAGCTACTGCTGATTTTACTCTGTTGTTGTTTAAACTTCAGTGTCACTAAGGAAAGTACTGTCATCAGTTCAGAAATCTGGTGTAAAATTAGGCTTTTGAGCTATTTTTTAAGGTTAAGTCTGGAAAAACTGATGAAGATTCTTGGTGAGTTAGTTTTTTCCATTTTGCCGCTAGATGTTTTTGCGGTTTAGACAGAAGTAAAACCACACAGAAACTCTTAGTATAGCGCAGCTGAAATAACTGACTGTATTCTTAGATCAGCAGTTTTTCTGTCTGTGCACCAGGAGCACAGAAGCTATTTTAAATGACACAGCAGCTAAATGGCAGCGTTTGTGTTTGGACGTGTACTCATTGACATTTTCACTGGGCGCTCTGGCAGGCTCAGACCATCCTTAAACTCGCATAGATGGCATTCAAGTGTTTTTATTTGACATTCCTCCTTCTTAATGTTTTTAAAGCTGAGCTGTTGCTGATCCATCACTCAATTCTTCAAAGCTTTATATATGAAGTGAAGATCAGTCACTGAATATCTGTCTGCATTCACTTGTCCTGTCATTTATAGTTCTTGTCTGTGTTGCAGTTCTTGGTGAGAACGTCCAGTCAGGATCTCTCTCTGACCCTCCCTTTTACCGTTCCTACCGTGACGTCGTTGACGTCTCTGTTGCGCCAAGGCGAGGGACTGCTTTCCAACCCTCAACATGTGGTTCAGGTCCTCGGAGCGCTCCAGTCGCTTCCTCTCGACCACCTGAGTCCAACCGTTTACCAATCTGCGTTCCTGGCCGTCCACGAAGCGCTGTTCGCCATCATCAAGTGTCATCCCCAGGTAGAAAGACTTAAATCACTTTGTTTGGTGACTTTAAGGGATAAAATCAGGTGCAAGGCAAATGCTGTTGCCTTGAATTATGTCCAGTCCCAAAAAAAACGGGCGCTCCGGGTGTGGATACTAAAGGAGTGCCACCATAACATTATTTATTTAGATAATGCTGTTTTTAAATCTACAGTAGCATGTCTGTTAGGTGGTATTGTTAAGAACCCCACAATCTGACTCAATTTCAATTCTTTGGGTCACATTTTGATACGATATTGATTTATTTTCTATAGCCATAGTATACTAGTACATGTATTTGTGTTTTTGAGCAATTAAATATCAATATAGAGTGCAAAAGTGGAAACATGACAGTAGGACTGTGTGAAATGTCCTGTGGCGTCTCTGCATCTGTGGGGCCTGTGGGGCCCGGCCCCACCAGATGTCGCTGTGGAGCTCTATGTTCGCAATAATCAGTGGGACATGATCGTTCTTGTTGAAGACAGATTCCCTTACCAATAAAATTCTGTTATAACTATTTGTCTGTATATCTAAGGCTGCCATAATACTGACGAGCTCAGAGGCTAAATCCTCTTGAGGAGCCTTGAATTGGGGCGGGCTCACCAACGTTTGTTTATGGCGTAAAAATAAAATCTCTGATTTTATTTTACCAAATCTGATTACACTAACCGAATCTTTCTCCCTCCTTTCCGTTTGACAAAATGAAATTGAAGAAATTATTTAAACGTACTTTTAAGTCAAGCATTTTGTCTGGGAGTTGACCTGAATTCAGAGTGCAACTAAATAAAGCTGTGAAACATGCTTGTAAAACAAGATGGTGGCCCTGCTATTGTAAACAATGAAAGTATAACAAAATGTTTGCTACTAGTGGTACTACACAGAGAGCTAAGAACAGGCTTCACTTCACTTGTGTAACTTCAAGCTAACTTAAAAAAGGAAGGTGTCTTGTATTATGATAAAAACATCTTTTCCAAAACATATAATCAGCATTGATTATATGTTTTGGAAAAACATGGAAGCCCAATAAGTGCATTAGCAAAATAAAATTCAGATTTTCCAAAAATGTACTCTTAAAAAATAGTAAGTTTGAATTAATCGATTAAATAAATTTATTGCCCAGCCCTACATGAAAGTACTGTATTTGAAGTAAAGTTCATGCAAACCTAGATTATTCACTGTTTCTCTTAGAAACTAGGATAAGTCTCATAATTTTGGAACAATAACACATCTGAAAATGAACCACTAGTGCACTAATATTTGTGATGAATATGGAGATCAAAAGGTAAAAAAAGTATTACAGTACTGGGGAGAAAAGTGGCCTAACTTTCAGCTGCTGGGTTGAAATTTTAATGAAAAACAGGTATATATCAGTTAAAGTGCTAATGTGATGATTTTTATTCTCAGATGGTCAATATAATACAAAACAACAAAATACAATATATAGACTATAGAGTAAACTACAACAAAGCCACATTTCTTTGCCTACAACAAAATAACCTGGCAAAATAAAGAACTAGAAAGCTACTCTATTTATAAACCTATATTGTTCACTCTGAGTAACATCTGCAACTCCTATAATCTTATCACTCTCCAGCATTTTTAGCTTTTTTTTTTTTTTTTTAACTTAAGTTTTTTTTAGCTTACGTTTATCTTTAGTAGAACCCAGAAATGGTTAATTGTGTCGCTACACTTTCCTGGAGGGGTTTCCTTAAGTGTTTTTCTCTGAACTTTTCAGCGTCAGCGCCACTCCACGGCTAATGCTGACCTTTTTCATGTTGCTCATAGCGTCATCGATGAACAGGTAATACTGCGGAGGAATGGCATGACAAGCTGGAGCCACACCGCTGGGCATCGCTCTGCTAAATGCGAGGGACAAACTGTTTAGTAGGGAAGAGGCTTTTCGATCCGTCACTGCTGAGTTATTAGCGCCACCGAAGGTTTTTATTTTCGTTGGCCAGCCTTTATGGGACAAGTTTTACAGTCTGCCGGTCGGCTCTGTATTGCTCGTTCATGAGTTAACGGGTCCACTCCGCGGAGCCTGAGTGCGGCGGAGGAGCGGTGGAGAAGAGAAGGCGTTTGAGGCACCGTGGCGGCGCAGAGCGTGTTGTGTGACTGCGTGGCAGAGCACAACAGGACCTCTGCGGGCTGTAAACCACCAGGGATGTCCCCGGCAGTCCCAGTCCACCACTGTGATAACACGGCTGTGGTAATACAGAGTTTATTTACATTTGCCCTGTGTAGTTTTCACCTGTACAACGCGGCTTACTCAAAACTGTCACTCATGAACAAAGTGGCCAGGGGAATTAATCGATTCAGAGGATTTTTCTGAATCGATATTGACTAAGTCATTGATGAAACCATATTTTTACCCACCCCTACTGTTAGGCAACTAATTTCAGGCTGTAAGCAAGGCAGCCAAAGGCCCAAAGGTTGGATATGGCCTGTGATACAATTGGGTCTGCCTCACCAGATTACATATGTTATTGGTGGACAACCAGTTGGTGAGATTTTGCTCACAACAGAAACACCACATATTCTCTAATGCTACTTGCTGTTTAAGACAGGAGTGCGCATTTGGCTGATAAACTGAGCTTGCTGCACGATGAGTTCACATGGCATCTTTTTTATAACTCGTTAATTTGATGTGGAGAGCTCATCCAGATGGAGGTGTGCTGTAGGTAGTGCAGACCTCTGCAGGCATCTGTCCTCCATGATGAAGATTAGCAAGACAGCACACAGAGGCCATTGTACTGCTGCACACCTCAAAAAGTGAGTTTCCACAGCTGTACGCTTTCCACCAAACATTAATGAAAGTGTTGCCAGGAAACAGTGCTGAGTATCTTCCTCAAAGAGTCTTTTTTCAGATGTTGGTAATTAACATTTTTTTTTTTTTATATTTTAAGCAAAAACAAGACAGTTATTACATCAAGATTTTTAAAGGGGCGTATAATGCCTTCCTTTTCACATTTAAATCATTAAGCTGTGGTCTCTATAAAGTGGAACTGCAATGCTTTGGTCTGAATTCCTCGTTAATTTACCCCCCTTTTGAGGGACTTGTTTTGGGGCTGTCTCTTTAAATCGAAAGGAGGCACTTCACACCCCTGCAGGTCACAGGGCCTTCCATTCCACGCCGTTTGGACATTTTTGTAGCATGCTGGGTGACGGTGTAATGAACCTATCCACAAGTAGCTTCTGCATCCTTCAGCTTAGACTGCAAAATCACAGCAAGAAATAAAAATGGTAAGTAATTTTTCACCTAGGTGGGGCTTGAGCACTGTCCATAAACCAAAACAAATGTGTATCAAGCCACACCTTTCTACCTCCACTCCTGCTGCCACCCGGCCCCCATTGCTCTCGTGCATTGCCTCGTATGCACATCTGCAAAGGATTAAAACAGCAAAACAGCATCACCTTTCAGAGGAACATGTCTAGTGAAGAAGTAACTCATAACTTTCTGTTAGAACGTTTTGATCCACTGTGCATGCTCTCCGCCATCTTGTACCTTCTACAATGTTCTGATGATGGCATTTTATGGCAGGGAGGGTCTAAGTCCTGAGTGGCAGCTGTTCACATGCACGTACACGCACGCACGGCCTGCCCAGCTTATAAATGGGAGACTGGAGAAAAACACAGAGAGATGGTGTGCGATGTCATACCATATTCCATTTAAAAATATATCTTTAGTTTTTCACTAAACTATTATTTAGTTCTTTCTATCTAAAATAATGAAATTTTGCTTAGTGCTCCCTTTAAATATATCTACGCAGTTCTTGGAAATACCAAATTCTGCTCTCCAAGAGACTCCCAAGAACACAACAAAATGCATTTAAGGGCTAAAGAAATGGATCTCCCATTTAAATTCATATACAATCCTGGTCCCATAAATGTCTGGACAGACTACCTTTTTGTTTTTATGTGGTTCTGTTCATTACCACAATGAATTGTAAAAGAAACAGCTCAGATGCAATTAAAGGGCAGACTTGCAGTTTTAATTCCGTGGGTAGAGCGAAAAGATGGCATCAAAATGTGAGGAACTAAACCATTCTTTTAACAAAGTCCCTTCATTTCAGGGGCTCAAAAGAAATTGTACATATCAAATAATGGAGGAGGTGAGGATGGACTCAATGATGGAGGAGTAGAAGTGCACCATCATTGTCCTTGGCAGGTTGAATTTCTTCAGCTGCCGCAGGAAGTACATCCTCTGCTGGGCTTTCTTGGTGAGGGAGTTGATGTTCAGCTCCCACTTTAGGTCCTGGGAGATGATAGTTCCCAGGAAGCGGAAAGACTCCACAGTGTCAATGCTGGAGTCACAGAGGGTGATGGAGGTAGCTGGGGCTGAGCCACCATCTGGTGACCTGGAGCAGGGAGAACAACCTGGAGTTCAACGCTGTAAAAACAGTGGAGATGGTTGTGGACTTCAGGAAGAACTCAGCCCCAGCTACCCCCATCACCCACTTCCCACCCCGACACAAGAGTCGATTAAATCAATTTATCGCCCAGCCCTAGTATTCGTCATACTACTGATACAGACCAAACAGCAGGGGGTGCTGTTGTCACATATAGAATGATTTAGAAGGCCTGCATTTTCTGGACATGAAAGGGCAAGGCTGTTCAACTATAAACAGTTGTATCAGAAAGCAAACTAAATTCAGAAATGCCATGACTCCATATCTAGGTCCCAGCTGACCCTTTTAAAACTGTTATAACCCCACATAGCGCCTCAGCCGAACCCAATGAGTTTATAGACTGCTAAAGTATCAATTTTGTCCCCACTGATGCTCTTCAGCCAGGGTTTTATCTCTTCTTAGTGTTCGTCTCTAGACAACCGTGAAAGCAGCGTAGGTGCGACCGAGGGGACTTGCTTAAATCCTGCCACGATAGCCGGCCTTATTTATTGCATTCTATTTTGTTCATATTAGACTTGATGTCGATATGTGTGTGACAGACGTGTTTATCTGACATTATCAAAATACAAAATCGTCCCATGTTACTTCAAAACGAACGCAACATAAAAACAAGTAAAGGACAAATCCACATTTTACGGGACCGGTGACAAACCTACAACTGACTACACAAACATCACATTAGGGGAAAACAACCTACCTGTTGGGAAACTTTGACTTTTCACTTCTTTGTTGGGAATCTTCTGCTGTATATTTTGTCTGGGGGGGATCAGGGGGTTGCAAACGTGTCATACTAGTAAAGCAAAGTTAAGTCGAATCCTCCTAAATGTGTATTTTGTTAGTTAAGCAGTCATTTAACAGGACCCATGGAAAAAAAGTTTTTAAAAAAGCAAAGGTTAGACACAGCGAGATGTCGGTGAGACTGATGTTACCCAGTTTTCAGCTGCCATTAAGTTTTTTTTTTTTACGCTTTGAGAAAGCAGCTGTGTGGTGAGATGTTGTGGGTAACCAGGAAAACATGGGGTGGAGTTTTAGACGTATAAGTATTCTCCTAGCAATCAAGTGGAATGGATTCTTTTGGGAAATGTGAGGGGGTCCAATCAGATAGCTTTCAACAACATAATTATTACGACGCCCATGGAGGTTGACCATTTGATTCAGGCGTCTACGGCAAGTACGCAACTAAAAGTAGTACAACACCGACTCCTGAGGATTGTAGTTTGAGACAACCGCTATAAGAGACAGGTCAGACGGACAAATATCACCTTTTAAATAAGTTAGGTTTTCAGCACAGTGTGGCTTTTTAAGATTTTCTTTGACATCTGTTTCTTTACTGGTGATCTTCCTGATTTTATGAACACACCTCCATAGCTGTGTCCTGCATATGAGACCAATCGTTTGCTCTTATGTGTTGGAAGCCAGTGTAGGTGAATGGTGCTTTGAATCTATAATATGAGGAAAATGTGGTACGTGCTGCCGCTGAGCCCTCGGGATACTCCACACAGGAATGTCGCTTTCTACCAGAGGATATTGCAGCTCACTATAGTTGTGCTTTATGAGCATGGAAACCTCATGATGTTCACATTTTCCAGCTACTCTAGAAGTTCATGTTTTGCCCCAAAGGCTCAGTTAAAAAGAGCATTTTCCCTTAAACTGAAACATTTACATTATTCTGAAATGGGAGCATTTATATTCCAGGAATATAACGGCTCTTGTTGTCTTTGTGCTGATGAGAAATTGTGTTTTGTTTTTTTGTGTTTTTCAAAAACAAGGACAGAGCAGAATTGAAGTGAGGCAGCTGCTTTGAGTTAAATGGACCAGGAACCAGTTAAGTGTTGTCAGATGTTTGTCAGGAGAAAAGACATCAGAGGAGGAGAAAAGAAAGCAGAATACGTTTTATAGAGGAAGAGACGGGATGATGTGGAAATGGAGAAAGCTGGATATGGTGGGTTAAAGTGTTTGCTTGAAGGATCTGGTCTAAAATGCAGAAGTACCGGTGTAATGTAGAGAGGAGACTGGAGAGGCCGTAAAGATGCCTGGAGCATGTTTAAGTCAATGGAAACCACCGGTGAGCTCCAACCTGGGCCGGTGACTTCATCCCTGGTTTGTTTATATTCTTCCTGTTGCTCTTTGCCTCCATCTGACCACAGCAGGACTGGAGTGGAGCCTGGGGGAGAGGACAGGAAATAGGAGTCAGCTTACAGCTCGGTTTGGGCTGGTATGAAACGCCCATATTTTAACTTTAGGTAAATTTACCACAGTTTCATGTTGTCATGGTGTTTATTTAAATGCCACAGCGAGGTTTAAGAAGGTTTCCATCCCTCTCTGTAGATTTCTCTCTGCCCCTCCGTCCATCCTTTTTTCTCTCTGTCCAACCATGCTTTTGCCCATCTACCTGTTCGTCCATCGCCTATCAGTACAGCCGTCCATTAAAGGTTTAATACAGGCAATTGTCCCTTGGCTGCTTACAACTCAGTCGTTGTGTGTTTAATATTTCTGCTCCATGGAGCAGCAGAACTGATGTGACAGTTTGACAATTCAGGACATAAAACCATAAAAACAAAATTTAGCAGTTCTTTCATTTTCAAAATGCTCTAAACCTATTTTTCCTTTTTTAATTTAAATTTAGTTCCAGCTTACCAGTCAACAATAGTCTTGCCAATACATGGAAATATTTACCACCACCTCTACAAAGAGTTTAGCTAATATCCTCTTTGTTAAATTGTGGTAGAGGAAAAAAAACATTACCATAAACAAAGGAGCATGGACTAAATGATTGGTGTACGACATACTCGTTTGTTTCCAGGTGATCTCCAAGGCTGCTCCATCCTTCTTAAACGTTTTCTATCGGCTGGTGGCGTCCGTCATGCAGGAGGGTCGGCAGAAAGGCGACAGCGACGCAGGTACCTGAACCCGGCGTTAGGCTTACCGCCCCGTTTAAACACAACAGACATTAAAGCAAAAAATGTGTCGTGTCATTGGTGAAAATGTAGAATAGCCGGTATAAGTGTATGAATTAAAATAAGTGACATGAAAACTGTGTTAAAGCAACTACCACACAAACAAATCAGCAAGACACGGTGCCTTACACAATGTTTCGTAGCTCTTTTCCACATTTTGCCACCTTAAAACCAGAACCTTCAAAGTTGGTTATTAGGAGTTTATGTGATAGAGCAACAGAAGGTTGCCTGTAAATGGGAATCAGAAGGGAACAGATACATGGTTTTCCAAATGATTGACACTGAAAAATCTGAAAAGTGTGGCATGCCACTTTAATCAGCCCTAATTATTCTAAATAAAATCAGCTGTTCTCTAAAGCGATTACAAGTTTGTTAGAGAACATTAGTGAACAAGCAGGATCATGAAGCTGGAGGAACACAGCAGACAGGTCAGGGAGAAAGCTGTGCAGAAGTTTAAATCGGGGCTAAAATCTAAGGCAATACCCCAAAGCTTTGAAGACATCAGTGAGCTCTTGTCTGTCTTTACTCTGAAAATGGTACTACTACAGCAGAACTACAAACCTGGCCAGACATGGTTGTCTCCCTAAACATGCAAAGCAGCCAAGAAGAAGAAGATTAAACAGAGAAATAACTAAGCAGTCCAGTTGTAACTCTGGATGAGCTGCAGCGATCCACTGCTCGGGTGGGTGAATCCGTTCACAGGACAACTTAGCTGTGCGCGCCACACATCTGCCCTATGAGACCAGATGAAAGCTTTTGTTAAACGAAGGCCATTAGCAGCTTGACAAAAGTCATGTAGGGGACATGCAAAACATTGTGTGCTTGGAAACGAAAACTAACACAGTACATTGACCTGAACGCATGGTGGTGGGGGCATCATGCTGTGGGGCAACTTTTTTTCTTCCAGCAGGGGCATGGAAGCTAAACATTGGGCAGTCCAGGCTGGAAGATGACCTGCTAGATGCTGCAAAAAGCTGCACACTGGGGTGCCACACGTTTCCAGGGTTTCTGCGGGTTTTGAAAAGTCTTAAATATGAAAATCAAAATTTAAGGCTTTAAAAAGGCTTAAATTCATAGAATTATCATGTTTTATTTAATTACCCATTTATCGCTACCTTGTATTGTACAATAAAATGCTCTTGCGACTCTGAATTTGTGCTTTTTTAAAATATATTTAAATATATTTATATAAAACTCCCAGCCAACAAATCAGCTTTGGTGTTATTGGTTAGTCCATATCCGTCCACTTCTGGTCCATATTTGGAAACAGAAGAAGTAGTGATTCTATTGTAATGGGAAAATGCTAATTTAGCAATAGTTGGCAGCAAAAGAACCAGTTTAAGCCTTAAGTTTAAGTTGGATAAGTAGGTACAGTCCAGGGGGAGTCCAGCTCATTGACCATTTTTTCTTTTAGCAAGAACACATGACACATTTATTATATTTATTGAGGTATTTGGTAAAATGGCTTTTTAAGTAGTAACTGTTCATAACATCTACTTCAATATTTAAAAATAAGATAACCTTTTAAATTTCTCTGTCTTGTTATGTGCAAATTCGCAAAATCTTAGACTAATATAAAAGTTATACAAAAACAACATAGTTCCAAAAAAACTAATTCATGCAGAAGAAACTTCCAAATCCATTTTTTCTACATAAAACTTATGAAACCAATACCTACAGTAGGTAATCTGTATTTGTCAGAACAGTGCAAAGTCCTTCCGTTAATAATATCTGTTTATATTATATTCACTTGACCTCCAAATCACACAGCAGGCTTAATAGACAGGAAATGACATTACAACAACAAAGTTTGTGTATAACCAAGAAGTACCACTTTAACATAAACTGTGTCTTTTGTTAATTTCTGGTTAAAGCAAGTCTATTTCTTCATTCAGTTACTTGCAGAGGGTATTCTGTATTCATTCATTCATATAGGTCTTAAAATGGTCTTTAAAAAGTCCTTAATTTGAGTTTGTGACACCTGCAGAAACCCTGGTTTCAGATTATCCATCCATCTATTCTCTGGACCCTCTTTATCAATTAAAGATGCAGCTCTGTTTTAAACCATCCTGTCGTGTTCGACTCTAATACAGCTCTGCTTTACAGCCGCAGATCTTCCTGCGAGGACAGAAAAAAAAACAGCCATATATTAAAGACCCACTGTAAGAATCTGTTGGATAACTGCGCTACATGTAAGCGACTACTGTGAACTGATGCGGAGTTCTGCTTGTACAGCATCAAAGAGAAATGTTCAGCTACTGCATGTGAACATTATTTATTCAACCATTAAATCAGGGGTTTTCACTCAAGAGTGTTTGAAAAGCGTTAAGCTGCCGAAGTACATCGGCTCCACAAGGTGGAATCATTTCCTTTAATCTGAAACAAGAGAGCATTTAGTGAATTACTGTGGTTTTCTGCGCTACTGCATTTACTTACTGCCGTCAGTGGAGATTTCACATTAGTCGCATACGTACGTACTTTTTTTGCCCCCAAAAAAGAGAGTGCTTGTTGAAACATACTTTGAAAGAGCCTTCTGACCTTTTTGCTTTTGATGATTTCATGACCTGCTGTGTTTGAGCATTTTGATTTGATTTTATTCCTTCATGTGCTTTAAAGGAACAAAGGGACCCACTTTGGCCGACGTAATCCCGTAAAACCTGATTTCTCAGTTGCATTGGCGGAGCAGACGAGCCTCGTGCGCCTCGCAGCAGCTCATAAATGAACACGAGGTCTGTTTTCTGCAGGTGCCGACTGCGACGTGTATTTGCAGTGCTCCAGGCTGACGGAGAGGATGTACTCTCACATTGCTGCCACACCTCAAAGCTTCACTGCACTGCCAGCCTTTATGGTGGCTCAGTACGTCACGGAGCTGCAGAAGGTACACACTAAAGCACTGAATGACTGTCTTCTGTGTCTTTAAGCAGTATTTCCTTCACATAAATCTCCAGTTTTATGATTTAGTAACAGGGCAGTTAAGCTACAACACACACACACACACATCACTACATATTACAGTACAAAGCCAGCAGTCTTATCATTGGTCATTTTCTGCAGATGTTAGTGTGTAGATGATAAATGCCAGTATTAAGGCAGCACCAGCTCTACCCTCTGAACTGAATAACTGAGACGCTGACGCTTAGAGGCAGAGGAGGGAAATATTCCCAGTAGCCAAATTGTAGATGTTGACAAAAGGCACGGAGCGGGCGTAGGATTAGTGTAACTTTGTGTGCAGGAGTGAAGTTTAAGGCTGGATGTCTTCCCTCAGTCCAGTGAGTCACGTCTGGCTTCAGAGAGCGGCTCCCGTCAGCTGCCAGGCTGCGTTTAACATGACGCCTGAATCAGCACTTTCCAGCCCAGAAACTCGCCAACAAATCGGCCTTTTCTAAGAGGTTTCTGTGAGAAGAAAGAAAGCGGGAAGGTTGCAGAATGTTCGGGAGTCTTTAAACTAGCTGTTGTAATTCATAAAGGTTTTAATAAAGGTTTAATGTGTGCTTTTTATTAGGGCTTTAAAAGAATAATGTGCTCTTTTTGTAAGGTGAAAGTAATTTAATGATCCGTTTTAGAATCAAATCCCAATGTTGCATCAGGAGTCATTTGATAGGAGCGCAGCTAAAAGATCATAAAACTTGTCTTTCAATTTAACAAATTTTGAGATTTTTTAACTGAAAGCAGATTTGCAGTGAAACAACAGTGGGGTAAATACTTTTCATAAATGGTCTGAACTTATATGGCGCTTTTCCAGTCATATTGACCACTCAAAGCT